>SZWC01000989.1:115028-164696 GCA_023375785.1 Penium margaritaceum
CCCCCCCCCCCCCAGGTGGCGAACCTATTCTACATCGCACGTATTAGGATTCGAGCTCAGGACCCACCGCTCCATAACCTAACTCTATAAGCACTAAGCCAGCTCACATGGTGCTTTCTTGTTGATAGCTAGTGTTCCCACACCATTGCTACCCCCTCTGACTACAAGTGACTCTTTTTGTGAGTTTTCAACGTTGACCACATGAAGTGAAATTCTTTGCTCATGTTCAGTGACATATGCATACTTTGGTTGGTCACTGTGAATGGTAGTCAAAATGTGCCACTGCATATTGAAGGTGTTTGTACTTGCTAGTCGAGAACTGTTATTAAAAAACCATTGTTTCCCCTTTGACCATTTGTGACTCATGTTATGAGTTGTCAAAGTTAACCACGCATAGTGAACTTCTTTGGTCATGGTCAGTGACATATGCCTACATTGGTTGGTCATTGAACATGGTAGCCACACCGTGCCACTACTTATGGAATATCCTTGTGCTTGCTAGTTGATACCTGGTTTTTCCAAACCACTGTTTCCCCCTCTGACCATTTGTGACTCGTATTATGAGTTGTCCACGTTGACCACACACTGTGGATTTCTTTGGTCAAAGGAAGTACATATGCCTACTTTGGCCGGTAATTGTGCATGGTAGCCATCCCGTGCTACTTTGTATTGAAGTTCGTTGTACTTGCTAGTTGAAAACTGATATTCACAGACCATTGTTACCCCCTTCTGACCATTTGTGACTCGTATTATGTGTTGTGAACGTTAACCACCCATATGGAAATTCTTTTGTTGTTTGGTGTGCAAAGTAGCCACACCGTGCCACTATGTATTGAAGTTCTTTTTCCTTTCTAGTTGATACATAGGGTTCCTAAACCATAGTCTCTCCCTCTGACCATTTGGGACTCGTGTTATGAGTTGTGAATGTTGACCACACATAGTGGACTTCTTCGTTCATAGTCAGTGACGTATGCATCCTTTGCATGGCCACTATACACGCTAGCCACACCGTGCCATTACTTGTTGTAGGACTTTGTACGTGCTACTTGATAACTAGTGTTCCCAACCCATTGTTCCCCGCTCTCACCATTTTGACTCGTGTTATGAGTTTTCAACGTTGACCACACACTGTGAAATGCTTTTGGTCATGGTTAGTGTCATATCATTACTTTGGTTTGTCACTGTACATGGTTGTCACGCTCTGTCACGACGTATTGAAAGTCTTTGTACTTTCTAGTTGATAGCTAGTGTTCCCAAACCATTGTTACCCCCTGACTATCTATGACTCTTATTGTGAGTTGTCAACATTGACCACATGAAGTGAAGTTATTTGGTCATGGTCAGTGACATATGCATATTTTGGTTGGTCACTGTGAATGGTAGCCACACTGTGCCACTGCATATTGAAGGTCTTTGTGCCTGCTAGTTGATAACTAGTATTCACAAACCATTTCCCCCCCTCTGACCATTTGTGACTCGTGTTATGAGTTGTCAAAGTTGACCACACATGGTGACATTCTTTGGTCATGGTAATTGACATATTCCTACTTTGAATGGTCATTGTACATGGTAGCCACTCCGTGCCACTACTTCTTGATTGTCCGTGTGCTTGCTAGTTGATACCTGGTGTTCCCAAACCATTGTTTCCCCCTCTCACCATTTGTGATTTGTATTATGAGTTGTCAATATTGACCAAACACAGCCGATTTCTTTGGTCAAAGGCAGTACATATGCCTACTTTGGTCGGTCATTGTGCATGGTAGCCATACCGTGCTACTACGTATTAAAGGTCTTGTACCTGCTAGCTGAAAAGTGAAACTCCCAGATCATTGTTCCCCCCTCTGACCATTTCTGACTCGTGAGTTGTCAACGCTGACCACATGAAGTGAGATTCTTTGGTCATGGTCAATGACATATGCACACTTTGGTTGGTCACTGTGCACGGTAGGCACACTGTGCCACTACATATTGAAGGTCTTTGTACTTGCTAGTCCATAACTAGTATTCACAAACCATTGATTCCCCCTCTGACCATTTGTGACTCATGTTATGAGTTGTCGGAGTTGACCACACATAGTGACATTCATTGGTCATGGTCAGTGACATATGCCTACTTTGGTTGGTTATTATACATGGTAGCCACATCATGCCACTACTTATTGAAGTTCTTTGCGCTTGCTAGTTGATACCTGGTGTTCCCAAACCATTGTTTTCCCTTCTGACCGTTTGTGACTCGTATTATGAGATGTCGATGTTGACCAAACACACCGGATTTCTTTGGTCAAATGCAGTACATATGCCTACTTTGTTTGGTCATTGTGCATGGAAGCCACACCGTGCTACCACTTATTGAAGGTTGTTGTACTTGCTAGTTGAAAACTGATATTCCCAGACCATTGTTTCCCCCCTCTGACCATTTGTGACTCGTGTTATGGGTTTTGAACATTGACCACCCATATTGAAATTCTTTGGTCATGGTCAGTGACATATGCCTAGTTTGTTTGTTCGGTGTGCATAGTATCCACACCGTGCCACTACGTATTCAAGTTCTCTGTCCTGTCTAGTTCAATCATAGGGTTCCCAAATCATTGTCTCTCCCTCTGACCATTTGTGACACATGTTATGAGTTGTGAATGTTGACCACACATAGTGGACTTATTTTTTGGCCATAGTCAATGACGTATGCGTCTTTTGTTTGGTCACTGTGCACAATAGCCACACCGTGCCACTACTTGTTGAAGGTATTTGTACTTGCTAGTCGATAATGATTGTTCCCAATCCATTGCTTCCCCCTTTGACCATTTCTGACTCCTCTTATGAGTTTGCAACGTCGACCACACAATGTGAAATGCGTTTGGTCATGGTTAGTGGCATGTGCGTACTTTGGTTTGTCAGTGTACATGGTTTCCAAGCTGTGTCACTACATATTGAAAGTCTTTGTGCTTTCTAGTTGATAGCTAGCTTTCCCAAGCCATTTTTACCCCTTCTGACTATCAGTGACTCTTGTTATGAGCTATCAACGTTAACCACATGAAGTTAAAAATTTTGGTTATGGTCAGCGACATATGAACACTTTGGTTGGTGAGTGTGAATGGTAGCCACACTGTGCTACTACATATTGAATGTCTTTGTACTGGCTAGTCGATAACTAGTATTCACAAACCATTGTTTCCCCCTCTGACCATTTTTGACTCGTGTTATGAGTTGTAAAAGTTGACCACACATAGTGACATTCTTTGGTCATGGTCAGTGACATATGCCGAATTGGTTGGTCATTGTATATGGTAGCCACACCGTGCCACTACTTATTGAAAGTCCTTCTGCTTACTAGTTGATACCTGGTGTTCCCAGACCATTGTTTTCCCCTCTGACAATTTGTGACTCGCATTATGAGTTGTCAACGTTGACCACACACAACGGATTTCTTTGGGCAAAGGCAGTACATATGCATACTTTTGCCTCTCAGTGTGCATGGTAGCCACACAGTGCTACTACTTATTGAAGGTTGTTGAGCTTGCTAGTTGAAAAATGATATTCTCAGACCATTGCTCCCCCCCCTGACCATTGTGACTCGTGTTATGGTCTGTGAATGTTCACCACCCATATTGAATTTATTTGGTCATGGTCAGTGACATATGCCTAGTTTGGTTGTTTGGTGTGCATAGAAGCCACACCGTGCCACTACGCATTGAAGTTGTTTGCCCTGTCTAGTCGATGCATAGGGTTCCCAAACCATTGTCTCTTCCTCTGACCATTTGTGACTCGTGTTCTGAGTTGTGAATGTTGACCACACATAGTGGACTTCTTTGGTCATATTCAGTGATGTATGCATCATTTGGTTGGTCACTGTGCAGGCCAGCCACATCTTGCTTCTACTTGTTGAATGCCTTTGTACTTGCTAGTTGATAACTAGTGTTCCCAACCAATTGTTTTCCCCTCTGACCATTTGTGACTTGTGTTATGAGTTTTCAACGTTGACCACACACTGTGAAACTCGTTTGGTCATGGTTAGTGGCATATGCTTACTTTGGTTTGTCACTGTACATGGTTGCCACATTGTGTCACAACGTATTGAAGGTCTTTGTGCTTTCTAGTTGATAGCTAGTCTTCCCAAACCATTCCTACCCTCTCTGACTATCTGTGACTCTTGATGTGAGTTGTCAATGTTGACCACATGAAGTGAGATTCTTTGGTCATGGTGGGTGACATATGCATACTTTGGTTGGTCACTCTACATGGTAGCCAAACGGTGACACTACATCTTGAAGCTCGTTGTACTTGTTAGTCAATGACTAGTATTCACAAACCATTGTTTCCCCCTCTGACCATTTGTGACTCATGTTATGAGTTGTCAAAGTTGACCACACATAGTGACACTCGTTGGTCATGGTCAGTGATATATGCCTCCTTTAGTTGGTCATTGGACATGGTAGCCACACCGTGCCACTACGTTTTGAAGGTCCTTGTGCTTGCTAGTTGATACCTGGTGTTCTGAAACCATTTTTCCCCCTCTGACCATTTGTGACTCGTATTATGAGTTGCCAGCATTGACCACACACAACGGATTTTGTTTGGTGAAAGGCAGTATATATGCCTACTTTGGTCGGCCATGGTGCATGGTAGCCACACCCTGCTACTACTTATTGAAGGTCTCTGTACTTGCTAGTTGGGAACTCATGTTCCTAGACCATTGTTTCCCCCTCTGACCATTTGTGAATCGTGTTATGGGTTGTGAACATTGACCACCCATATTGAAATTCTTTGGTCATGGTCAGTGACATATGCCTAGTTTGGTTGTTTGGTGTGCATAGTATCCACAGCGTGCCACTACGTATTGGAGTTTTTTTTCCTTTCTAGTTGATACATAGGGTTCCCAAACCAGTGTCTCTCCCTCTGACCATTTGTGACTCGTGTTATGGGTTGTCGATGTTGACCACACATAGCGGACTTCGTTGGTCAAAGTCAGTGACGTATGCATCCTTTGGTTGGTCACTTTTCACGCTGGCCACACCGTGTCACTACTTGTTAAAGGTCTTTGTACTTGCTAGTTGATAAGTAGTGTTCCCAACCCATTGTTCCCCCTCTGACCATTTGGGACTTCTGTTATGAGTTTTCAACTTTGACCATACACTGTGAAATTCTTTTCGCAATGGTTAGTCCCATGTGCTTATTTTTTTTTGTCACCGTACATGGTTGCCGCACTGTGTTACTATGTATTGAAGGTCTTTGTGCTTTCTAGTTGATATCTAGTTTTCCAAAACTTTTGTTACCCCCCTCTAACTATCTGCGACTCTTGTTGTGAGTTGTCAACGTTGACCACATCAAGTGAAATGATTTGGTCATGGTCAGTGACATATGCATACTTTGGTTGGTCACTGTGCGTGGTAGCCACATAACGCTACTACACTTTGAGGATATTTGTATTTTCTAGGCGATAACTAGTACTCACAAACCATTGTTTCCCCCTCTGACCATTTGTGAGTCGTGTTATGAGTTGTCAAAGTTGACCACACGTCGTGAAATTATTTGGTCATGGTCAGTGACATATGCTTACTTTGGTTGCTCATTGTACATGGTAGCCACAGCGTGCTTCTACTTATTGAAGGTCCTTGTGCTGTCTAGTTCATACCTGGTGATCCCAAACCATTGTTTCCCCCTCAAACCATTTGTGACGAGTATTATGAATTGTCAAAGTTGACCACACACTGTGGATTTCTTTTGGTGAAAGGCAGTACATATGCCTACTTTGGTCGGTCATCGTGCATGGCAGCCACGCCGTGCTACTACTTATTGAAGGTCGTTGTACTTGCTAGTTGGAAACTCATATTCCCAGACCATTACTTCCCCCTTTGACCATTTGTGACTGGTGTTATGGGTTGTGAGTGTTGACTACCCATATTGAAATTCTTTGGTCATGGTTAGTGACATGTGCCTAGTTTGGTTGTTTGGTGTGCATAGTAGCCACACTGTGCCACTGCGTATTGAAGTTCTTTGTCCTTTCGAGTTGATACATAGGGTTCCCAAACCATTGTCTCTCCCTCTGTCCATTTTGACTTGTGTTATGAGTTGTAAATGTTGACCACACAAAGTGGACTTCTTTTGTCATAGTCTGTGGTGCATGCATCCATTGGCTTGTCACTGTGCACGCTAGCCACACCATGCCACTACTTGTTGGAGGTCTTTGTACTTGCTAGTTGATAACTAGTGTTCCCAGCCTATTCTTTCCCCCTCTAAACATTTGTGAATCGTGTTATGAGTTTTCAACGTTGACCACACACAGTGAAATTCATTTCGTCATGGTTAGTGGCATATGCTTAATTTGGTTTGTCACTCTACATGGTTTCCATGCTGTGTCACTGTGCATTGAACGTCTTTGTGCTTTCTAGTTGATGGCTAGAGTTCCCAAGCCATTGCTACCCCCTCTGAGAATCTGTGACTCTTGTTGTGAGTTGTCATGTTGACCACATTAAGTGAAATGATTTGGTCATGGTCAGTGACATATGCATACTTTGGTTGGTCACTGTGCATGGCAGCCACACCGTGCCACTACATGTTAACGGCCTTGGTACTTGCTAGTCGTTAACTAGTGTTCCAAAACCATTGTTTCCCCCTTTGACTATCTGTGACTTGTGTTATCAGTTGTCAAAGTTGACCACATGAAGTGACATTCTTTGCTCACGGTCAGTGACATATGCATACTTTGGTTGGTCACTATGCATGGTAGCCACACTGTGCTACTACACATCGAATGTCTTTGTACTTGCTAGTTGATAACTACTATTCTAAAACCATTGTTTGCCCCTCTGGCCATTTGTGACTCGTGTTATGAGTTGTCAAAGTTGACCACACATAGTGAAATTATTCGGTCATGGTCATTGACACATACCTACTTTTTTTTGTCATTGTACATGGTGGCCACACTGTGCCACTGCTTGTTGAAGGTCATTGTGCTTTCTAGTTCATACATGGTGTTCTCAAACCACTGTTTCCCCCTCTGAACATTTGTGACTCCTATAATGAGTTGTCAACGTTGACCACAAACAACATATTTCTTTTGTCAAAGGCATTACAAATTACTACTTTGCCCGGTCATTGTGCATGGTAGTCAACCCGTGCTACTACTTATTGAAGGTCACTTTACTTGCTAGTTGCAAACTGAAATTCCCAGACTACTGTTTCCCCCTCTTACCATTTGTAACTCGTGTTATGGGTTGTGAACACTGACCACCCATAGTGGACTTCTTTTGTCATAGTCAGTGATATATGCATTCTTTGGTTGGTCATTGTGCACGCTAGCCGCACTGTGCCAATACTTGTTAAAGGTCTTTGTACTTGCTAGTTGATAACTAGTGTTCCCAGAGGGAGAAATTATGCGTCAAACGCATAATTTCTCCCTCTGACCATTTGTGACTCGTGTTATGGGTTTTCAACGTTGACCACACACTGTGAAATTGTTTTGGTCATGGTTAATGGCAATCGAGTCACGAGTGTTCAGAGGGGGAAACAATGCATTGGGAACTCTACTTATAAACTAGCAAGTACAAAGACCTTCAACAAGCAGTGGCACTGTGTGGCTAGCGTGCACAGTGACCAACCAAATGATGCATGCGTCACTGACAATGACCAAAGAAGTCCACTATGTGTGGTCAACCTTGACAAGTCATAACACGAGTCACGAATGGTCAGAGGGAGAGAGAATGGTTTGGAGACCATATGTATTGACTAGAAATGACTAAGAATTTCAATACGTAGTGGCACTCTGTGGCTACTATACACAAAGAACAACCAAACTAGGCATATGTCACTGACCATGACCAAAGAATTTCATTATGGGTGGTCAACATTCACAACCCATAACACGAGTCACAATTGGTCAGAGGGGGAAACAATGCTCTGGGAATATTAGTTTTCAACTAGCAAGTATAACAACCTTCAATACGTAGAAGCACGGTGTGGCTACCATGCACAATGACCAACCAACGTAGGCATATGTACTGCCGTTGACCAAAGAAATCCGCTGTGTGTGGTCAACATTGACAACTCATAATACAAGTCACAAATGGTCACAGGGGGAAACAATGATTTGGGAACACCAGGAATCAACTAGCAAGCACAAGGACCTTCAATAAGTAGTGGCACTGTGTGGCTACCATGTACAATGACCAACCACAGTAGGTATATGTCACTGACCATGAACAAAGAATTTCACTATGTGTGGTCAACTGTGACAACTCATAACACAAGGCACAAATGGTTAGAGGGGGAAACAATGGTTTGTGAATACTAGGTATCATCTAGCAAGTACAAAGACCTTCAATGTGTAGTAGCATAGTGTGACTACCATGCATAGTGACCAACCAAGGTATGCATATGTCACTAACCATGACCAAAGAAATTCACTTCATGTGGTCAACGTTGACAACTCACAACAAGAGTGACGGATAATAAGAGGGGGTAACAATAGTTTGGGAACACTAGCTGTAAACTAGAAAGCACAAAGACCTTCAATATGTAGTACCACTGCATGGAAACCATGTGCAGTGACAAGCCAAAGTAAGCATATGCCACTTACCATGACCAAAATCATTTCATTGTGTGTGGTCAACGTTGAAAACTCATAACGCAAGTCACAAATGGTCAGAGGGGTAAACAATGGGTTGGGAACACTAGTTATGAGCTAGCAAGTACAAAGACCGTCAACAAGTAGTGGCACTGTGTGGCTAGCATGCCACTCACGAAGCAAAGGATGCATACGTCACTGACTATGACCAAAGAAGTTCACTATGTGTGGTCAACATTCACAGCTCATACCACGAGTCACAAATGGTCAAATGGAGAGACAATGGTTTGGGAGCCCTATGTATTGACTAGAAAGGACAAAGAACTTCAATACGTAGTGGCACGGTGTGGCTACAATGCACATGGAATAACCAAACTATGCATATGTCACTGCCCATGACCAAATAATTTCAATATGGGTGGTCAACGTTCACAACCCATAACAGGAGTCACAAATGGTCATAAGGGGAAACAATGGTCCGGGAATATCCGTTTTCAACTAGCAAGTACAACGACCTTCAATAAGTAGTAGCACGGCGTGGCTACCATGCACAATGACCGGCCAAAGTAGGAATATGTACTGCCTTTGACCAAAGAAATCCGCTGTGTGTGGTCAACTTTGACAGCTCATAGTACGAGTCACAAATGGCCAGAGGGGGAAACAATGGTTCGGGAAAACCAGGTATCAACTAGCTAGAAAAAGGACCTTCAATAAGTATTGGCACAGTGTGGCTACCATGTACAATGACCAACCAAAGCGGGCATATGTCACTGACCATGACCAAATAATGTCACTAGCTGTGGTCAACTTTGACAACTCATAACACGAGTCACAAACGGTCAGAGGGGGAAACAATGATTTTTGAATACTAGTTATCAACTAGCAAGTACAAAGACCTTCAATATGTAGTGGCAAAGTGTGGCTACCATGCACAGTGACCAACCAAAGTATGCATATGTCACTGACCATGACCAAAGAATTTCACTTCATGTGGTCAACGCTGGCAACTCACAACAAGAGAGACAAGTAGTCTGAGGGGGTAACAATGGTTTGGGCACACTATCTATCAACTAGAAAGTACAAAGACCTTCAAAGCGTAGTAAGACTGCGTGGCAACTATGTACTCTGACAAACCAAAGTAAGCATATGCCGCTGACCATGTCCAAAAGCATTTCACAAATGGTTTGAGGGGGGAAAAAATGGGTTGGGAACACTAGGTATGAACTAGCAAGTACAAAGACTTTCAACAAGTAGTGGCTTGGTCTGGCTAGCCTGCACAGTGACCAAGCAAAGGATGCATACATCACTGACTATGACCAAAGAATTCCACTATATGTGGTCAACATTCACAACTCCTAAGCACCATATACACATGGAAGTGTGACCAAAGTATCATTGAAAGGGTGATAATGTAACATAAGTACCATAGACACAGTTAAAGGGTAACCAACGCACCTCTGCACTAATGATAATGTGACCTAAGAATCATGTACACAATAAAAGTATGATCAATGAACCATTGAAGCAGTGATAATGTGACCTAAGCTCCATAGACGCAATGAAAGTGTGACCAAAGCACCATTGAAACAATGATATCATTACATTAGCACCAGACACAATGAAAATGTGACCAAAACACCATTGAAACAGTGATATTGTGACATTAACACCAAAGACACGGTTAAAGTGTGACCAATGCGTCATTGAAACAATTATAACATGACCAAAGCACCATACACGCATTGAAAGCGGGACCAAAGCATCATTAAAACTGTGATAATGTGATCTAAGCACAGGAGACGTAGTCAACGTATGACCAAAGCATCATTGAAAAAGTGGGAATGTGTCCTCAGCACCATCGACATAGTCAAAACGTGACAAAAACACCATTCAAAAAGTGTTAATGTGACTAAAGCATCACAGACACATTCAAAATGCGACCAATGCACCATTGAGACAATGATAATGTGACATAAGTTCCATATACACAGTGAAATCGTGATTAAAGTACCATTGAAACAATGATCATGAGACCTGGACACCATAGATACAGTGAACGTGTGACCAAAGCACCATTGAAACCGTGATAATGCAACCTATGTACCATACAATGTTGCAAGTGTGACCAACGCATCATTAAAACTGTGATATAGTGACAAAAGCGCCATACACATAGTGAAGGTTTGACCAAAGCACCCTTAAAACAGTGATGATGCGATTAAAGCAGTATATATACAATGAAAGTGTGATCGCAATACAATCAAAACAGTGATAATGTGACCTATGCACCATAGACGCATTGAATGTGTGACCATAGCACCATCGAAACAGTGATAATGTGACCAAAGCTCCATAGAATGACTGGTCATGTGACGTAAGCACCATAATGACAGTGAAAATGTGACCAGTGTACCATTGGAAGAGTCAAAAGGAGACCGAAGCACTATAGACACAGTGAAAGTGTGACCAAAACACCATTCAAATGATGATAATGTGACCTAAGCACCATAGACACAATGAAAACATGACCAAAAGACCATTGAACCAGTTAGAATGTGACCTAAGCACAATAGACACAGTGAAAGTGTGACCAAAGCAACGTTGAAACAGTGATAATGGGACCACAGTACCATAGTCACAGTGAAGGTGACCAAAGCACCATTGAAACAGTGATAACCTGACCAAGAGACCATAGACACAGTGAAATTGTGACCAAAGTAACATTAAAACAGTGATAATGTGACCAATGCACCACAAACAAAGTGCAAGCATGACCAAAGCACTATTTGAACAATGATAATGTGACCACAACACCATAACCTCAGCAAATGTGTGACCGACATACCAATGAAACAGTGATAATGCGACCAAAGCACTACAGACCCCGTGAACGTTTTACCAAATCTCTGTTGAAATAGCGATAATGTTGAAATAGCGATAATGTGACCAAACCACCATTGAAATAGTGAGAATGTGACCAAAGCACCATAGACAATATGAAAGTATGACCAAACTTCCATTGAAAGAGTGAGAATGCGACCTATGCAAGATCGACTCAGTGAAAGTGTGACCAAAGCACCATTGAATCGTGACAATGTGACCAACACAACATAGCCACAGTGAAAGTGTCACCAAATCACCATTTTTAAAGCGATAGTGTGACATAAGCACCATAAACAAAGTGAAAGTGTGACCAAAGCACCATTGAAACAGTGATCATTTGACCCAAGCGCCATTGACACAGTGAAAGTGTGACCAGAGCATCAACAAAAAGAGTGACAATGTGACCAAAGCACTAAAGACACGGTGAGATTGTGACCGAATTACCAGTTAAACAGTGAAAATGTGACAGAAGCACTACACTGACAGTGAATGTGTGACCAACGCACCATTGAAACAGTCATAATGAAACCAAAGCACCACAGACACAGTGGAAGTGTGACCAAAGCACCATTGGAAGAGTGATATTGTGACCTATGCACCATAGACACGATGAAAATATGACCAAAAATCCATTGAAAGAGTGAGAATGTGACATAAGCACCATAGACACAGTGAAATTGTGACCAAATTACCATTGAAACAGTGATAATGTGACAAACACGGCATAGTCACAGTGAAAGTGTGACCAAAGCACCATTGCAAATGTGGTAATTTGTTTTCAAAATCACCATAGACAAAGTGAAAGTGTGACCAAAGCACCATTGAAACACTGATAAGGTGACCCAATTGCCATTGACACAGTGAAAGTGTGACCAAAGCACCAATGAAACAGTGATAATGTGACCAAAGCCCTATAGACATAGTGAACGTGTGACAAACGCATCATTGAAACAGTGATGATGTGACCTAAGCACCATGTACCCAATGAAATTGTGACCAAAGCACCATTTAAACAGTGATAATGTGACCAAACTACCATAGACACAGTGAACGTGTGACCAAAGCGTTGTTGAAACAACGATAATGAGACCTTAGCACCATAGCCACAGTGAAAGTGTCATTAGTGAACGATTGAAATTGTGATAATGTGACATAAGCGCCATACATACAGTGTAAGTGTGGTCAGAGAGCCATTAAAACAATGATAATGTGACATAAGCACCATAGACATAATTACTTTGTGACCAAAGCACCATTGAGACTGAGATACAATGACCTAAGTACCAAGAAAGAGTGAAAGCGTGACCACGTCACGATTTAAAAAAGTGATACAATAACCCAAGGACTACAGACACAGTGAACGTGTCACCAAAGCACCATTGAAACAGTTATGATGTCACCTAAGCACCATAGGCATGTTGAACGTTTGACCAAAGGACCATTGAAACACTGATAATGTGACCTAAGTACCATATACAAAGTGAAAGCGTGACCAGCGCACTATTGAAACAGTGATAATGTGACTTGTGCACTATATATAAAGTGAAAGTGTGACCAAAGCATCATTCAAACAGTGATAAAGTAACCAAAGCGTCGTGGACACAGTGAACGTGTGGTGAAAGTACCATTGAAATAGTAACAATGGGACCTAAGAACCATATCCAAATGGAAAGTGTGACCAAAACACCATTGTTACAATGACAATGTTACCAAAGCATCATGGACACATTGAAAGGGTGGCCGAAGCACGATTAAAACAGGGATGATGTGCCCAAAGTACCATACACACAAAGAAGTGTGACCAAAGCACCATTGAAACAGTGATTATGTGACCAAAGCATCATAGACAAAGTGAAATTGTGACCAAAGTATCATTGAAACAGTAATAATATGATCAATGCACCATAGACATAGTTAAACCGTGACGAAAGCACCATTGAAACAGTAATAGTGTGACCACAACACCATACACATAGTAGATGTGTGACGAAAGTACTATTCAAACAAGGATAATGTGACCTAAGCACCACAGACGGAGTGAACATGTGACCAAAGTACCATTGAACTAGTGATTATGCCACCTAAGCACCATAGACACAGTGAAAGTGTGACCAAAGCACCATTGAAGCAGTGATAATGTGACATAAGCACCACAGACGTAGTAAAAGTGTGGCCAAAGTACCATGGAAACAGTCATAATGAAACCAAACCACCATATACACAGTGAAAGTGTGACCAAAGCACCATCAAAACAGTGCTAATGTGACCTAAGCATCGTAGACATTGTGATAGGCTGAGCAAAGCACGATTGAAACAGTGAGAAGGTGACCAAAACACCGTGGGAACATAATAGTGTGACCAAAGCACCGTTGAAACAGTGATAATGTGACCACACCACCATACACACAGTATATGTGTGACCAAAGTACCACTCAAACAGTGATGATATGACCTAAGCACAATACACAGAGTGAACATGTGACAAAAGCACCATTGAACTAGTGATTTTGTCACCTAAGCGCCATAGACACAGTGAAAGTGTGACTAAAGCACCATTGAAGCAGTGGTAATGTGACCTAGGCACCACAGACGTAGCAAGAATGTGACCAAAGCACCATATACACAGTGAAGGTGTGACCAAAGCACCATCCAAACAGTGATAAAGTGACCTATGTACCATAGACACAGTCAAAGTGTGACCAAAACACTATTGAAACAGTGAGAAGGTGACACAAGCATCATAAACACGGTGAGAATGTGACCAAAAATACAATTAAAACAGTAGTAATGTGACATAGGCCCCATGGACATAGTGAACCTGTGACCAAAGCACCATTGAAATAGTGATTGCATGACCAAGTCGCCATACACACACTGAACGTGTGACCAAATCACAATTGAAAAAGTGATGTCGTGACCTAAGCACTATAGACATAGTGAAAATGTGACCAACGCACCATTCAAATAGTGATAATATGACCTAAACACGATAAAAAGAGTAAACGTGTGACCAGCACGTGATAATGTGACCTAAGCACTATAGACACTGTGAAAGTTGTACCAAAGCACCATTGAAACAGTTATAATTGACCAAAGCACCATCGAATCAGTGATCATGTGACCAAAGCATCGTAGACAGTGTGAAAGTGTGACCAAAGCACCATTGAAACAATGATAACATGACCTAAGCACCATATACATAGTGAAAGTGTACCATGAGTACCACTAGAACAGTGACAATGTGAACTAAGCTCCACAGACACATTACAAGTGTGACCAAAACACCATTGGAATGATGATAATGCGACCTAAGCAGCATAGACACAGTGAAATCACGACCAAAGCACCATTCAAGTAGTTATAATGTAACATAAGCACTATACACATAGTGAAAGTGTGACCAAAGCACCATTGAAACTGTGATGACATGATGAAACCACCATAGACAGAATGAAAGGAGACCAAAGCACCATTAAACAGTGATGATGTGATTAAAGAGCTATCGACACAGTGAAAGTGTGACAAAGGTACCATTGAAACAGTGATAACGTGACCTAAGCCCCATAGACACAATGAACGTGTGACCAAAGCACCATTGAAACAATGAGAATGAGACCAACGCACCCTAGAAAAAGTGAAAGTGTGACCAACGCACCATTGAAACAGTGATAATGGGACCAAAGCACCGTAAACAAGTGAAATTGTGACCAAAACACCATTGCAACTGTGATATTGTGACGTACGCACAATAGACACCATGAAAGTGTGACCAAAATACCATTAAAATATTGATAATGTGACCAAAGCACCAGATACATAGTGAAAGTGTGACCAAAGTACAAGTGAAAACGTGATAATGTGATCAAAGTACCATAGACACAATGAAAGTGTGACCAGAACACCATTCAAACAGTGACAATGCCACCAATGTAGCAAAGACACAGAAAACGTGTGACCAATGCACCATTGAAACTGTGATAATGTGACGAAAGCACCATAGACACAGTGAAAGTGTAACCAAGGCACCATAAAAACAGTGATAATGTGACCAGAGCACCATAGGCAGAGTGAAATTGTGACCAAAGCAACATTGAAACAGTGATTATGTGATCACAGCACCGTATATACCAATAAACCATTGAAATAGTGATAATGTGACCTAAGTACCATCGACAGACTAAGCATGTGACCAAAGCATCACCGAAACTGTGATATAGTGACCAAACCACCATGGACACATTGAAAGTGAGACAAACATACCATTGAAACATTGATAAGGTGACCTTAGTACCATAGACATAGTAAAGGTGTGACCAAATCACCATTGGAAGAGTGATAATATGACCAAAGCACTGTAGACACAGTGAACGTCTGAAGAACGCACCATTGAAACGGTGATAATGTCTCATAATCAGCAGAAAACTGTGAAATTGTGACCAAAGGGCCATTTACATGGTGATAATGTGACATATGCTCTATCGACAAATTGAAAGTGTGACCAAAGTACCATTGAAACATTAATAATGTGATATAAGCACCATAGACACACTGGATGTGTCGCCAACGAACCATTTGAACAATGATAAATTGACAAATGCACCATCAAAATGGTGAAAATGTGATCACAACACTATGAACACACTGATAATGTGACCAAAGCACCATATGCACACATAATGTGTGACCAACACACCATTTCAACAGTGATAATGTAACCAACGCACTATAGACACATGAAAAGGGTGACTAAAGTACCATTGAAAAATGATAATGTGACCAAAGCACTGCAAACACAGTTAAAGTGTGACCAAAGCACCATTCAAACAGTAATAGTGTGAAAAAAACACCATAGACACCATGAAGGTGTGACCAAAGCACCCTTGAATCGGTGATGATGTATCCCAAGTACTATATACACAGTGAAAGTGTGACCAAAGCACCATTGAAACGATGACAATGTAACCAAAGTACCATAGACACAGTGAAAGTGTGAACAATGCACCATTGAAACAGTGATGATGTGACGTAGGCACCGTAGACAAAGTGAAAGTGTGACCAAAACACCATTGAAACAATGATAATGTGACCTACTAACCATAGACACAGTTGAAGTGTGTCCAAAGCACCATCTAATCAGTGATAATGAGACCAAAGCACCATGGACACAGTCAAACGATGACCTAAACACCATTGAAACAATGATAATGTGACCTAAGCACCATAGACACAGTGTAAGCATGACCAAAGTACCATCGGAACAGGTGAAATGTGACCAAAGCGCCCTTCTGATAATGTGACCAGCGCACCGTGGACACAAAAAGTGTGAATAGAGCACCGTTGAAACAGTCATAATGTCGCATGAGCACACTAAACATAGCGAGATTGCGACCTAAGCACCATCGAAACAGTGATAATGTTACTTAAGCACCATAGACATAATGAAAGTGTGACCAAAGCTCCATTGAAATTGCGATAATAGGACCAAAGCACCATAGACACAGTGAATGTGTGACCAAAGCACCATGGAAAAACTGATGACGTGACCTAAGCACTATTAACACAACAAAAGTGTGACCAAAGCACCATTGAAACAGTGATAAAATGATCTAAGTACCATAGACACAATGAAAGTGTGACCAAAGTAGTATTGAAACAGTAATAATGTGACCTAAGCACTATATCACAGTGAGCCTTTTACCAAGAGCATCATTGATACGGTGATAATATGACCAAAGCACCATAAACACAGTGAAAGTGACCAAAGTACGAATGAAGAAATGATAATGTGACCAATTGACCAATGAAACAATGAAAATGCGACCAAAGCACCATTCAAACAATGATAATGTAACATAAGCACTACACACACATTGAGACGTGACAAAGGTACCATTGAAACAGCAATGGTGTGACCTAAGCACTATACACATAGTGAAAGTGTGACAAAAGCACCATTATAAGAGTGAGAATGTGAACTAAGAACCATAAACACATTGAATGTGTGACCAACGCACAATTAGAACAGTGATGATGTGACCTTAGCACCATAGACATAGTGAACATGTGACCAAAAGTAGCACTGAAACAGTTATAATGTCACATAAGCACCATAGACACCGAGTAATGTGACCAAAGTAACATTGAAACAGTGATAATGTGACCAAAGCACCATGGACATAGTGCAAGTGTGACCAAATCACCATTGAAACAGTGATAATGTGACCTAAGCACCTTGGACACAATGAACTTATGACCAAACCACCATTTGAATACTGATAATGTGACCAAAGTACTATATGCACTATGATCGTTTGACCAAAGCACCATAGAAACAGTGATGATGTGACCAAGCACTACAATCATATTGAAAGTGTGACCAAAGCACCATTAAAACAGTGACAATCTAAACTAAGCACCATAGAGACAGTGAATATGTGACCAGAGTACCATTGAAACAACGATAATGTGACCAAGGGACCATTGAAACAGTCCTAATGTGACCAAAGCACCACAACCACAATCACATTATAACCAAAGCACCATTGAAACAGTAATAATGTGACCTAAGCACTATAGACACACTGAAAGTTGTACCGAAGCACAATTGAAACAGTGAGAACGTGACCAGAGCATCATAGACACAGTGAAAGCGTGACAAAAGCACCATTAAAACAATCATTATATGACCAAAATCACCATAGACACAGTGAAAGTGTGACCAAAGTACCATGGAATCAGTGCTAATGTGACCACACCACCATAGACATAGTGAAAGTGTGACCAAAGCTCCCTTGAAACAGTGAGAAGATGACCTAAGCACCGTATACATATTGAAAGTGTGCCCTAAGTACCATTAAAACATTGACAATGTGAACTCAACTCCACAGACACGTTGAAAATGTGACCAAAGCATCATTGGAACAGTGGTAATGTGACCTATGCACCATAGACACAGTGAAAGTGCGACCAAAGCACCGCTCAAACAGTTATAATGTAACCTAAGCACTGTACACATAGGGAACATGTGACCAAAGCATCATTGAAACCGTGATGAAGTTATGAAACCACCATAGACAAATTGAAAATGAGATCAAAGTACCATTAAAATAGTGATTATGTGTTTAAGGAACTATCGACACAATGTAAGTGTGACAAAGGTACCATTGAAACAATGAAAATATGACCTCAGCACCATAGAAACAATGAAAGTGTGACAAAAACACTGTTGAATCAGTGATAACGAGACCAATGCACCATATACATAGTGAAAGTGTGACCAACGCACCGTTGAAGCACTTACAATGCGACCAAAGCACCGTAAACACAGTGAATGTGTGACCAAAGCGCCATTGCAACAGTAATAATGTGACCTAAGCACTGTAGACACCACAAACGTGTGACCAAAGTACCATTGAAACAGTGATAATGGGACCTAATTATCATAGCCACAGTGAAGGTGTGACAAAAGCACCATTAACACAGTGATAACATGGCAGAAGCACCATATACACAGTGAAAGTGCAACCAAAGCACCATTCAACTAGTGATAATGTGACCAGAGCACCAGATACACAATAAAAGTGTGACCAAAGCACCATTGGAAACGTGATAATCTGACCAAAGTACTATAGACACAATGAAAATGTGACCAAACACCACTGAAACAGTGAGAATGTGACCAACGCACCGTAGACACAGAAAAAGTGTGACCAAAGCACCAGTCAAGCAATGATAATGTGATGGAAGCACCATAGACACAGTGAAAGTGTGACCAAAGCACGATGAAAACAGTGACGATGTGACCACAGCACCATAGACACAGTGAAATTGTCACCAAAGCAACATTGAAACAGTGATTCTGCGACCACAGCACCATATACACAGCAGATGTGTGACCAATGTACCATTCAAATAGTGATAATGTCACATAAGTACCATGGAAACACTGAACGTGTGACCAAAGTATCATTGAAACTGTGATACAGTGACCAAACCACCATAGACACAGTGAAAGTGAGACAATGTTACCATTGAAACAGTGATAATGTGAACTACGTATCAAAGACATGGTGAAAGTGCAACCAAAGCACCATTGAAACGGGGATAATGTCTCATAAGTAGCACAAAACTGTGAAATTGTTACCAAAGGACAATTACCATAGTAATAGTGTGGCATATGCTTTATCAACACACTGGAAGTGTGACCAAAGAACCATTGAAACATTGATAATGTGACCTAAGTATCATATACACAGTGAATGTGTGACCAAAGAATCATTGAAACAATGACAATGTGACCAAAGCACCATAGACACACTGAATGTGTGGCCAAAGCACAGTTGAAACAATGATTATGTGACATACGCACCATGGAAAATGTGAAAGTGTGATCAAAGCACCATTGACATAGTGATTATGTGACCAAAGCACCATAAAGACATTGAAATTGTGACCAAAGCACCATATACACGGATAAGGTGTGACCACTGCACCATATAAAAAGTTATTATGTAACCAACAGACTATAGACACAGTAAAAGTGTGACCAAATCACCATTGAAACAATGATAATGTGACCAATGCACCGTAGACACAGTTCAAGTGTGACCAAAACAGCATTCAAACAGTAATAATGTGATAAAAGCACCATATGCATCGTGAATGTGTGGCCAAAGCACCATTGAAACTGTGATAATGTAACCTAAGTACTATATACACAGTGAAAGTGTGACCAAGGAACCATTGAAACGGTGATAATGTAACCAAAGCACCATATGCACTGTGAAATTGTGACCGATGCACTATTGAAACAGTGATGATGTGACCAAAGTACCATAGACAAAGTGAAAATGTGACCAAAGCACCATTGAAACAATGATAATGTGACCTATTAATCATAGACACAGTGAAAGTGTGGCCAAAGCACCATCTCATCAGTGATAAGGTGACCAATGCACCATGGACAAAGTGAAAATATGAACAAAACACCATTGAACCAATGATAATGTGACCTAAGCACCACAGACACAGTGTAAGCGTGACCAAGATACCATCAGAACGGTTGAAGTGTGACCAAAGCACCCTTGAAACATAGATATTGTGACCAGAGCACCGTGGACACAAAAACTGTGAGAAAAGCACCATTGAAACAGTGAGAATGTCACACTAGCACCATAAACATGGTGAGAGTGTGATCAAAGAACCATTGAAACCGTGATCGTGTTACCAAAGCACCATAGACACAGTGAAAGTGTGACCACATCACCATTGAAAAAGTGATGGCGTGACCTAAGCACTGTTGACACAGTGAAAGTGTCACCAATACACCATTGAAACAATGATAACATGACCTAAGTACCATAGACATAATGAAAACGTGACAAAAGCACTATTGAAACAGTAATGATGTGACATAAGCACTATATCATAGTGAACATTTTGCCAAAATCATCATTGATACGGAGATACTAAGACCAAAGCACCATATACACAGTGAAAGTGACCAAAGTACCAATGAAGAAGTGAGAACGTGACCAATGGACCGATTACACAATGAAAATGTGACCAAAGCACCATTTAAACAACAACAATGTAACAAAAGCACTATACACACATTGAAACCGTGACGAAGGCACCACTAAACAGTAATGGTGTGACCTGAGCACCATACACATAGTGAAAGTGTGACCAAAGCAACATTACAAATGTGTGAATGTGAACCAAGCCTCATAGCCACATTGAATGGGTGACCAATGCACCATTGAAACAGTGATAATGTGACCTAAGCACCACAAACACAGTGAACTTGTGACCAAAGTACCATTGAAATAGTTATAACGTGACCTAAGCACCATATAACAGTGCAATGTGACCAAAGCACCATTGAAACAATGATAATGTGATCCAAGCACCATAGACACAGTGTAAGTGTGACCAACTCGCCATTGAAACATTGATAATGTCACATAAGCACCATAGAAACAGTGAAATTATGACCAAATCACCATTTAAACACTGATATTGTGACCAAAGCACATAGACAGTGCGAACGTTTGACAAAACCACCATTGAAACAGTGGTGATGTGACCTAAGCACTATGAACACATTGACAGTGTGACCAAAGCACCATTGAAATAGCGACAACATCACCTAAGAACCATATAGACAGTGAATATGTGACCAAAGAACCATTGAAACAATTATAATGTGACCAATGCGCCACTGAACCAGTCAAAATGTGACCAAAGCACCACAAACACAGTGACAGTGTAACCAAAGCACCATTGAAACAGTTACAATGTGACCTGAGAACTATAGACATCGTGAAAGTTGTACCAAATCACCATTGAAACTGTGATAATGTGACCAAAGCATCATAGACACAGTGAATATATGATAAAATCACCATTAAAACAATCCTAATTTGACCAAAGCACCATAGACACGGTGAACGTGTGACCAAAGTACAATGGAATCAGTGATAATTTGACCAAAGCACCGTAGACATAGTGAAAGTGTGACCAAAGCACCATTGAAATAGTGATAGTATGACATAAGTACCACAAAAACAGTGACAATGTGAACTAAGCTCCATAGACACATCACATTAGGTCACATTATCACTGCATTGATTGTGCTTTGGTCACCCTTTCACTGTGTCTATGGTGCTTTCGGCATACTATCACTGTTTCAATGGTGCTTTTGTCACACGTTTACTATGTCTATGGTGCTTGGGTCACATTGTCACTATGTTAATGGTACTTTGGTCACACGTTACTGTATCTATGATGCTTAGGTCACACCATCACTTTTTCAATGGTGCGCTGGTCACAAATTAATTGTGTATCAAATGGTGCTTTGGTCACATTCTCACTTTGATTATGGTGCTTTGGTCACATTGTAGCAGTTTTAATGGTGATTTGGTCAATTCTCTATGTCTATGGTGCTATTGTCACATTGTCACTCTTTCAATGGTGCTTTGGCAATACGTTGACTGTGTCTATAGTGCTTATGTCACATTATCACTATTTCAATGGTGCCCTGGTCTCACTCTCACTGGGTATGTGGGGCTAAGGTCACGTTTTTACCTTTTCAATGGTGCTTTGCTCACAATTTCTCTGTGTATATGGTGCTTAGGTCATATCATTGCACGTTCAAAAGTGCTTTGACCACACTTTCATTGTGTCGGCCGTGTCTGGTCACATAATGACGGTCTCAATGGTGCTTTGGTCACACGTTCACTGTCTATGGTACTTTGGTCACATAATCACTGTTTTAATGGTGCGTTGGTCACATGTTCACTATGTCTATAGTGCTTAGGTCATATCATCACTATTTCAATGGTGCTTTGGTCACACTTTCATTGTGTCTATCGTGCTGAGGTTACATTAAAACTGTTTCAACGATGCTTTGGTTGCACTTTTACCGTGTCTATGGTGCTCAGTTCGCATTATCACTATTGAAGCGGTGTATTTGTCACACTTGCACTACATATGTGGTGCTTAGGTCACACTATCAATGTTTCAACGGTTTTCTTGTCACACGTTCACTGTCTCTATCGTGCTTAGGTCACATCATCATTGTTTGAATGGTGCTTTGGTCATGTTTTCATTGTGTCTATGGTGCTTTGGTCACATTATCACAGTTTCAATTGTGCTTTGGTCACTTTCACTATATCTACGGTGCTTTGGTAAAATCATCACTCTTTTAATGGTGCTTTGGTAATACATTCGATTTGTTTATATTACTTAGGTCACATTATCACCATTTCAATGGTGTGTTGGTTACACTTTCACTGTGTCTACGGTACTCAGGTATTATTATCACTGTTTCAATGGTGCTTTGATCACACTTTCAATGTTTTTGTAGTGCTTAGGTCACGTCATCACTATTTCAATGGTGCTTTGTTAAAACTTTACTATGTCTATGGTGCTTTGGTCACATTATCACTGTTTCAATGGTGCTTTGGTCACATTTTCACTATGTCTGTGGTGCTTGGATGATATAGTCATTCTTTCAATGGTTCTTTGTTCACGCTTCCACTCTCTATATGGTACTTAGGTGAAACCATCACATCTCATTGGTACTTTGGTCACACTGTCACTGTGTCTATGGTGTTTTGGTCACATGATTACTATTTCAATAGTACTTTGGTTACACTTTCACTGTGTATGTGGTGCTTTGGTCACATTATCACTGTTTAAATGGTACTTTGATCAAAATGTCATCATGTCTCTAGTGCTTGGGTCACATAACCATAGTTTCAATGGTGTTTTGGTCACACTTTCACCGTGTCCATGGTGCCTTGGTCACATTATCAATGTTGCAATGGTGCTTTGGTTACACTTTCACTGTGTCTTTGGTGCTTTGGTCACATCATCACTGTTTCAATGGTGCTTTGGTCACATTATGACTTGTGCAATGGTGCTTTGGTCACACTCTCGCTGTATTTATAATGTGTAGGTCCCATTATCAATACTTCAATTGTGATTTTGTCACAGTTTTGCTGTGCCTTGGGTGCTTTTGGTTACATTATCACAGTTACAATGGTGTTTTGGTCACTAGTTCACTATGTCTATGGTATGTAGTCACATTAGTATTCTTTCACTACTGCGTTGGTCTCACTTTTCATGTGTATGTGGTGCGTTGGTCACATTATCGCTTTTTCAATGGTGCTTACGTCACATTATAACTGTTATAACTCTACGTTGGTCACACTTTCACTATGTATGTAGTGCTTAGGACATATCATCACTGGTTCAATGGTGCTTTGGTCACATTTTAACTATTTTAATGAAGCTTTTGTCACACTTTTAGTGTATCTATAGTGCTTATGTCATATTATCACTGTTTCAATGGTAATTTGGTCACACTTTCAGTGTTTCCATAGTGTCTAGGTCAAATCATCACTATTTCAATGGTGATTTGGTCACACTTTCACTGTGCCTATGGCGCCTAGATGACATGATCACTGTTTTGATAGTGCTTTTGTCACACGTTCACTGTGTCTATGGTGTGTTGGCCTTATAGTCACTGTTTCAATGGTGCTTTGGTCACACGTTCACTGTATTTATGGTACTTTGGTCACATAATCACTGTCCCAATGGGACCTTTGCTCACAATTTATCCGTGTCTATTGTGTTTATGTCACATTATCACCGTTTCAATGATGGTTCGGTTACACCTATATCCCTTTTATGGTACTTAGGTCACATAATCAGTGTTTCAATGGTGATTTGGTCACAGTTTCACTGTATCTGTGGTGCTTATGTCACATAATCACTCTTCCAATAATGTTTTGTTCACATCTTACGTGTCCATGGTGCTTAGGTCACATACTCATCGTATCAATTGTGCTCAGATCACACTTTTGTTGTGTCTATGGTGCTTTTATCATATTGTCATTGTTGCAATGGTAGGTTGGTCACACTTTCGTCATGTCTATGTTGCATAGGTTATGTTATCAGTGTTTCAACGGTGCTTTGACTGTGTCTGTTGTCACATTTTACCGTGTGTATGATGCTTCGGTCATATTTTCACTGTTTCAATGATGCTTTGTCACACTTTCTATGTGTCTTTAGTGCTGAGGTTACATTATCATTGTTCTAATGTTACTGTGTTCACACTTTCACTGTTTCTATAGTGCTTATGTCATATTACCAATAATTCAATGGTGTGTTTGCCACACTTTCACTGCGTCTATGGTACTCATGTCACATTGTCACAGTTTCAATGGTACATTGACGAAAGCACCATTGAAATGGCAATAAAGTGACATACAAACCATTGCAATAGTGATAAGGTGACATACAAACCATAGACACGGTGAAATTGTGACCACAGCACCATTGAAATGGTGATAATGGGACACAAGCACCATAGACAAGGTGAAAGTGTGACCAAAGCACCATTGAAAAAGTGATAATGGGACCAACGCACCATATACACAACGAAGGTGTGACCAAAGCACCATCAAAACACTGATGATGTGACCTAACTACCATGGACACAGTGCAAGTGTGGCCAAAGAACAATTGAAACGGTTATACAATGACCAAATTACCATACACATAAAAGGGTGACCAAAGCACCATTGAAACACTGATAATGTGACATAAGCACAACAGACATCGTGAAAGTGTGAGAAAACCACCATTGACACAATGATAACTTGACCTACGCACCATAGACACCGTGAAAGTGTGACCAAAGCACCCTTGAAACCAATATAACATGACCAAAGCACCAAAGTTAGAGTGAACGTGTGACCAAAACACCATTGTAACTATGATGATGTGACCCAAGCACTATAGAAACAGTAAAAATGTGACCAAAGCACCAGCAAAACAGTGATAACGTGAACAACGCACCATAGACACATGGAAAGTGTGACCAAAGCACCAATGAAACGTTGATAGTGCAATATAAGCACCATAGACACAATGAAAGTGCGACCAAATGACCTTCGAAACTGTTTTTGTCTGACCAAAGCATACTAAACACAATGAAAGTGTGACCAAAGCACCATTGAAACAATGATGATGTGACACAAGCACTACATGCAAAGTGAAAATGTGACCAAAGCACCATTGAAACTGTCAAACTGTGACCAAAGCACCATACACACAGTGAAATTGTGACCAGAGCACCATTGAAACTGTGATAATGTGACACAATGACTATTAACAAAGTGAAAGCGTGACCAAAGCACCACTGAAACTGTCATACTCCGACCAAAGAACCATAAACAGAGTGAAGGTGTGACCAACGCACTATTCAAATAGTGACAATATGACACAGGCACT
This sequence comes from Penium margaritaceum, assembly GCA_023375785.1. Taxonomy (NCBI): domain Eukaryota; kingdom Viridiplantae; phylum Streptophyta; class Zygnematophyceae; order Desmidiales; family Peniaceae; genus Penium; species Penium margaritaceum. The sequence goes on from SZWC01000989.1 coordinate 141,277, forward strand.
ATAGACACAGTAAAAGTGTGACCAAAGCACCTTTGAAGCTGTCACACTGTGACAAACGCACCATAGATATAGTGAAATTTTTACCAAAGCACCATTGAAACAGTGATAATGCGACACAAGCACTATAGACACAATGAAAGTATGACCAAAGCACCATCGAAACAGTGATAATGTGTCCAAAAAACTATAGACAATGTGGAAGTTTGACAAAAGCACACAACAAACAGTGATAATGTGACCAAAGTACCATAGACACAATGAAAGTGTGTCCAAAGCACCATTGAAACCATTATAGAATAACCAAAGCAATGCAAACGCATTGAAAATGCGACCAACGCACCATTGAAACAGTTACAATCAGACCAAAGCATCATTCAGACAGTGGAAGTATGGCCAAAGCACAATTGAAACAGTAGTAAGGTGACCAAAACACAATGGACAAAAGCGGAATTGTGACAAAGGCTCTGTTTAATCAATTATAATGTGACCAAAGTACCATAGACACAGTGAAAGTGTGACAAAATCACCATTGAAACAGTGATTATGTTACCAAGAAACCATAGACACCGTTAATGTGTAACCAACCACCATTGAGACAATGATAATGTGACCAAAGCACCATAGACATAGTGAAAGTGTGACCAAGGCACCATTGAAACAGTGATAATGTGACATAAGCACCATGGACATTGTGAAAGTCTGACCAATGCACCATTGAAACGATGACAATGTGACAAACGCACCATACACAGAGTGAAAGTGTGACCAAAACACCCTTGTAAGTGTGATAATGTGACCCGAGCACTATAGACACGGTTAACGTGTGACCAAAAGACCATTGAAACAGTGATGATGTGACCAAAGCACAATAGATACAATTAAAGTGTGACCAAAGCACCAATGAAACAGTGATAATGTGACATAAGTACCATAGAAACAATGAAAGTGGGACCAAGGCACCATTGAGGCAGTCATACTCTGACCAAAGCATCATAAACACAGTAAAAGTGTGACCAAAACACCATTGAAAGATTGATAATGTGAGACAAGCAGTATACATACAGTGAAAGTGTGACCAACGCACCGTTGAAACTGTCATATTGTGACAAAACACCATAGATATAGGTACATTGTTACCAAAGCACAATTTAAACAGTGATAATGTGACACAAGAACTATACACGCAGTGAAAGTGTGACCCAAGCACTATCAAAATAGTGAAAATATTACCAAAACACCATAGCCATTGTTGAAGTTTTATAAAAGCATCCATCAAACAGTGAAAATATAAAATACGTACCATACACACAATGAAAGTTGGACCAAAGCATCATTGAAACCGTGATCACATAACCAAAGCAACGCAGACACAGGAAAAGTGTGACCCAAGCACCATTGAAATAGTGATCATGTGACCAAAGCACAATAGACACGGTGGTAGTGTGACGAAGGCACAAGTAAAACAGTAATAACGTGACCAAAACACCATGGACAAGGTGAAAGTGTGAAAAAAGCACCATTCAAACAGTGATAATGTGACCAAAGCACCGTAGACATAGAGAACGTGTGACCAAAGCACCTTTGAAATAGTGACAATGTGACCAAAGCACAATAGACACAGTGAAAATGTGACCCGGACGCCATTGAAACATTGATAATGTGACCAAAGCATCATAGCCAAAGTGATAGTGTGACCAAAGCACAATTGAAATAGTAATGATATAACCTACTCAATGTATACATAGTGAAATTGTGATCGAATCACCATTGTAACAGTATAATATGACATACAAACCATAGACACACAAAAGTGGACCAAAGCACCATTGGAAGAATGATAATGTGACCAAAGCACCATAGACACAGTGAACGTGTAACCAACACATCATTGAAACATTGATGATGTAATGTAATAATTGTAAATACAGTGAAAGGTTGACCATAGCACCATTGTAATAGTGACAAAGTGACATACGAACGATAGACACAACAACCGAGTGACCAAAGCACCATTGAAACAGTGATACTGTGATGTAAGCACCATAGACACAGTGAAAGTGTGACCAAAGCACAAATAAAGCAGTGATAATGGGACCAAAGCACCATAGACACAATAAAGGTGTGACCAAAGCACCATTAAAACACCAATGATGTGACATAAGTTCCACAAACACAGTGAAAGCGTGGCCAAATAACCGTTGAAACCGTGATAATGTGACCAAATTACCATTGAAACATAAAAGAGTGAACAAAGCTCAATTGAAACAATGATAATGTGTCCCAAGCACCATAGACACAGTGAAAGTGTGACCTAAGTACCATTGAAACAGTCATAATATGAACTTAGCACCATAGACAAAGTAGAAGTGTGACCAAAATAAGGGTGTACACGAGTCTAGACTCGCGATTCTGAGGGAAAGAATCGACCTGCGAGTCTAAGTCCAGCCTCAGACTCGGACTCGCGAGTCTTTGACCGGACTCGCGAGTCTTTGTACTCGCAATTCCACTACAGTGTACTCTTGAGTCCGGGCATACTGTAAGACGTGTGTGTAAATCCGCTGCCACATGATTCACAGCGCATGTTTTCCACCATGTTTTCATGGTTCAACATCTAGGCAGTTGCCGTTGAAAGGCAGTTCATACAGAGGCAGCCCACAGAAGTGAAGAAACATGTCCACCCATGGTTCACCCTTGGACCTGGGGCTTGCAAAAGCAGTTCGGACCATAGATTGTCTTCATGTACAACTTGTGGAGTTCTACAAATTCATCTTGTTACAACATTTCCTAAGAACAGTCATGGACATGGAAACAATATGTATTCAGTGTTCAGCCAAAACAACACTAGAGGTACAATGGAGATAGCTTCTGATTAGAAAACAATTTCAAAGTAATGAACTTGTGAAATCAGAGTGCTGACACTGATGACTGGCCTGCGCATTCCCTAGCCCACCTCCAGCACATCATCATCCTCTCCACCCTCCCCACCTTTCTCCGGCTCAACTTCAAAGAACCCATCTTCATCATCCTCGTAGTCGTTGTCATCCTCTGAGGAGGATGAGCTGTCACTTGTCTCTTGCTCTTTGTTTGCATCCACTTCTGTTGCTCCAGCATCCCCTTCTGGCTGCTTGTCTCCCTCTGTAGGATTCTGGGTTGCCTTCAATGTTTTCCTGAATATAACACCATGGCAAAGTGTTAGATACCTAGACAGCATATGAGGAATCATGACAGCAGAATACAGAAAACAGAGAACAACATACCTTGCAGCCCGCCGGGCGGCTTTCTCCTTCTCCTCAATCTCGAGGAGCTCCTCGGCCACTGTGCCGTTTGGCTCAACTGGGGAGTTCTTCAAGACTGGATCATTGATCCATGTCTTCAAGCAGAGCAGGTCCTGTACTGTGATCTGTGATAGGGAGTGTCGAAAGTCCGTGACCACCCTGCCACCCAAGGAAAACATCCTCTCTAACGGTGTGCTTGTTGCTGGAATGGTGAGCACATCCATGACAGCTAGTGCAAAGGTTGGGTACTGTGCCTCATGATTCTTGTGGAACTTGAGCACGTCGCACTTCCTGCCACCCCTAGCACTCTTCTTGTACTCCTCCGCCTCTGCTTTGAGTGTGTATGGCACTATCACTTGCACCTCTGCTTCCGGCTCCTCGCACAACTCATCCATGGGATCCTGCAAGGCAGCCTCAAGCATGCTCTGCCGCTTCTGCTTGCCACACCCTTTCTTTGCTGCTGCTACTGGAGAGCTCAGGTGCTGTTGGCTGCTGGTCACACTTGGCGTGGTGGCTGGGGCGTTGCTGGACTCTGCCATGTCCTCGTCTTCTTGGTCACCCGTGGCTGCTTCAGCAGCGGCCTTGGCTGCTGCTGCAGCCTCGGCAGCAGCTGCTTCTACTCTGCGCCTCTCTTACATGCGCGTGAAGTACGACCTCATGAACTCAAGGACCTTGACCTCCAGCTCCACGCTAGACTTGATACCCAGCAGCTGCAAAACAGGGACAAGGCAATCAGAGACCATGCAACAAAGACAACCAAGCAGCAGTGCGGACAACAAGCGTAGTTCACCTTGTGGACACGCTCAAAGAACCAAAAACGAAACCTCGGGTCCACGACCGTGGCCAACACATGACGTATCGTGGCCTTCTTCACATACTTCTCCAGCTGCACACGAGCACACAATGACACACACACACACACACACACACACACACACACACACACACACACACACGCAGAATTAACTTCATACATATATGAATGCACAGAAACGAGCACAAAGAAATCCAGCACAAACTGCACCTTGTCAGTGCAGCTGACAAAACCGGGCTGTAGCGTGATGAGCAGCTTGTCGGTGCAGTCCAGCAACTACTTCTTCTGCTTCTTCTCCAGTGCCTTCGCGGCCTTCACGTGCCACACAAAGAGCTTCTGCAAAATTGTGCTGAAGAAGGGGAGCACAAGGGACAGCGTGGGATACTGCTGCCCGCTGATGTCGTCGGTAAAGCCCTTTAAGGGCTTCAAGATGGCGACAACCATCCCACGCAGCTCCCAACCTTGCCCACTCGGGATCAAGGCCGGATCCCGTGACTGCAGCCACTCGTCCAGAACCTCCTTGATCCTAACAACCCTCTTGCACGTGTCCAGTGTGCTGTTCCACCTCGTTGGTGTGTCAAGGTGGAGGGAGAGATAATTGACCTTGCGGGCCTGGCATGCGTTGATGAGCAAGGTCTCCCGCTTTGCCGAGCGGCTCACGTGGTTCACAATGTCCCTGGCTGCCCGCAGATGCTCATCTACCTCCTCCACACCAATCAAATCATTCACAGCAAGGTTCAACACGTGCCCCATGCATCGGATGTGTCCATCTTTTGTGAATTGGTCATTTTGCAGCACCAAGAAGTTGTCAACGACGCTGTCATTGACAGTGTCGTTGTCCACTTTCAAGCAGTAGATCTTCTCCCACAGACCCCACTCCTTCAGGACAGACAAGAAGTGGTCAAAAACACTGGCAGCTGAGGCATCCTCTGAGGAAGACGGAAACGCCAACGCAACGCTCTGTAGCTGCCAGTCAGCAATCCAGTGGCATGTCACACCTAGGTACTTGTGGTTGGCATCACTTTGCCACCCGTCCGTGGTGAAAGACACCCCGGACACAAGCACAGCAAACATCTTGCGGAGTCTTTTGCGGAAAGCAGTGGCACCTGACTTGATGAGCCATGTGAGAGTGATTCTCCCCGGCAAGATGGCAAAGGGGTTGCAGTGCAAGAAGGCTACCCTCAGCCAAGCAGACTCCATGCTCAGAAACGTTACATTTTTGTCCACCACATGTTTCCAGATGCAAGACTGGAAGTACCTCTTGTTGAACACCAGCCCTACACCCGCAGCACCACGAGCAACCGCGGTGTTTGTACCGTCCACCTCAGCAGCTGTCGAGGCAGCCTTCCTCGTTACGTTCAGCAGGTTCTGTTGAGCCTCCAAGGCCTTGAGCTCCTTCCACTTCTCGTGATGGTTCTTCCTCACGTGTTTCCACATGGTTGACATGTTGCTGTCGGTCAAGGCAAACGTCTCCTTCAGTCCGGTCCCCCGAGGGCACAGCGTGCATGCAGCCCGTGGCTCAACCGCGATGACCACATAGGTCATTACATTCCAGATGATGCTCGGCTTCCGCTTCCGTAGATCCACGCGTCCCTGGGCGTTGATTGTTGCCTGGACAAGTGACCCCCCTGGCTTGGAAGCCGAAGTGCTAGGGGCTTGCGTTTGATGCAGCTGCGGCTGCTGCTGCTGCTGCTGCTGCTGCTGCTGCTGCTGCTGTTGCGTCGGTGCTTGAGCCATGGCTGTTGTAGGACGGGTGAAGCCTTCGCGGGTGGGGCGATCGATGCGGGGTGCACCGAGAGGTGCATCGTGCACCGTTAGGTGCAGCTTGCAACACTGACGCGCTCATTGAGCGTGTTGGCTTGAAACCCTACGCCCGCAGCGAGCTAGAGTTCCGTCACTCCCACAGACTTTTAGGGGTGACTGACCAAACCAATCAGTGGCTCAGGGCAGGGGTACACGGGTAGAAACAATTTGAATACATTTATAGTGCGAGCAGAGGTCGAACTCGATGTCGGCTGATTTTCTGCTGCCCCTCCCCCCCTCAGACTCGCGAATCCCGGACTCGCAAGTTTTTAGACACGGAGAGGGCAGACTCGGACTTGCGAGTCTGGATCCAGACTCGGACTCGCGATTTTAGGTCTCGAGTATGGGTTTTTGGTGTACACCCTTAGACCAAAGCACCATTGAAACCGTGATAATGTGACCAAAGCACCATAGAAAGAGTGAACTTGTGACCACAACACCATTGTAACTATGATGATGTGACCTGAGCACCAAAGACACAGCGAAAGTACGACCAAAGCACCATTGAAACAGTGATAACATGACCAAAGCACCATAGAAAAAGTGAAAGTGTGACCAAAGCACCAGAGACACGGTGGCAGTGTGACCAAGGCACCATTAAAACAGTATCAATGTGACCAAAACACCACGGACAGAGTGAAAGTGAGAAAAAAGCACCATTCAAACATTGATAATGTGACCAAAGCACCATAGACACTGTGAACGTGTGACCAAAGCACCTTTGAAAAAGTGACAATGTGACAAAAGCACCATAGACATAGTGAAAGTGTGACCTAAGCACCATTGAAACAGTGGTAATGTGAGGAAAGCATCGTAGACATAGTGACAGTGTGACCAAAGCACAATTGAAATAGTGATGATATAACTTACTCACTGTAGATACAGTGAAAGTGTGATTGAATCACCATTGCAACAGTGATAGTACGACATAAAACCCATAGACAAAAGAAAAGTGTGACAAATGCATCATCAAAACCGTGATAATATGACCTAAGCACCAAAGACAGAGTGAAAGTGTGGCCAAAGCACCAGTGAAACAGTGATATTGTGACCAAAGCACCATAAACACAGTTAAAGTGGACCAAAGCACCATTGGATTAATGATAATGTGAGCAAAGCAACATATACACAGTGAACGTGTCACCAACGCATCATTGAAACATTGATGATTTAACCTAATAAATGTAAATACAGTGAAAGAGTGACCAAAGAACCATTGCAATAGTGATAATGTGACATACGAACAATGGACACAACAAAAGTGTAACCAAAGCACCATTGAAACAGTGATAATGTGATGTGAGCACCATAGACACGGTGAAAGTGTGACCAAAGCACCATTGAAACAGTGATAACGGGACCAAAGCACCATAGACACGACAAAGTTGTGACCAAAGCACCATTGAAAAACACTCATGATGTGACCTAAGCACCATAAACACAATGAAAGTGTGGCCAAAGGACCATTGAAACAGCGATAATGTGACCAAATCACCATTGACACATCAAAGAGTGAACAATGTTGCATTGAAACAGTGATAATGTGACCTAAGCCCCATAGACACAGTGAAATTGTGACCAAAGTACCACTGAAACAGTCATAATGTGACATAAGCACCATAGACAAAGTAAAATTGTGACCAAATCACCATTGTAACTGTGATAATGTGACCTTAGCACCATAGACACGGCAAATGTACGACCAAATCACCATTAAAACAGTGATAATATGACCAAAGCACCATAGACAAAGTTATAGTGTAACCAAATCACCATCAAAACAGTTATATTGTCACCAAAGTACAATAGACACATTGAAAGTGTGACCAAAGCACCATCGAAACTGTGATAACATAAGCAAAGCAATGTAGACACAGCTAAAGTGTGACCAAAGCATCATTGGAACCGTGATAATGTGACATATCAACCATAAACACTGTAAACGTTTGACCAAAGCACCTTTGAAAGAGTGATTATGTGAACTCAGAATCATACACATAGTGAATTTGTGACCAAAGTACCATTGAAACAGTGATAATGTGTCCAAAGCATGATAGACACAGTGGACATTTGACCAAAGTACCATTGAAACAGTGATAATGTGACCCAAACACCACAGAAATAGTGAACGTGTGATAAAAGTACCATTAAAACCGTGATAAGGTAACCAAACTACCATAAACACAGTGGAAGTGTGACCAAGGCACCATTGAAAGAGTGATAATGTTATAAAAACACAATAGACGCAGTGAAAGTGTGACAAACTACCATTGAACGAGTGATAATGTGGCCAAAACACCATATACACGGTGAACATTCCACCAAAGCACTATTGAAACAGTGATAATGTGACCAACTTACAAAAGACACAGTGAAAATGTGACCAAAGCACCATTGCAATAGTGATAATGCGACCAAGGCAACATAGACACTGTGAACGTGTGACCAAAGCACCATTGAAACAGTGATTATGTGACCAAAGCACCATAGACACAGTGAAAGTGTGACCAAAGCACCAAAAACAACAATGATAATGTGACCAAAGCACCATTGAAACACTAACAATGGGACCAAAGTACCATAGGCATAGTGAAAGTGTGGCCAAATCACCATTCTAACTGTGATCATGTGACACAAGCACTGTAGATAGAGTGAAAGTGTAACCACAGCACCATTGAAACAAAACAATTGTGATCAAAGCACCACAAACATAGTGAAAGTGTGACCAAAGTACCTTTGAAATGGTGATAATATGATGAAACCGCCATAGACACTATAAAAGTGTGACTAGAGCACCATTGAAACAGTGAAAATGTGGCCTAAGCACCAAAGCCACGATGATAGTGTGACCAGAGCACCATTGAAACAGTGATAATGTGACTTGAAGACCATAGACATTATAAAAGTGTGACCTTAGACCCATTGAAATAGTGATACTAATAGAAAAGCAACATCAACATAGATAAAGTTAGACCAAAGCACCATTGTGACTATCATATTCTGATAGGGTGAAATTCTGACCAAAGCACCATTGAGACAAGGATAATGTGACACAAGCACTATAGACACAGTGAGAGTGTGACCAAAGCACCAAAGACAGAGTGAAGGTGTGACCAATGCACCATTGAAACGGTGAAAGTGTGACCTAAGCACTACAGACACAGTGGAAGTATCTCCAAAGTACCACTGAAAGAGTGATAATGTGACCAAAACACCATAGACACTGTGAAAGCATGACAAAAGTATCATCCAAACAGTGACAATCTGACCAAAGCTCCATATACACAGTTAAATTGTGACCAACGCACCATTAAAAACAGTGATAATGAAAGCAAAGCACCATAGACATGGTAAGAGTGTGATTAAAGCTCCGTTGAAACAATGATAGTGTAACGAAAGCACCAGAGACACAATGAAAGTGTCACCACCACACCATTAAAACAGTGATAATATGACCAAAGCACCGTCGACACAGTGAAAATGTGACCAAAGCAGCATTGAAACGGTGATAATGTGAGCTAAGAACCATAAACACGGTGAAAGTGTGACCAATGCACCATTGAAACAGTGATAATGTGACCTACAAACAATATACATAGTGAAAATTTGACCAAATAACCTTTCAAACATTGATAATGTGACCAAAGCACCAAAGACACGATGACGGTGTGACCAAAGTATCATTGAAACAATGATTATGTGATACTAGCACCATAGTCTGAGTGAACGTGTGGCCAAAGAACCATTGAAACAGTGACAATGTGACATTAGCATAACAGACACAGTGGACCTGTGACCAAAGTACCATTGAAACCGCGAAAATACCACCAAAGCACCATAGACACAGTGAAATGTGACCAAAACACTATTGTAACTCGGATAATGGGACATGATCACTAAAGACACGGTGAAAGTGTGACCAAAGCACCATTCAAACAGTCATAATATGACCAAAGCACCATAGACACTGTGGAAGTGTGACCAAAGCACCATCTAAAAATTGATAATGTACCCTAAGCACCATAGACAGACTGAAAGTGTGATGAAAGCACCATTCCAACAATGATAATGTGACCAGAGCACCATAGACACTGCAAGTGTGACCAAACATCATTGAAATCGTGCTAATGTGACCAAAACACCATACACACAGTGAAATTTTGACAAAAGCGCCCTTTAAAGAGTCATAATGTGACCAAAGCACCATAGACACATTGAACGTTTGACCAGAGCACCATTGAAATAGTGATAATGTGACCAAAGCATCATAGACACAGGGAAAGTGCAACCAACACACCATTCACATGAGCACTATAGACACACTGAGAGTCTCATTAAAGCACCATTGAAGCAGTGGTAATGTGAACAAAGCACAATATACACAATGAAAATGTGACCAAATAACCATTGAAACAGTCACATTGTGACCTAAGCACCATAGACAGAGTGGAATTGTGATCAAGGCACCATTGAAACAGTGATATTGTGACCAAATCACCATATACACAGTGGAAGTGTGACCAAAACAACAGTGAAATTGTGATAATGTGACCACAATACCATAGAAACAATGAAAGTGTGACAAAGCACCATTCAAACAGTGATGATGTGATCAAAGCACCACAATTAAAGTGAAAGGGTAACCAAAGCACCATTGAAGAAATGGTAATGTGACCAATAGACAATGGACACAGTGAAATTGTGACGAAATCACCGTTGAAATAGTCATGATGTGCCCAACACAACATAGACATCGAGAGAGTATGACCAAAGCACCATTAACCAGTGATAATGTGACCAAAGCACCAAAGACACTGTGAAAGTGTGACCAAAGCACCAAAGACAGTGTTTCACACTTTCACTCTTTCTATGGTGCTTTGGTTACCATGATCACTATTTCAATGGTACTTTGGTCACACTTTCACTCTTTCTATGTTGCTTTTGTCATGTTATCAATGCCTCAATGGTGCTTTGCTCACACTTTCACTGTATCTATGGTGCCTTTGTCACACTATCACTGTTTCAATGGTACTTTGGTCACACTTTCACTATGTCTATGGTGCTTACGTCACATTATCGCTGTTTCAATGGTGCTTTGGCTACGCTTTCACCATGTATATGGTACTTAGTGCACATTATCAATATTGTATTGGTGCTTTGGTCACACTTTCTTTGTGTCTATGGTATTGATGTCACGTTATCACATGTTCAATGCTGCTTTGGTCACACTTTCACTCTGTCTATGGTGCTTTGGTCACTTTATTGCTGTTTCAATGGTCTTTTGGTCACATCCCATAGTGTCTATGGTGTGAAGGTCACATTATCACCATTTCAATGGTGCTTTGGTTACACTTTCACTCTGTCTATCGTGCATAGGTCACATTATCACTGTTTAAATTGTGCTTTGGTCACACTTTCACTGTGTCTAGGGTATTTGGATCATATTATCACTGTTTCAATGGTGCTTTGGTCACGTGTTCCTTGTGTCACGAGTGCTTAGGTCACGTGATCACTGTTTACATGGTGCTTTGGTCATACGTTTGCTCTGTCTATGGTGCTTTGTTCACGTTATCACTGTTTTAATTGTGTTTTGGTCACAATTTTGCTATGTCTATGGTGCTTTGGTCAAAGTATCACTACTTCCATTGTGGTTTGGTCACACTTTTTGTGTGTCTATGGTGCATGGGTCACATTATCGCTATTTCAATTGTGTTTTGGTCACACTCTAACTATGTCTATGATGCACACGTCACATTATCACAGCTTCAGTGGTATTTTGGTCACACTTTCACTCTGTCTATGCTGCTTATGTCACACCATCACTGTTTGAATGGTGATCTGGTCACAACTTCATTGTGTCCATGGTGCTTAGGTCACATTGTTGTTGTTTCAATGGTGCGTTGGTCAAATTTTCACTTTGTCTATGGTGTTCTTGTCACATTGTAACTGTTTTAATGGTGCTCTGGTCACTTTCACTGTGTATATGGTGCTTTGGTCACGTTATCAGAGTTTCACTGGTGCTTTGGTAACACGTTGACTATGCGTATAGTTCTTAGTTCACGCTATCACTGCTTCAATGGTACTTTTGTCACATTTTCACATGGCTTATGGTGCTTAGGTCACATTTTTACTGTTTCAACGGTGCTTTGGTCACACTTTCTCAGTGTCGGTGGTGCTTTGGTCAAAATTTCATTGTGTCTGTTGTGTCTGATCACATCATAACTGCTTCAATGGTGCTTTGGTCACACGTTCACTGTGTCCATTGTGCTTTCGTCACACCTTTACTGTGTCTATGGTGCTTAGGTCACACTACCATTGTTCTAGTGGTGCTTTGGTGAGAATTTTGGTGTGTCTATGGTGCTTAGGTCACATTATCACAATCTTAATGGTGCTTTGCTCACACTTTTACTGTGTTTATGGTGCTTTGGTCACACTATCACTCTTTCAACGGTGCTTTGGTGACACTTTCACTCTCTCTATGGTGCTTTGGTTAACATGATCACTGTTTCAGTGGTACTTTGGTCACACCTTCATTGTGTCTATGTTGCTTTTGTCACATTACAACTGTGTCAATGTTGCTTTACTCACACTTTCAATGTGTCTATGGTTCCTTGGTTACACTGTCACTGTTTTAATGATTCTTTAGCCATAGGTTCACTGTGATTATGGTGGCAATGTCACATTTTCACTGTTCCAATGGTGCTTTGGTCACACTTTCACAGTGTATATGGTGCTTCAGGCACATTACCAGTGTTATAATGGTGCTTTGGTCACACTTTCCCTGTGTCTATGGTGCTTTGGTCTCTTTATTAGTGTTTCAATGGTCTATTGGTCACATGTCACTGTGCCTATGGCGCTTTTGTCACATTATCACTGTTTCAATGGTGCTTTGGTCACACGTTCACAGTCTCTTTCGTACTTAGGTCACATTATCACTGTTTCAATGGTACTTTGGTCACATTTTCACAGTGGCTGTGGTGTTGTGATCATATTCTCACTGTTTCAACAGTGCTTCGGTGACACTTTCACTATGTACATTGTGCTTTGATTAACGTGATCATAGGTTCAATGGTACTTTGGTCACACTTTCACTGTGTCTATGTTGCTTTTGTCACGTTTTCACTATGTCAATGGTGCTTTGCTCACACTTTCACTGTGTCTATGGTGCCTTGGTCACATTATCACTATTTCAATTGTATGTTGGTCACGCTTTCACTGGGTGTATGGTGTTTACATCACATTAACACTATTTTAGTGGTGCTTTGGTCACAATTTCAATGTGTATATGGTGCTTATGATACATTACCAATGTTTTAATGGTGCTTTGGTCAAACTTTCATTATGTCTACAGTGCTTATGTCACATTGTCACTGTTTCAATGGTGCTTTGGTCACACTTTCACTGTGTCTATGGTGCTTTGGTAACTATATGATTGTTTCAATGGTCTTTTGGTCACATATCACCGTATCTATGGTGCTTTGGTCACATTATCACCGTTTCAATGGTGCTTTGGTCACACATCACTATGTCGTTACTGCTTAGGTCACACTATTACTATTTGTATGGTGCTTTTGTCACACTTTCACAATGTCTTTCGTGATTAGGTCACGTTATCACTGTTTCACTGGTGCATTGGTCTCACTTTCAGTGTGTCTATGGTGGTTGGGTCATATCACCACGGTCTAAATGATGATTTGGTCCCACATTGAGTGTGTCTATAGTGCTTAGATCACGTTATCATTGTTCAAATGGTTCTGTGGTCACGCATTCACCATGTATATGGTGCTCTTGTCGCATTATCAATGTTTATGGTGTCTATGGTGCGTAGGTCACATTATAACAATTTCCATGGTGCGTTGGTCACACGTTTTCTGTGTCTATGCTGCTTGGGTCACATTATCACTGTCTCAATGGTGTTTTGGTCACACTTTCACTGTCTATGGTGCATAGATCACATTATCACTGTTTCAATGGTATTTTGGTCACACTTTCACTGTTTCTATGATGCTTGTGTCACACCATCACTGTTTCAATGATGGATCTGGTCACAAATTCATTGTGTCCATGGTGCTTAGGTCATATTACTATTGTTTCAATGGTCCTTTGGTCACATTTTCACTTTGTCTATGGTGCTTGAGTCACATTATAAATGTTTTAATGGTGCTTTGGTCACTTTCACTGTGTATATGGTGCTTTGGTCACATTATAACTGTTTCAATGGTGCTTTGGTAGCACTTTGACTATGTCTATAGTGCTAAGGTAACACTATCACTATTTTGATGGTGTGTTGGTCACACTTTCATAGGCTATATGGTGCTTAGGTCACATTTTTGTTGCTTCAATGATGCGTTGGTCACACTTTCTCTATGCCTATGGTGCTTAGGTCGTATTATCACACTTTCAATGGCTCTTTGGTCAAACTTTCATTGTGTCTGTAGTTTCTGGTCACATCATGACTGTTTCAATGATGCTTTGGTCACACGTTCATTGTGTCTATGGTGCGTTGGTCACATTATCACTGTTTCAATGGTGCTTTGGTCACAATTTTACCGTGTCTATGGTGCTTAGGTCACACTATCACTATTCTAATGGTGCTTTGGTCACAATTTCAGTGTGTCTGTGGTTTGTAGGTCACATTATCACAATTTCAATAGTGCAATGCTCATACCTTTATTGTGTTTATGGTGCTTTGGTCAAATTGTCACCCTTTCAATGGTGTTTTGCTAACAATTTCACTCTTTCTATGGTGCCTTGGTTATCATGATCACTGTTTCAATGGTACTTTGGCCACACTTTCACCGTGTCTATGTTGCCTTTGTCACGTTATCACTGTGTCAACGGTGCTTTGCTCACACTTTCACCGTGTCTTTGGTGCCTTGGCCACACTATCACTGTTTCAATGGTGCTTTTGTCACATTTTTACTATGTCTATGGTGCTTACGTCACATTATCACTATTTTAATGGTGCTTTGGCCACACTTTCACTGCGAATATGGTGGATAGGCCACATTATCAAAGTTTAATGGTGCTTTGCTCACACTTTCTTTGTGTCTATGGTGCTTATGTCACATTATCACGGGTTCAATGCTGCTTTGGTCACACTTTCACTCTGTCTATGATGCTTTGGTCACTTTCTTGTTGTTTCAATGGTCTTTTGGTCACATATCACCGTGTCTATGATGCTTTGGTCACATTATCACAGTTTCAATGGTTATTTGGTCACTTGTTCACTATATCTATAGTGCGTAGGTCACATTATCACTATTTCAATGGTGATTTGGTCACACTGTCACTGCGTCTATCGTGCGTAGGTCACATTATCCCTTCTTCAATGGTGCTTTGGTCACACTTTCACTGTTTCTAGGGTCTTTGGGTCATAGTATCACTGTTTCAATGGTGCTTTTGTCACACATTCATTGTGTCAATAGTGCTAAGGTCACGTCATCATGGTTTAAATGGTGCTTTGGTCATACTTTCACTGTGTCTATGCTGCTTTGGTCACACTTTCACTGTGTGTATGATGCATAGGTCATATTATCACTATTTCCATGGTGCGTTGGTCCCAGTTTGACTGTGTCTATGATGTTTATGTCACACCATCACTGTGTCAATGGTGATCTGGTCACAAACCCATTGTGTCCATGGTGCTTAGGTCACATTATCATTGTTTCAATGGTGCTTTGGTCACATCTTCACTTTGTCTATGGTGCTTTTGTCACATAGTAAGTGTTTCAATGGACTTTGGTCACTTCCACTATGTACATGGAGCTTTGGTCACGTTCTCACTGTTTCAATGGTGCTTTGGTAACACATTGACCATGTCTATAGTGCTTAAGTCACACTATCAATATTTCAATGGTGCTTTGGTTGCAGTTTCACAGGGTCTATGGTGCTTATGTCACATTTTTATCGTTTCAACGGTGCTTTGGTCACACGTTCTCTGTGTCTGTGGTGCTTAGGTTGTATTTCACACTTTCAATGGTGAGTTGGTCAAACTTTCATGTTGTCTGTGGTTGTTGGTTACATCATGACTGTTTCAATGGTGATTTGGTCACGCGTTCACTGTGTATATGGTGCTTTGGCCACATTATCACTGTTTCAATGGTGCTTTGGTCGCACTTTTACTCTGCCTATGGTGCTTAGGTCACACTAGCACTGTTCTAATGGTGCTGTGGTCACAATTTGTGTGTGTCTATGGTGCTGAGGTCACATTATCACAAGTTCAATGGTGCTTTGCTCACACTTATGCTGTGTTTACGCTGCTTTGGTCACATTATCACTCTTTCAATGGTGATTTGGTGACACTTTCACTCTCTCTATGGTGCTTTTGTTAACATGATCACTGTTTCAATGGTACTTTGGTCACACTTTCATAGTGTCTATGCTGCTTTTGTCACGTTATCAACGTGTCAATGGTGCTTTGCTCACACTTCTGGTGTCTATGCTTCCTTGGTCACATTATCACTGTTTCAATGGTACTTTGGTCATACTTTAACTGTGTCTATGGTGCTTATGTCACATTATCACTGTTTCAATGGTTTTGTGGTCACAATATCACTGTGTGTATGGTGCTTAGGGCAAAGTATCAATGTTTTAATGGTGCTTTGGTCACACTTTCATTGTGTCTATGGTGCTTATGTCACATTATCACTGTCTCGTTGGTGCTTTGGTCACACTTTCACTGTGTCTATGGTGCTTTGGTCACTTTAATTACTGTATCAATGGTCTTTTGGGCACATAACATTCTTTCTATGGTGTTTTGGTCACATTATCACTGTTTCAATGGTCCTTTGGCACACGTTCACTATGTCCATTGTGTATAGGTCACATTATCACTATTTCAATGGTGCTTTGGTCACACTTTCATTGTGTCTGTCGTGCTTAGGTCCCATTATCGCTATTTCAATGGTGCTTTGGTCACATTTTTGTTGTGTCTATGGTGCTTGGATCATGTTATCGCTGTTTCAATGGTGCTTTGGTCACATGTTCACTCAATCGATAGTGCTCAGGTCTTATCATTGCTGTTTAAATGGTGCTTTAAGCATACTTGCACATTTTCTTTGGTGCTTTGGGCACATTATCACTCTTTCAATTGTGTTTTGGTCACACTTTCAATGTGTCTATGGTGCCTAGGTCACATTATCACTGTGTGAATGGTGATTGGTCACACTTTCACCGTGTCTCTATTGCTTAGGTCTCATTATCACCATTTCCATGGTGTTTTGGTCGCACTTCGACTGTGTGTATGGTGCTTTGGTCATGTTATCACTGTTTAAATGGTACTTTGGTCACACTTTCACAGTGTCTATAGGTCTTAGGTCACATTTTCACTGTTTCTAGGGTGCTTCATACACGCTTTCACTCTTTCAATTGTGTTTTTTTCACATTATCACTATTTCAATGGTGCTTTGGTCACACTTTTTGCATGTCTACGGTGCCTGGGTCACATTGTCATTGTTTCAATGGTGCATTGGTCACCTTCCACTGTGTCTATGGTTCTTAGATCACATTAAAAAAGTTTCATTTGTACTTTGGTCACACTTTCAATGTGTCCGTGGTCTTTGGACACATTATGACTGTTTCAATTGCGCTTCGGTGACACTTTCGCCGTGTCTGTGGTGCTTGTGTCTCAAAATTACAGTGTCTATGGTATTTTGGTCATACTTTCGTTGTGTCTATAGTATTTGAGTCATATTATCATCGTTTCCATGTTACTTTGGTCACACTTTCAGTATGTCTATGGTGCGTTGGTCACATTATCACTGTTTCAATGGTACTTTGGTCACATTATGACTGTTTCAATGGTACTTTGGTCACACTTTCCTCGTGTCTATGGTGCTTATGTCACGTTATCAGTATTTCAATGGTGTTTCTATCACTCTTTCAGTGTGTCTGTGGCGCTAGGGTCCCATGATCACTGTTTCAATGGTGCTTTGCTCATTCGTCTATTGCGTCTACGTTGCTTTGCTTGTGTTAAAACTGTTTCAATGGTGCTTTAGTCATAGTTTTATTTTGCCTATGATGCTTATGTCACATGTCCACTGTTTTAGTGGTGCTTCGGTCATACTTCCAATGTGTCTATGGTGTTTTGGTCACATAATCACTGTGTCTACAATGTTTGGTCACACTCTCACTGTATTTGTTGTGCATCGGTTACATTATGACGGTTTCAATGGTGTTTTACTGTATGAATTGTATGTTGGTCACACGTTCAGAGTATCTATAGTGCTTATGTCACGTTATCATTGTTTCAACGATGTTTTGGTCACACTTTCACTATGTCTATGGTGCTTTGGTCAAATTATCACTGTTTCAATGGTACTTTGGTCTCACTTTCACCGTGTCTATAGGTCTTAGGTCACATGATCACTGTTTCATGGTGCTTTGGTCACACGTTCACTGTGTTTATGGTGCTTTTGTCACATTATGTCTGTTTCAATGGTGCTTTGGTCACACCTTCAGTGTGCCTATTGTGCATAGGTCACATCATCACTTTTTCAATGGTGCCTTTCTATCACTTTCACTGTGTCTTCGGTGCTTTGGTCATATTATCACTGTTTCAATGGTACTTTGGTCATACTTTCACTATGTCTATGGTGCGTATGGCACATTATCACTGTTTCAATGGTGCTTTGGTTACACGTTCATAGTGTCTATGGTGCTTAGGTCATGTGACCATATCGTCCCATATTAATGGAGGAGTGACGCGATGGATTTCCAATTGCAACACTCCTTTAACATCAAATCCGGCCATGAGGTATTTTGCGGGCTATATCAGAGCAAAAAAATAGCCCGCGCACAATTTTCTGGGCTTTGGTTTCTCAAAACCCAAGCTCCGAGTACCCGAAGTACTCTATAATAATTTCACTTCCTTTCTCAACCATAAAAATGGTCCGTACACTATGCTTCCCACTTTGCTTCAAACCGTCCCGGTTTGTCTTTGCTTAGAGATGTTTGATCATCACGTACTTCATGATGCAAGCCATGCAACAGGGAGCACAAGCACGATTACACGTGTGAGCTCCTGTCATCTACAACACCGTTGCGTTATGTTCATGCATAGTTAATCACTGACTTGTGATTATTGTGGTTATAGTTATTTGCATACAACATCCAGTGTTGATCGTGTGATCCTTGGCTCTTACCATGACGAGACGCATACAATCCTTGTATGTTCGTCACAAGTGTTGTTGTGGTACGTGTTCAGCAAGCTGTTGTGGTGATGCCTCCTCCCCCTTTGCAAAGAGCGTTCCTGCGACCAATAAACCGGGCGTCTCCGTGTCAACTGTCCAGGTCCACACAACACTTTCTATGTGGTTCTGACATGATCTCTTCCAAGGGGTTTTTGCCAAGATGGTACCTTCCCGCAACAGTGTCAATACATGCAATCCAATACATAGACATCAGTCCTCTTGGTTTACAACCATGTGTTCATGACCACGCGTAGGTCTACTTGACCCTTTTCAGCACCTGTGGGTTGGTTGGCTGAACTGAACTAAGCTCCACTAAGCCCATGCAACTCGCATGCTAGATTGTTTTTAGGGTTGGGAGGCCCCAAAATCCTAAGACACTTGTTTTTTCAATCAGATATTGCACTCACCTTTGAATGAGGCACCATCATTGGACACGACAATGCTCTGAACTAGATGATCTTGGTTTCAACCATCACCGCCTCATTTTTGTCTGAAATAGGTAATGTAGGCTCCTGTTCACATCCTTTAATGGTACGTTGGTCATACAGTGAAAGAGTGACCAACGTACCATTAAAACAGTGATAATGTGACCTAAGCACCGTAGACATAGTGAAAATGTAACCAAAGCACTATTGGACCTGTGGAAACATGACCAAAGGAGCATAGAAAGTGAAAGTGTTACCAAATCACCATTAAAGCAGTGATAATGAGACCTACACACCATAGACACAGTGAAAGTGTGACCAAAGTACCATTGAATATTGGTAAGATGACGTAAGCACTTAAGACACAGTGAAAGTATGACCAAAACAACATTAAAGCAGTAATTGTGTGACTTTAAAACTATACACACAGTGAAAGAGTGACCAAGTCACCATTGAAATAGTGAAAATGTGACCAAAGCAGCATAGAAACAGTGAACATATAACCAAGGCACCATCAAAAAAGTGATGATATGACCAACACAGCACAGACAGAGTGAAAGTGTTACCGGAGTACCATTGACATGGTGATAATGTGATTAAAGCACCATAGACGCAGTGAAGATGCGACCAAAGCACCATTGAAATAATGAAAACAAGTCATAAGAACCACAGACACAGTTAAACTATGACCAAAGCACCATTGTAATTGTGACAGTGAGACCAAATCACTACAGACACAGCAAAAGTGTGACCAACACACCGTTGAAATAGTGATAATGAGACCTAAGCACTACAAACACAGTGAATGTGTGACCAAAGCACCATTAGGCAAGTGATAATGTGACCTAAGGAGTACCGACACAATAAAATGTGTGACCAAAGCACCGTCGAAACAGTGATTATGTGATGGAAGTACCATATACATAGTGAAAGTGTCACAAACGTACCATTGAAACAGTAATAATGCTACTAAATTACCATATACACAATGACCAACGCACCATTGAAACAGTGACAACGTGACCAAAGCACCATATACGTAGTGAAAGTTTAACCAAAGCGCCATTGAAACAATGATAATGTGACCAAAGCACCATAGACACAGTGAACGTGTGACCAAGGCACCATTGAAATAGCGACAATATGACCAAAGCACCATAGACACAGTGAAACTGTGACCAAAGGTCCATTGAAACAGTGATAATGTGGCATACGCACCATATACACAATCAAAGTGTGACCAATGTACCATTCAAACAGTGAAAATGTGACCAAAGCACCATAGACACAATGAATGTATGACCAAATCAAGATTGCTGCAGTGATAATGTGACCTAAGCACCATAGACACGTATGAATGTGACCAAAGCACTATTCAAACAATGATTATGTGACTAACACACCAAAGACACAGTAAACGTGTGACCAACACACCACATAAACAGTAAACGTGTGACCAAAGCACCATTGAAATAGTGATAATGTCACCTAAGCACCATAGGCATAGTGAAAGTGTGACCACATCACCATTGAAACAGTGAAAATGTGACCGAAGCACCATAGACATAGTGAAAGTGTGACCAAATCACCATTGAAACAGGGATATTGTGACCTTATGACCATAGATCCAATGCAAATGTGACCAACGCACCATTGAATCACTAATAATGTGACCTAAGCACCATAGGCACAGTGAAAGTGTGACTAAAGCACCATTGAAACATTTATGATGTGACCAAACACCACAGCAACGGTGAGAGTGTGACCAAATTGCAATTGAAACAGTGGTAATATGACCTTAACAATATAGACACAAAGAAAGTGTGACCAAAGTACAATGTGTGAAACAGTGAAAATGTGACCTAAGCAATAGAGACATAGTCAAAGAGTGACCAAAGCACCATTGAAACAGTGAAAATGTGACCAAGGCAGCATATACACAGTGAAAGTGTAACAAAAAGACCATTGAAACAGGTACAGTGTGACCAAATCAGCATAGATACAATGAAAGGGTAACCAAAGTACCATTGAAGAAGGAAAAATGTGAACAGCGCACCACAGACACATGAAAAGTGTGACCAAAGCAGTATTGAAACAATAATAATGTGACTGTATACCATAGACATAGTGAATATGTTACCAAAACACCATTGTAACAGTCATAGTGTAACCAAATCACCAAAGGCATGCCAAAACTGTGACAAAAGCACAATTGAAACTGTGATAATGGGACATACGCACTATAAACACAGTGAGAGTGTGACCAAAGCACCATTGCACAAGTCATAATGTGCCTGAGCACTATCAACACAGGAAAAGTGTGACCAAAGCACCATTGAAACAGAGATCATGTGTCTGAAGTACCGTATACACAGTGAAAACGTGACAAAAGCATCATTGAAACTGTGATAATGTGACCAAAGTACGATAGACATGATGAGAGTGTGACCAAAGTACAATTTAAACATTGATAATGAGACCAAAGCAGCATAGACACAGTGAAATTGTGCCAAATGCACAATTAAAATGGCAGTGCTGTGACATACACATCACAGACACGTACAACTTTGACCAAAGCACTATTGGAATAGTGATAATGTGACCTAACAACTAAAGATACAGTGAAACGATAACCAACACACCATCAAAACAGTGGTAATATGACATAAGCGCCATGGACACTGTGTACATGTGATCGGAGCACAGTTGAAACAAAATTAACGTGACCTTAGCACTTCAGAGACAGTAAAAGTGTGACCAAAGTACAATTAAAATGGTGCTGATATGACATAAGCACTACGGACAGAATGAAAACGCGATCAACGCACCATTCAAATAGTGATAACCAGACCAAAGCACCATAGACATAGTGAAAGGTTAACCAAAGCGCCATTGCAACAATGACTGCGTGACCAAAGCACCATAGACACAGTGAAAATGTTACCAAGGCACCATTGAAACAGTGACAATATGACCAAAGCACCATAGACACATTGAAAGTGTGACCAAAGTTCCACTGAAACAGTGATAATGTCACAAAAGGCAAAAGGCAAAAGGGAAAAGGATCAAGGCAAAAGGAAAAAGGCAAAAGTCAAATGGCAGAAGGCAAAAGGCAAGAGGCAAAAGGCAAAAGGAAAAAGACAAAGGGCAGAAGGGAGAAGGCAGAAGGCAAAATGCAGAAGGCAAAAGGCAAAAGGCAAAAGCTGAAAGGCAAAGGCAAACGGCAGAAGGCAAAAGGCAAAAGGCAAAAGGTAAAAGGCAAAAGGAAAAAGGCAAAATGCAAACGGCAAAAGGAAAATGGCAAAAGGAAAAAGGCGAAAAGAAAAAGGCAAAAGGCAAATGGCAAAAGGCACACGGCAAAAAGCAAAAGGCAAACAGCAAAAGGCAGAAGGTAGAAGGCAAAAGGCAAAAGGCAAAAGGCAGAAGGCAAAAGGCAAAAGGCAAAAGACAAAAGGCAAAAGGCAGAAGACAAAGGCAAAAGGTAAAAGGCAAAAGGAAAAAGACAAAAGGCAAAAGGCAAAAGGCTAAGGGCAATAAGAAAAAGGCAAGAGGAAAAAGGCTAAAGGAAAAAGGTAAAAGGCAAAAGGCAAAATGCAAA
Source organism: Penium margaritaceum (assembly GCA_023375785.1). Lineage (NCBI taxonomy): Eukaryota > Viridiplantae > Streptophyta > Zygnematophyceae > Desmidiales > Peniaceae > Penium > Penium margaritaceum. The sequence continues at coordinate 164,385 of SZWC01000989.1, forward strand.
AGGCAAATGGCAAAAGGCAAAAGGTAAAAGGCAAAGGGAAACAGACAAAAGGCAAAAGGCAAAAGGCAGAAGGCAGAAGGCAGAAGGCAGGACCCAGAAGGCAAAGGGCAAAAGGCAGAAGGCAAAAGGCAAGGATCAAAAGGCAAAAGGCAAAAGGCAAATGGCAAATGGCAAATGGCAAAGGAAAAAGGCAGAAGGAAAAAGGCAAAAGGCAAAGGGTAAAAGCAGAGCGCAAAAGAAAGAAGGCAAAAGGCAAAAGGCAGAAGGTAAAAGGCAAAAGGCAAAAGGCAAAAGGCAAAAGGCAAAAGGCAA
>SZWC01000989.1:164950-191757 GCA_023375785.1 Penium margaritaceum
AAAGGCAAAAGGCAAAAGGCAAAAGGCAAAAGGCAAAGGGCAAAAGGCAGAAGGCAAAAGGCAAAAGGCAAATGGCAAAAGGCAAAATGCAAAAGGCAAAAGGCAGAATGCAGAAGGCAAAAGGCAACAGGCAAAAGAAAAAAGCAAAAAGGCAAAAGGCAAAAGGCAAAAGGCAGAAGGCAAAGCGCAAAAGGCAAAAGGCAAAACGCAAAATGCAAAACGCAAAAGGAAAAAGGCAAAGAGCAAATGGCAAAGAGCAAAACAGAAGGCAAAAGCCAAAATGCAAAAGGCAAAAGGCAAAAGGCAAAAGGCAAAAGGCGGAAAGCAAAAGGCAAATGGCAAAAGGCAAAAGGCAAAATACAAAAGGTGAAAGGCAAAAGGCAAAAGTCAGAAGGCATAAGGCACAAGGCAAAAGGCACAAGGCACAATGCAAAAGGAAAAAGGCAAAAGGCAAAAGACAAAAGGCAAAAGGCAAAAGGAAAAAGGCGAAAGGAAAAAGGCAAAGGTCAAAAGGTATAAGGCAAAAGGCAAAAGGCAAAAGGCAAAAGGAAATAGGCAAAAGGAAAAGAGCAAAATTCAAAAGGCAAAAGGCAAAAGGCGAAAGACAAAGGGCAGAAGAGAGAAGGCAGAAGGCAAAATGCAAAAGGCAAAAGGCAAAAGGCAAAAGGTGAAAGGCAAAAGGCAAATGGCAGAAGGCAAAAGGCAAAAGGCAAAAAGTACAAGGCAAAAAAAAAAGGCAAAATGCAAAAGGCAAAAGGAAAATGGCAAAAGGCAAAAGGCAAAAAGCAAAAGGCAAAAGGCAAAAGGCAAAAGGCACAAGGCAAAAGGCAAAAGGCAAAAGGCAAAAGACAAAAGGCAAAAGGCAAAAGGCTAAAGGCTAAAGACAAAAGGCAAAAGGCAAAAGGCAAAAGGCAAAAGGAAAAAGGAAAAAGGCAAGAGGAAAAAGGCTAAAGGCAAAAGAAAGAAGGCAAAAGGCAAAAAGTAAAAGGCAAAAGGCAAAATGGAAAAGGCAAACAGCAAAAGACAAAAGGTAAAAGGCAACGGGAAACAGACAAAAGGCAAAAGGCAAAAGGCAGAAGGCAGAAGGCAGAAGGCAGGAGGCAGAAGGCAAAGGGCAAAAGGCAGAAGGCAAAAGGCAAGAATCAAAGGGCAAAAGGCAAAAGGCGAAAGGCAACAGGCAAAATGCAAAAGGCAAAAGAAAAAAGGCAAAGAGCAAAAGGCGAAAAGCAAAAGGAAAAAGGCAAAAGGCAAAAGGAAAAACTCACAAGGCAAGACTCAAACAGCAAAAGGCAAAAGGCAAAAGGCAAGAGGCAAAAGGCAAAAGGAAAATGGCAAAAGGCAAAAGGCAACAGGCGAAATGCAAAAGGCAGAAGGCAGAAGCCAAAAGGCAAAATGTAGAAGGCAAAAGGCAAAAGGAAAAGTGCAAAAGGCAGAAGGCAAAAAGAAAAAAGCAAAAGGCAAAAGGAAAAAGGCAAAAGGCAAATGGCAAAGGCAAAAGGCAAAAGGTAAAGGGTAAAAGGCATAACGCAAAAGAAAGAAGGCAAAAGGCAAAAGGCAGAAGGAAAAACGCAAAACGCAAAAGGCAAAAGACAAAAGGCAAAGGGCAAAAGGTAAAAGGCAAACGGCATAAGGCAAAAGGCATAAGGCAAAAGGCAAAAGGTAATTTGTAAAACGCAAAAGGCAAAAGGTAAAAGGCACAAGGAAAAAGGCAAAAGGCAAAACGCAAAAGGAAGAAGGCAAAGGGCAAAAGGCAAAAGGCAAAAGGCAAAAGAAAGAAGGCAAAAGGCAAAATGAAAAAGGCAGAAGGCATAAGGCAAAAGGCAAAAGGCAGAAGGCAATAGGCAAAAGGCAAAAGGCAAGGGGCAAAAGGAAAAAGGCAAAAGGCAAAAGGCAAAGGGCAAATGCAGACGGCAAAAGGAAAAAGGCAAATGGCAAAATGAAAAAGGCAAAAGGCAAAAGGCAAAAGGCAAAATGCAAAAGGCAAAAGGAAAAAGGCAAAAGGCAACAAGCTAAACGCAAAAGGCAAAAGGCAAGAGGCAAAAAGCACACAGAAAAAGGCAAAAGGCAGAAGGCAAAAGGCAAAAGGCAAAAGGCAGAAGGCAAAAGGCAAAAGGCAAATGGAAGAAGGCAAAAAGAAAAAGACAGAAGGCAAAAGGAAAAAGGCAGAAGGAAAAAGGCAGAAGGCAAAAGGCAAAAGGCAAAAGGCAAACGGCAAAAGGCAAAAGGAAAAAGTCAAAAGGAAAAATGCAAAAGGCAAAAGGCAGAAGGCAAAAGGCAGGAGGCAAAACGAAAAGTCAAAAGGAAAAGGCAAACGGCAAAAGGCAAAAGGCAAAAGGCCAGTGGCAGAAGGCAAAAGGCAAAAAGAAGAACGCAAAAGGCAAAAGGCAAAAGGCAAAAGGCAAAATACAAACGTCAAAAGGCAAAAGGCAAAGGGCAACAGACAAAAGGCGAAAGACAAAAGGCAGAAGACATAAGGAAGAAGGCAAAAGGAAGAAGGCAAAGGGCAAAGGCAGAAGGCAACAGGAAACAGGCAAAAGGCAAAAGGAAAAAGGCAAAAGGAAAAAGGCAAAAGGCAAAAGGAAAAAAGGCAAAAGGCAAAAGGTAAAAGGCAAAAGGCAAAAAGCAAAAGGAAAAAGGCAAAATGCAAAATGTTAAAGCCAGAAGGCGAAAGTCAGGAGGCAAAAGGCAAAAGGCAAAGACAAAAGGCAAAAGGAAAAAGGCAAAATGCAAAAGGTTAAAGCCAGAAGGCAAAAGGCATAAGGCAAAAGGCATAAGGCAAAAGGCAAAAGGCAAAAGGCAAAAGACAAAAGGCAAAAGGCAAAAGACAAAAGGCAAAAGGCAAAAGGAAAATGGCAAAAGGAAAAAGGCAAAAGAGAAAAGGAAAAAGGCAGAAGACAGACAGGGAAAGGCAGAAGACAGGCAAAAGGGAAAAGGAAAAAGGAAAATGGCAAAAGCCAAAAGGCAGAAGGCAAAAGGCAAAAGGAAGAAGGCAAAAGGCAGAAGGCAAAAGGCAAAAGGCAAAAGGCAAAAGAAAAGGCAAGAGGCAAAAGGCAAAATGCAAAAGGCAAAAGGCGAAACGTGAAAAGAAAAAGGCAACAGGCAAAAGGCAAAAGGAAAATGGCAAAAGGCAAAAGGAAAAAGGTAAATGGCAAAAGGGAGAAGGCAGAAGGCAAAAGGCAAAAGCCAGAAGGCAAAAGGCAAAGTGCAAAAGGCAGAAGGAAAAAAGCAAAAAGCAAAAGGCAAAAGGAAAAAGGCAAAAGGCAAAAGGTAACAGGCAAAACGCAAAAGGAAAAAGGCAAAAGGCAAAGGCAGAAGGTAAAAGGCAAAAGGCAAAAGGCAAAGGCAAAAGGTAAAAGGCAAAATGCAAAAAGCATAAGGCAAAAGGCGAAAGGTAAAAGGTAAAATGCAAAAGGCAAAAGGCAAAAGGCACAAGGCAAAAGGCAAAAGGCATAAGGCAAACGGCAAAATGCAAAAGGCAAAGGAAAAAGGCAAAAGGCAAAAGGCAAAAACCAAAAGGCAAAAGGCAAAAGGCAAAAGACAAAAGGCGGAAGGCAGAAGGCAAAATGCGAAAGCGAAAGCAAAAGGCACAAGGCAAAAGACAAAAGGCCCATGGCAAAAGGCAGAAACCACAAGGCAAAAGGTAAAAGGAAAAAGGCAAAAGGCAAAAGGAAAAAGGCAAAAGATAAAAGGTTATATGCAAAAGGCAAAAGGAAAAAGGCAAAAGGCAAGAGGTAAAAGGCAAAAGGAAAAAGACAAAGAGCAGGAGGCAAGATACAAAAGGCAAAAGGCAAAAGGCAAAAGGCAAAAGGCAAAAGACAGAAGGCAGAAGGCAGAAGACAAAAGGCAAAAGGCAAAATGCAAAAGGCAAAAGGCGAAAGGCAAAAGGCAAAAGGCAAAAGGAAAAAGGCAAAAGGGACAAGGCAAAAGGCAAAAGGCAAAAGGGAAAAGGCAAAAGGGAAAAGGCAAAAGGCAAATGGCAAATGGCAAAAGGCAAAAGGCAAAAGGCAAAAGGCACAAGGCAAAAGGCAAAAGGCAAAAGGCAAAAGGCAAATGGCAAAAGGCGAAAGGCAAAAGGCAAAAAACAATTGGCAGAAGGCAAAAGGAAAAAGGCAAAAGGCAAAATGCAAAAGGCAAAAGGCAAAAGGCAGAAGGCAAAAGGCAAACGGCAAAAGGCATAAGGCAAAAGGCAAAAGGCAAAAGAAAACCGGAAAAAGGCAAAAGGAAAGAGGCAAAATGCAGAAGGCAAAAGGCAAAAGGCAAATGGCAAAAGGCAAAACGCAAAAAGAAAAAGGCAAAGAGCAAAAGGCAAACGCCAAAAGGCAAAAGGCAAAAGGAAAAAGGCAAAACGTAGAAGGCAAAAGGCAAAAGGCGGAGGCAAAAGGCAAAAGGAAAAAGGAAAAATACAAAAGGCAAAAGGCAAAAGGCAAAAAGCAGAAGGCAGAAGGCACAAGGTAAAAAGCACAATGCAGAATGCAAAAGGCAGAAGGCAAAAGGCAAAAGGCAAAAGGCGAAAGGAAAAAGGCAAAAGGAAAAAGGCAAAAGTCAAAAGGCAGAAGGAAAAAGGCAAAAAGCAAAAGGCAAAAGGCAAAAGACAAAGGGCAGAAGGTAGAAGGCAGAAGGTAAAGGGCTGAAGGCAAAAGGCAGAAGGCAAAAGGCAGAGGGCAAAAGAAAAAGGAAAAGGGCAAAAGGCGGAAGGCAAAAGGCAAAAGGCAAAAGGTAAAAGGCAAAAGGCAAAAGGAAAAATGCAAAAGGCAAAAGGTATAAGGCAAAAGGCAAAAGGCATAATGCAAAAGGCAAAAGGCAAAAGGCAAAAGGAAAAAGGCAAAAGGAATAAGGCTAAAGTCAAAAGGCACAAGGCAAAAGGCAAAATGTAAAAGGCAAAAGGCAAAAGGCAAAATGCAAACGGCAAAAGGCAAAAGGTAAAAGGCAAAGGGCAACAGACAAAAGGCAAACGGCAAAAGGCAGAAGGCAGAAGGCAGAAGGCAGGAGGCAGAAGGCAAAGGGCAAAAGGCAGAAGGCAAAAGGCAAGAATCAAAAGGCAAAGAGAAAAAGGAAAAAGGCAAAAGGCAAAAAGCAAAAGGCAAAAGCAAAAAGGCAGAGGGCAAAAGGCAAAAGGCAAAAGGGTCAAGGCAAGACGCAAACAGCAAAAGGCAAAAGGCAAAAGGAAAAAGGAAAATGGCAAAAGGCAAAAGGCAAAAGGCAAAATGCAAAAGGCAGAAGGCAGAAGCAAAAAGGCAAATGGCAGAAGCAAAAAGGAAAAAGGCAAATGGAAAAGGCAAAAGGCAAAAGGAAAAAGGCAAAAGGCAAAGGGTAAAAGGCAGAATGCAAAATAAAGAAGGCAAAAGGCAAAAGGAAGAAGGTAAAAGGCAAAAGGCAAAAGGCAAAAGGCAAAGGGCAAAAGGTAAAAGGCAAAAGGCATAAGGCAAAATGCATAAGGCAAAAGGCAAAAAGTAAAAGGTAAAACGCAAAAGGCAAAAGGCAAAAGGCACAAGGCAAAAGGCAAAAGGCAAAAGGCAAAAGGCAGAAGGCAAAAAGCAAAAGTCAAAAGGCAAATGGCAAAAGGCAAAAGAAAGAAGGCAAAAGGCAAAATGAAAAAGGCAGAAGGCAGAAGGCAAAAGGCAAAAGGCAAAAGGCAAAAGGCAAAAGGCAAAGGGCAAAAGGCAGAAGGCAAATGGCAAAAGGAAAAAGGCAAAAGGCAAAAGGCAAAAGGCAAAATACAAAAGGTAAAAGGAAAAAGGCAAAAGGCAACAAGAAAAAGGCACAAGGCAAAAGGCAAAAGGCAAAAGGTAGAAGGAAGAAGGCAAAACGCCAATGGCAAAAGGAAGAAGCCAAAAGGCAAAAGGCAAAAGTCGAAAGGCAAAAGGAAAAAGGCAAAGGCAAAAGGTTATATGCAAAATCCAAAAGGCAGAAGGCAAAAGGAAAAAGGCAGGAGATAAAAGCCAACAGGCAAAAGGCAAAAGGCAATAGGCAAGATACAAAAGGCTGAAGGCAAAAGGCAAAAGGCAGAAGGAAAAAGGCAAAAGGTGGAAGGCAGAAGGCTGAAGGCATAAGGCAAAAGGCAAAATGCAAAAGGCAAAAGGCAAAAGGCAAAAGGCAAAAGGCATAAGGGAAAACGCAAAAGGAAAAAGAGAAAAGGCAAAAGGCAAAAGGCAAAATGCAGGAGGACAAAGGAAAAGGGCAAAAGGTAAAATGCAAAAGGTAAAATGCAGCAGGCAAAAGGAAAAAGGCAAAAGGTAAAAGGCAAAAGGCAGAAGGCAAAAGGCAAACGGCAAAAGAAAAAAGGCAAAAGGCAAAAGGCAAAAGGCATAAGGCAAAAGGCAAAAGGAAAAAGGCAAAAGGAAAAAGGCGAAGAGCAAAAGGCAGAAGGCAAAAGGCAAAAGGCAAAAAGCCAAAATACAAAAGGAAGAAGGCAGAAGGCAAAAGGCAAAAGGAAAAAGGCAAAAGGCAAAAGGCAGAAGGCAAAAGGGAGGAGGCAAAAGGCACAAAGCACAATGCAGAAGGCAAAAGGCAAAAGGCAAAAGGCAGAAGGCAAAAGGCAAAAGGCAAAATGCAAAAGGCAAAAGGAAAAACGCAAAAGGCAAAAGGAAAAAGGCAAAAAGGCAAAAGGCACACGGCAAAAGGAAAGACGCAAAAGGCAAAAGTCAGAAAGCAGAAGGTTGAAGGAAAAAGGAAAAAGGCAAAAGGCAGAAGGCAAAAGGAGAAAGACAAAAGGCAAAAGGCAAAAGGAAAACGGCAAAAGGCAAAAGGCAAAAGGCAAAAGGAAAAAGGCAAAAGGAAAAAGGCGAAAGGAAAAAGGCAGAAGGAAAAAGGAAAAAGGCAAAAGGCAAAAGTCAAAAGGGAAAAGGCAAATGGTAAAAGGCAAAAGGCAAAAGGCCAAAGGCAGAAGGCAAAAGGCAAAAGGAAGAACGCAAAAGGCAAAAGGCAAGAGGCTAAAGGCAAAAGGCAAAAGACAAAAGTCAAAAGGCAAAAGCCAAAGGGCAACAGACAAAAGGGAAAAGGCAAAAGGCAAAAGGCAGAAGGCAGAAGGCAGGAGGCAGAAGGCAAAGGGCAAAAGGCAGAAGGCAAAAGGCAAAAGGCAAAAGGTAAAAGGAAAAAGGCAAAAGGCAAAATGGAAAAGGCAAAAGGCAAAAGGCAAAAGAAAAAAGGCATAGGGCAAAGGGCAAAGGGAAAAACGCAAAAATATAAAGGCAAAAGGCAACAGGTAAAAGGCAAAAGGCAAAAGGAAAAAGGCAGAATGCAAAAGGTTAAAGCCAGAAGACAAAAGGCAGAAGGCAAAAGGCAAAAGGCAAAAGCAAAAGATAAAAGGCAAAAGACAAAAGGAAAAGGCCAAAAGGCAAATGGCAAAATGAAAAAGGCAAAATGCAAAAGGCAAGAAAAAAAAGGCCAAAAGGCAAAAGGCAAAAGGCAAGAGGAAAAAGGCAAAAAGCAAAAGACAAAAGGCAAAAGGAAAAAGGCAAAATGCAAAAGGTTAAAGCAAGAAGGCAAAAGGCAGAAGGCAAAACGCAAAAGGAAAAAGACAAAAGGCAAAAGGCAACAGACAAAAGGAAAAAGGATAAAGGCAAAATGCAAAAGGTTAAAGCAAGAAGGCAAAAGGCACAAGGCAAATAGCAAAAGGCAAAGGGCAAAAGGGAAAAGGCAAAAGACAAGTGGCAAAAGGCAAAAGGCAAAAGGCAAAAGGAAAAAGGCAAAAGACAAAAGGCATAAGGCATAAGGCAGACAGGAAAAGGCACAAGACAGGCAAAGGGCAAAAGGGAAAAGGAAAAAGGCAAAAGGCAAAATGCAGAAGGCGGAAGGCAAAAGGCAGAAGGCGAAAGGCAAAAGGCAAAAGGCAAAAGGCAAAAGGAAAAAGGCAAGAGGAAGAAGGCAAAAGGCAGAAGGCAAAAGGCAGAAGGCAAAAGGCAAAAGGCAGAAGGCGAAAGGCAAAAGGCAAAAGGCAAAAGGCAAAAGGAAAAAGGCAAGAGGAAGAAGGCAAAAGGCAGAAGGCAAAAGGCAGAAGGCAAAAGGCAAAAGGCAGAAGGCAAAAGGCAAAAGGCAAAAGGCAAAAGGGAAAGGAAAAAGGCAAAGGGATAAATGAAAAAGGCAAAAGGCAAAAGGCAAAAGGCAAAACACAAAGAGAAAATGGCAAAAGGCAAAAGGGAAAAGGCAAAAAGCAAAACGCAAAAGGCAAAGCACAAAAGGAAACAGGCAAAAGGCAAAAGGCGAAAGGCAAAACACAAAAGGAAAAAGGCAACAGCCAAAAGGCAAAAGGCAAAAGGCAGAAGGCAGAAGGCAGAAGGCAAAACGCAAGAGGCAAGAGGCAAAAGACAGAAGAAAAAAGGCAAAAGGCAAAAGGCAAAAGGAAAATGGAAAAAGGCAAAAGGCAAAAGGCAAAAGGCATTAGGCAAAAGGCAAAAGGCAAAAGGCAAAAGGCAGAAGGGAATATGTAAAAGGCAAAAGGAAAACAGCAAAAGGAAAATGGCAAAAGGCAAAAGGCAAATGGCAAATGGCAAATGGCAAATGGCAAAAGGCAAAAGGCAAAAGGCAAAAGGAAAAATGCAAAAAGGCAATGGGCAAATTGCAAAAGGCCAAAGGAAAAAAGGCAAAAGGCCAAAGGAAAGAGGAAAAAGGTAAAAGGAAACAAGAAGAAGGCAAAAAGCAAAAGGATAAAGGCAAATGGCGAAAAGCAAAAGGCAAAACGCAAAAGGCAAATAGAAAAAGGCAAAAGGAAAAAGGAAAAAGGCAAAAGGCAAAGGGTAAAAGGCAAATGGCAAAAGGCAAATGGAAAATGTCAAAAGGCAAAAGGAAAAAGGCAAAAGGCAAAAGGCAAAAGGAAAAAGGCAAAAGGCAAAAGGCAAAAGACAAAAGGCAAGAGGCAAAAGGCAAAAGGCAAAAGGCACAAGGCAAAAGGCAAAAGGCGAAAGGCAAACGGCAAAAGGCAAAAGGCAAAAAGCAAAAGGCAATAGGCAAAAGGCAAAAGGCAAAAGGCAAAAGGGAAGAGGCAAAAGGCAAAAGGCAAAAGGCAAAGGGCAAGAGGCAGAAGGCAAAAGGCAAAAGGCAAAAGGCAAAAGGGAAGAGGCAAAAGGCAAAAGGCAAAAGGCAAAGGGCAAGAGGCAGAAGGCAAAAGGCAAAAGGCAAAAGGCAAAAGGGAAAAGGTAAAAGACAAAAGGAAAAAGGCAAAGGGTAAGACGAGAAAGAAATGCAAAAGGCAAAAGGCAAATGGCAAAAGGCAAAAGGCGAAAGGCAAAAGGAAAAAGGCAAAAGGCAAAAGGCAATAGGCAAAAGGCAAAAGGCAAAAGCAAAAAGGTAAAAGGAAAACCACAAAAGGCAAAAGGCAAATGGAAAAATGCAAAGGGAAAGGGAAAAAGGCAAAAGGCAACAGGCAAAAGACAAAAGGGAATAGGTAAATGGCAAAAGGCAAAAGGCAAAAGGCAAAAGGAAAAAGGCAAAAGGCAAAAGCAAAAAGGCAAAAGGCAAAGGCAAACTGCAAAAGGCAAAAGGAAAAAGGAAAAAGAAGAAAGGTAAAAGGCAAAAGGAAAAAGGAAAAAGGTAAAACGCAAAATGCAAAAGGCAAAAGGCAAAAGGCAAAAGGAAAAAGGAAAAAGGCAAAAGGCAAAAGGCAAAAGGCAAAAGGCAAAAGGAAAAAGGCAAAAGGAAAAAGGCAAAAGGCAAAAGGCAAAAGGAAAAAGGAAAAAGGCAAAAGGCAAAAGGCAAAAGGCAAAAGGCAAAAGGAAAAAGGCTAAAGGAAAAAGGCAAAAGGCAAGAGGAATAAGGCAAAAGGCAGAAGGCAAAAGGAAGAAGGCAAGAGGCAAGAGGTAAAAGACAAAAGACAAAAGGCAAAAGGCAAAAGGCAAAAGGCAAAAGGCAAAAGGAAAAAGGCAAAAGGCAAAATGCAAAATGCAAAAGGCAAAAGGAAAAAGGAAAAAGGTAAAAGGCAAACGGCAAAAAGCAAAAGGCAAAAGGCAAACGGCGAAAGGCATAAGGCAAAAGGCATAGGGCAAAAGGCAAACGGCAAAACACAAAAGGCAAAAGGCAAAAGGCGAAGGGGAAAAGGCAGAAGGCAGAAGGCAGAAGGCAAGACGCAAGAGGCAAGAGGCAAAAGACAAAAGACAAAAGGCAAAAGGCAAAAGGCAGAAGGCAAAAGGCAAGAGGCAAAAGACAAAAGGCAAAAGGCAAAAGGCAAAAGGCAAAAGGGAATAGGTAAAAGACAAAAGGAAAGAGGCAAAAGGTAAAAGGAAAAAGGAAAAATGCAAGAGGCAAAAGGCAAATGGCAAAAGGCAAAAGGCGAAATGCTTAAGGCAAAAGGCAGTAGGCAATAGGCAAAAGGCAAAAGGCAAAAGGCAAAAGGCAAAAGGCAAACCACAAAAGGCAAAAGGAAAAAGGCAAAAGGCAAAAGGCAAAGGGAAAATGGCTGGAGGCAGAAGGTAGAAGTTAAGACGCAAGAGGCAAGAGGCAAAGAACAAAAGACAAAAGACAATGGGCAAAAAGCAATAGCAAAAGGTAAAAGTCAAAAGGCAAAAGGTAAAAGGCAAGAGACGAAAATCAAAAGGAAAAAGGCAAGAGGCAAAAGGTAAAAGGCAAAAGGCAAAAGGCAAAAGGCAAAAGGCAAAAGGCAAAAGGCAAAAGGAAAAAGGCAAAAGGCAAAGGCAAACTGCAAAAGGCAAAAGGAAAAAGGAAAAAGAAGAAAGGCAAAAGGCAAAAGGACAAAGGAAAAAGGCAAAACACAAAATGCAAAAGGCAAAAGGCAAAAGGCAAAAGGAAAAAGGAAAAAGGAAAAAGGCAAAAGGCAAAAGGCAAAAGGCAAAAGGAAAAGGTCTAAAGGCAAAAGGCAAAAGGCAAAAGGCAAAAGGCAGAAGGCAGAAGGCAAAAGGCAAAAGGCAAAAGGCGAAAGGCAAAAGGCAAAAGGCATAAGGCAAAAGGCAAGAAGCAAAAGGCAAAAGGCAAAAGGCGAAAGGCAAAAGGCAAAAGGCATAAGGCAAAAGGCAAGAAGCAAAAGGCAAAAGGCAAAAGGCGAAAGGCAAAAGGCAAAAGGCATAAGGCAAAAGGCAAGAAGCAAAAGGCAAAAGGCAAAAGGCGAAAGGCAAAAGGCAAAAGGCATAAGGCAAAAGGCAAGAAGCAAAAGGCAAAAGGCAAAAGGCGAAAGGCAAAAGGCAAAAGGCATAAGGCAAAAGGCAAGAAGCAAAAGGCAAAAGGCAAAAGGCGAAAGGCAAAAGGCAAAAGGCATAAGGCAAAAGGCAAGAAGCAAAAGGCAAAAGGCAAAAGGCGAAAGGCAAAAGGCAAAAGGCATAAGGCAAAAGGCAAGAAGCAAAAGGCAAAAGGCAAAAGGCGAAAGGCAAAAGGCAAAAGGCATAAGGCAAAAGGCAAGAAGCAAAAGGCAAAAGGCAAAAGGCGAAAGGCAAAAGGCAAAAGGCATAAGGCAAAAGGCAAGAAGCAAAAGGCAAAAGGCAAAAGGCGAAAGGCAAAAGGCAAAAGGCATAAGGCAAAAGGCAAGAAGCAAAAGGCAAAAGGCAAAAGGCGAAAGGCAAAAGGCAAAAGGCATAAGGCAAAAGGCAAGAAGCAAAAGGCAAAAGGCAAAAGGCCAAAGGCAATTGGAAAAAGGCAAAAGGAAAAAGGAAAAAGGAAAAAGGAAAAAGGAAGAAGGAAAAAAGGCAAAAGGCAAAAGGCAAAAGGCAAAGGGAAACAGGCAAAAGGGAAAAGACAAAAGGCAGAAGGCAAATGGCAGAAGGCAAAAGGCAAAAGGCAAGAGACAAGAGGTAATGGACAAAAGAGAAAAGGAAAAAGGCAAAAGGCAAAAGGCAAAAGGCAAAAGGCAAAAGGAAAAAGGCAAAAGGCAAAAGGCAAAATGCAAAAGGCAAAAGGAAAAACGAAAAAGGTGAAAGGCAAAAGGCAAAAGGAAAAAGGAAAAAGGCAAAAGGCAAAATGCAAAAGGCGAAAGGCCAAAGGCAACAGGCAAAAGGCAAACGGCAAAACACAAAAGGCAAAAGCCATAAGGCAAAAGGCAAAGGGCAAAAGGCAGAAGGCAGAAGGCAAGACGCGAGAGGCAAGAGGCAAAAGATAAAAGACAAAATGCAAAAGGCAAAAGGCAAAAGGCAAAAGGCAAAAGGAAAAAGGCAAAGAGAAAAATGCAAAAGGCAAAAGGGAGTAGGTAAAAGGCAAAAGGCAAAAGGCAAAAGGCAAAAGGAAAAAGGCAAAAGGCAAAAGGCAAAAGGCAAAAGGGGAAAGGCAAAGAGAAAAATGCAAAAGGCAAAAGGGAGTAGGTAAAAGGCAAAAGGCAAAAGGCAAAAGGCAAAAGGAAAAAGGCAAAAGGTAAAAGGCAAAAGGAAAAAGGCAAAAGGCAAAAGGCAAAAGGCAAAAGGCAAAAGGGAAAAGGCAAATTGCAAAAGGCAAATGGCAAAAGGCAAAAGGCAAAAGGCAAACGGCAAAAGGAAAAAAGGCAAAAGGAAAAAGGAAAAATGCAAAAGATAAAAGGCAAAAGGAAAAAGGAAAAAAGCAAAACGAAATAGGCAAATGACAAAAGACAAAAGGAAAAAGTCAAAAGGAAAAAGGCAAAAGGCAAAAGGCAAAAGGGAAAAGGCAAAAGGCAAAAGTCAAAATGAAGAAGGCAAAAGGCAAAAGGAAAAACGAAAAAGGCAAGAGGCAAGTGGCAAAATGCAAAAGGCAAAAGGCAAAAGGAAAAAGGCAAGAGGCAAAATGCGAAAGGCAAAAGGCAAAAGGCATTAGGAAAAAGGCAAAAGGAAAAATATGAAAGGAAAAAGGCAGCAGGCAAAAGGCGAAAGGCGAAAGCCAACTGGCAAAAGGCTAAAGGCAAAAGGCAAAAGGAAAAAGGCAAAAGGCAAAAGGCAAAAGGAAGAAGGAAAAAGGCAAGAGGCAAGAAGTAAAAGACAAAAGAAAGAAGGCAAAACGCAAAAGGCAAAAGGCAAAAGGCAAATGGCAAAAGGCAAAAGGAAAAATCCAGAGGGCAAAAGGCAAAAGGCAAAAGGCAAAATGAAAAGGGCAAAAGGCAAAAGGCAAAAGGCAAAAGGCAAAAGGCAAAAGGCAAAAGGCAAAGGGCAAAAGGCAAAAGGCAAACGATGAAAGGCAAAAGGCAAAAGGAAAAAGGAAAAAGGCAAAATGGAAAAGGCAAAAGGCAAAAGGCAAAAGGCAAAGGGAAAAAGGTAAAAGGCAATAGGCAAGAGGCAAAAGGCAAGAGGCAAAGGGAAAAAGGCAAAAGGCACGAGGCAAAAGGCAAGGGGCAGAAGGCAAAAGGCAAAAGGCAAAAAGCAAAGGGCAAAAGTCAAGAGGAAAAAGGCAAAGGGCAAAAAGGCAAAAGGGAGAGGGCAACAGCCAAACCGCAAAGGGAAAACGGCAAACGGCAAAGGGCAAAACGCAAAAGGTAAAAGGCAGAAGGCAAAAGGCAGAAGGCAAAAGGTAAAAGGCAAAAGGCACAAGGCAAAAGGCAAAAGCAAAAAGGAAAAAGGCAAAATTCGAAAGGGAAAAGGCAAAAGGCAAAATGCAAAAACAAAAGGCAAAAGAAAAAGGGGAAAAAAGGTAAAAGGCAAAAGAAAAAGGCAAAAGGAAAAAGGAAAAAGGGAAAAGGCAAAAGGCGAAAGGCAAAAGGCAAAAGGCAAAAGGCAAAAGGAAAAAGCCAAAAAGGAAAATGCAATAGGCAAAAGGCAATAGGCAAAAGAAAAAAGGCAAAAGGAGAAAGGTAAAAGTCAAAAGGCAAAACGCAAAAGGGGAAAGGCAAAAGGCGAAAGACAAAAGGCAAAAGGCAAAAGGCAAAAGGCAAGAGGAAAAAGGTAAAAGGCAAAAGGCAAATGACAAAATACAAAAGGCAAAAGGCAAAAGGCAAAATGAAAAAGGAAATAGGCAAAAGTCAAAAGGCAAAGGGCAAAAGGCAAAAGGCAAACAGCAAAAGGCAGAAGGCAAGAGGACAAAGGCAAAAGGCAAAAGGCAAAAGGTGAAAGGAAAAAGGCGAAAGGCAAAAGGCAAAAGGTAGAACGCAAAAAGCAAAAGGCAAAAGGAAAAACGCAAAAGGCAAAACGCAAAAGGCAGAATGCAAAAGGCAAAAGGCAAAAGGCAAAAGGCAATAGGCAAGAGGCAAAAGGCAAGAGGCAAAAGGAAAAAGGCAAAAGGCAAAAGGCAATAGGCAAGAGGCAAAAGGCAAGAGGCAGAAGGCAAAAGGCAAAAGGAAAAACGCAAAAGGCAAAAGGTAAAAGGCAAAAGGTGAAAGGCAAAAGGCGAGAGGCAAAATGCAAAAGGAAGAAGTCAAAAGGCAAGAGGGAAAAAGGCAAAAGGCAAACCGTAAAGGGCAAAAGGCAGGAGGAAATAGGCAAAAGGTAAAATGCAGAAGGGAAAGGAAAAAGGCAAAAAATAAAAGGCAAAAGGCAAAAGGCAAAAGGTAAAAGGCAAAAGGAAAAAAGCAAAAGGAAAAAGGCAAAAGGCAAAAGGCAAAAGGCAAAAGGCAAACAGCAAAAGGCGAAAGGCGAAAGGCAGAAGGCAAAAGGCAAAAGGCAAACGGCAGAAGGCAGAAGGCAGAAGGCAAGAGACAAGAGGCAAAAGACAAAAGACAAAAGGGAAAAGGAAAAAGGCAAAAGGCAAAAGGCAAAATGCAGAATGCAGAAGGCAAAAAGCAAGAGGCAAAAGGCAAAACACAAAATAAAAAAGGCAAAAGGTCAATGGCAAAAGGCAAAAGGCAAAAGGCAAAAGGCAAAAGTCAATAGGCAAAGGGCAATGGGCAAAAGGCAAAAGGCAAAAGGCAAAAGGCAAAATGCAAAAGGCAAAAGGCAAAAGGCAAAAGGCAAAAGACAAAAGGCAAGAGGCAAAAGGCAAGAGGCAAAAGGCAAAAGGCAAAAGGCACAAGGCAAAAGGCAAAGGGCAGAAGACAAAAGGCAAAAGGCAAAAGGCAAAAGGGCAAAGGCAAAAGGCAAAAGGCAAAAGGCAAAAGACAAAAGGCAAAAGGCAAAAGGAAAAAGGCAAAAGGCAAGAGGAAAAGGCAAAAGGCAAAAGGCAAAAGAGAAAGGGCAAAAGGAAAAAGGCAAAATGCAAAGGGCAAAAGGCAAGAGGAAAAAGGCAAAAGGTGAAAGGAGAAAGGGAAAGGGCAAAAGATAAAAGGCAAAAGGCAAAAGGCAAAAGGAAAAAGGTTGAAGGCAAAAGGCAAAAGGGAAAAGGGAAAAGGAAAAAGGCAAAAGGCAAAAGGGAAAAGGCAAAAAGCAAAAGGCAAAATGCAAAAGGCAAAAGGAAAAAGGCAAGATGCGAAAGACAAAAGGCAAAAGGCAAAAGGCAAAAGGCAAAATGAAAAGGGCAAAAGGGAAAAGGCAAAAGGAAAAAGGCAAAAGGAAAAAGGCAAAAGGAAAAAGGCAAAAGGCAAAAGGCAAAAGGTGAAAGGAAAAAGGCGAAACGCAAAAGGCAAAAGGTAGAACGCAAAAAGCAAAAGGCAAAAGGAAAAATGCAAAAGGCAAAAGGCAACATGCAAAAGGCAAAAGGCAAAAGGCAATAGGCAATAGGCAAGAGGCAAAAGGCAAGAGGCAGAAGGCAAAAGGCAAAAGGCAATAGGCAAGAGGCAAAAGGCAAGAGGCAAAAGGCAAAAGGCAAAAGGAAAAAGGCAAAAGGAAAAAGGTAAAAGGAAAAAGGTGAAAGGCAAAAGGCGAGAGGCAAAAGGCAAAAGGCAGAAGGCAAAAGGCAAGAGGGCAAAAGGCAAAAGGCAAACCGTAAAGGGCAAAAGGCAGGAGGAAACAGGCAAAAGGTAAAATGTAGAAGGGAAAGGCAAAAGGCAAAAGGCAAAAGGCAAAAGGGAAAACGAAAAAGGCAAAAGGCAAAAGGCTAAAGGCTAAAGGCAAAAGGCAAAAGGAAAAAGGCAAAAGGGAAAAGGCAAAATGGAAAAGGGAAAAGGCAAAAGGCAAAAGGCAAGAGGAAAAAGGTAAAAGGAAAAAGGCAAAAGGCAAAAGGCAAAAGGCGAAAGCAAAAGGCAGAAGGCAAAAGGCAAAAGGCAAAAGGAAAAAGAAAAAAGGCAAAAGGAGAAAGGAAAAGGCAAAAGGCAAAAGGCAAAAGGGAAAGGGCAAAAGGAAAAAGGCAAAAGGCAAAAGGCGAAAGGCAAAAGGCAAAAGGCAAAAGGGAAAGGGCAAAAGGAAAAAGGCAAAAGGCAAAAGGCGAAAGGCAAAAGGCAAAAGGCAAAAGGGAAAGGGCAAAAGGAAAAAGGCAAAAGGCAAAAGGCGAAAGGCAAAAGGCAAAAGGCAAAAGGGAAAGGGCAAAAGGAAAAAGGCAAAAGGCAAAAGGCGAAAGGCAAAAGGCAAAAGGCAAAAGGGAAAGGGCAAAAGGAAAAAGGCAAAAGGCAAAAGGCGAAAGGCAAAAGGCAAAAGGCAAAAGGGAAAGGGCAAAAGGAAAAAGGCAAAAGGCAAAAGGCGAAAGGCAAAAGGCAAAAGGCAAAAGGGAAAGGGCAAAAGGAAAAAGGCAAAAGGCAAAAGGCGAAAGGCAAAAGGCAAAAGGCAAAAGGGAAAGGGCAAAAGGAAAAAGGCAAAAGGCAAAAGGCGAAAGGCAAAAGGCAAAAGGCAAAAGGGAAAGGGCAAAAGGAAAAAGGCAAAAGGCAAAAGGCAAAAGGAAATAGGCAAGAGGCAAAAGGCAAAAGGACAAAGGCAAAAAGGGAAAGGGCAAAAGGCAAAAGGCAAAAGGAAAAAGGCAAGAGGAAAAGGCAAAAGGCAAAAGGCAAAAGAGAAAGGGCAAAAGGAAAAAGGCAAAACGCAAAGGGCAAAAGGCAAGAGGAAAAAGGCAAAAGGAAAAAGGAAAAAGGGAAAGGGCAAAAGACAAAAGGCAAAAGGCAAAAGGTTGAAGGCAAAAGGCAAAAAGCAAAAGCGAAAAGGCAAAAGGCAAAAGGCAAAAGGGAAAAGGCAAATTGCAAAAGGCAAATGGCAAATGGCAAAAGGCAAAAGGCAAACGGCAAAAGGAAAAAAGGCAAAAGGCAAAAGGAAAAATGCAAAATATAAAAGGCAAAAGGAAAAAGGAAAAAGGCAAAAGGAAATAGGCAAAAGACAAAAGACAAAAGGCAAAAGGCAAAAGGCAAAAGGCAAAAGGCAAAAGGCAAAAGGGAAAAGGCAAAATGCAACAGTCAAAATGAAAAAGGCAAAGGGCAAAAGGAAAAAGGAAAAAGGCAAGAGGCGAGTGGCAAAAGGCAAAAGGCAAAAAGCAAAAGGAAAAAGGCAAAAGGCAAAATGCGAAAGGCAAAAGGCAAAAAGCATTAGGAAAAAGGAATAAGGAAAAAGATAAAAGGCAAAAGGCAAAAGGCAAAAGGCCACAGGCAAAAGGCGAAAGGCAAAAGGCAAAAGGCAAAAGGAAAAAGGAAAAAGGCAAAAGGCAAAAGGCAAGAGGCAGAAGGAAAAAGTCAAGAGGCAAGAAGTAAAAGACAAAAGGAAAGAAGGCAAAATGCAAAAGGCAAAAGGCAAAAGCCAAATGGAAAAAGGCAAAAGGAAAAATGCAAAGGGCAAAAGGCAAAACGCAAAAGGAAGAATGAAAAGGGCAAAAGGCAAAAGGCAAAAGGCAAAAGGCAAAAGGCAAAAGTCAAAAGGTGAAAGGCAAAAGGCAAAAGGCAAAACGCAAAAGGAAGAATGAAAAGGGCAAAAGGCAAAAGGCAAAAGGCAAAAGGCAAAAGGCAAAAGTCAAAAGGTGAAAGGCAAAAGGCAAAAGGCTAACGGCAAAAGGCAAAAGGCAAAAAGATGAAGGCAACAGGGAAAAGGCAAAAGGCAAAAGGAAAAAGGCAAAAGGCAAAGGTCAAAAGGTAAAAGGCAATAGGCAAGAGGCAAAAGGCAAGAGGCAAAGGGAAAAGGGCAAAAGGCACGAGGCAAAAGGCAAACGGCAGAAGGCAAAATGCAAAAGGCAAAAAGCAAAGGGCAAAAGTCAAGAGGAAAAAGGCAAAAGGCAAAAAGGCAAAATGGAGAGGGCAAAAGGCAAACCGCAAAGGGAAAACGGCAAACGGCAAAGGGCAAAACGGAAAAGGTAAAAGGCAGAAGGCAAAAGGCAGAAGGTAAAAGGCAAAAGGCAAAAGGCAGAAGGCAAAAGGCAAAAGCAAAAAGGCAAAAGCCAAAATGCGAAAGGGAAAAGGCAAAAGGCAAAAGGCAAAAACAAAAGGCAAAAGAAAAGAGGAAAAAAGGTAAAAGGCAAAAGGAAGAAGGCAAAAGGAAAAAGGAAAAAGGGAAAAGGCAAAAGGCGAAAGGCAAAAGGCAAAAGGCAAAAGGCAAAAGGAAAAAGCCAAAAGGCAAAAGGCAAAAGGCAAAACGAGAAAGGTAAAAGGAAAAAGGCAAAACACAAAAGGCAAAAGGCAAAAGGCAAAAGGCAAAAGGCAAGAGGCAAAAGGCAAAAGGCAAAAGGCAAGAGGAAAAAGGCAAAAGGCAAAAGGTAAATGACAAAATACAAAAGGCAAAAGACAAAAGGCAAAATGAAAAAGGAAATAGGCAAAAGTCAAAAGGCAAAGGGCAAAAGGCAAAAAACAAACAGCAAAAGGCAAAACGCAAGAGGAAAAAGGCAAAAGGCAAAAGGCATAAGGCAAAAGGCAAAAGGCAAAAGGTGAAAGGAAAAAGGCGAAAGGCAAAAGGCACAAGGTAGAACGCAAAAAGCAAAAGGCAAAAGGAAAAAACGCAAAAGGCAAAAGGCAAAAGGCAAAATGCAAAAGGCAAAAGGCAAAAGGCAATAGGCAAGAGGCAAATGGCAAGAGGCAGAAGGCAAAAGGCAAAAGGCAAAAGGCAATAGGCAAGAGGCAAAACGCAAGAGGCAGAAAGCATAAGGCAAAAGGAAAAAGGCAAAAGGCAAAAGGTAAAAGGCAAAATGTGAAAGGCAAAAGGCGAGAGGCAAAAGGCAAAAGGCAGAAGGAAAAAGGCAAGAGGGCAAAAGGCAAAAGGCAAACCGTAAAGGGCAAAAGGCAGGAGGAAACAGGCAAAAGGTAGAATGCAGAAGGGAAAGGCAAAAGGCAAAAGGCAAAAGGCAAAAGGCAAAAGGCAAAAGGAAAAAGGCAAAAGGGAAAAGGCAAAAGGCAAAAGGCAAATGGCAAAAGGCAAAAGGCAAAAGGCAAAAGGCAAGAGGCAAAAGGCAAAAGGCAAAATGCACAAGGCAAAAGGCAAAGGGCAGAAGGCAAAAGGCAAAAGGCAAAGGGCAAAAGGCAAGAGGAAAAAGGCAAAAGGAAAAAGGGAAAAAGGGAAAGGGCAAAAGGCAAAAGGCAAAAGGCAAAAGGCAAGAGGAAAAGGCAAAAGGCAAAATGCAAAAGAGAAAGGGCAAAAGGAAAAAGGCAAAACGCAAAGGGCAAGAGGCAAGAGGAAAAAGGCAAAAGGCAAAAGGAAAAAGGGAAAGGGCAAAATACAAAAGGCAAAAGGCAAAAGGCAAAAGGTTGAAGGCAAAAGGCAAAAGGGAAAAGGGAAAAGGCAAAAGGCAAAAGGCAAAAGGCAAAAGGGAGAATGCAAAAGGCAAAAGGCAAAATGAAAAAGGCAAAATGCAAAAGGCAAAAGGAAAAATGCAAGATGCGAAAGGCAAAAGGCAAAAGGCAAAAGGCATAAGGCAAAAGGCAAAAGGTAAAAGGCAAAAGGCAAAAGGGAAAAGGGAAAAGGCAAAAGGCAAAAGGCAAAAGGCAAAATGAAAAAGGCAAAATGCAAAAGGCAAAAGGAAAAATGCAAGATGCGAAAGGCAAAAGGCAAAAGGCAAAAGGCATAAGGCAAAAGGCAAAAGGTAAAAGGCAAAATGAAAAGGGCAAAAGGGAAAAGGCAAAAGGAAAAAGGCAAAAGGCAAAAGGCAAAGGGCAAAAGGCAAAAGGTGAAAGGCAAAAGGCGAAAGGCAAAAGGCAAACGGTAAAACGCAAAAGGCAAACGTGTCAGGCATACTTCGGCCGCGACTCCGCAGGGAAGGCCAATCCGCGGAGGGAGGCTCTGGGTAACCTGAAGTCCGCGCAAAGAACGCTGGGTCCCGTGGATGCGGTTGAGCGAGGGGTGGCGCGGAGTCCAGAGGCAGAGAGGACAAAGGTAGCTGCAGGGAAGCTACCGCAGGTTGACATGGTAATCTGCGGCGACTTCCCTACGGCTATCTCAAGCACTTGTGGCGGAAGGCGGGAAAGGCGGGAAGCAGTGGCTGGAAATCCGCGGCACAAAGGGAACCAAAGACCAAGCCGCAATGAGACGCGCAGTCACTGAAAGTGCGCAGGCAGATCAGCGGATGGATGGAGCAATCAGGGGAGCAACAACCAATCAACACGAAAGCTGGAACATCAATCACGTAAGAATCCCTGGAGAAGCACCGCAGAAGGCTAAGATTCAAGGGAGAATACCAAGACTGCACACACGAGCCGCGGATGTAGAGGATGACCAGGAGAAGATGTGTTGTGTGTGTGTGGACGAGACCCGCGGTGCGTAGCCGCACCACGTGGAAGTCCAAGTAGGAGGAAGGAGGACATGAGGGATGAGACCGCTGGCGTACAATCGCGCCACGCGGAGTCCCAAGTAGAAAAGGGTCGGGGCGGTGATAGGACTAACCTGCGTTCCGCGCTCTGACCCTCTGTCTCTCATTGCCTCCGTCATTCCATCCACGATCTGGAGGACGAAGTGTGTAAAGGACTAAGCCCGGGGTGAGGTGAACCCCCGGCGGTGCCCTTGCTCGCACACCGCCGCGGATCGAGGTTCCGCGGAGAGGAGCCGGAGGCCACGAGGTGGCAGGCCCGGGTGTGGCGGGATGTGGGCCGGGGAGTATCACTCACCGGTGAGGTTCTTGCACAAGAGTCCAGCCTCGTGGTTCGCGGAGTTGCCTGTTGATTTGAGCTGGTGTCTGGAATCCCCAGTAGACCAGACCCTGATAGGACTGTGTGGTAGACATCCATTCCGTGGATAAGCGCGGAACAAGAGTGACGCGGAGAAAACGAAGAGTGCGGCAAAACTGGGGGTATCAGTGTCATGGTGCGGTGAGCGTGGAAATTTCCTTGCTCTTTGTTCAGCGGAACTGCATGTAGCCTTCAGATCCGTCATTGATGTTGGCAGTAAGCTTTGTGTATCAGGATTGCAGGCGACGATAGTAGCAGTCATCAGTGTGGTGCTTCTTGCCGTGCCGAGCCACCACCTACGCAGGCGGCCGGGATTCCTTGCCTGTGCTATACCGCACCCCAGTCAGCTCCTCACCCAGCGCTGATCCGCTGGTCGAACCGTAGGGTGAACGACTGGCTGGAGCAGCTACACTGGCGTCGCATCATGGTCGCTCTGGGCGAGCGTGCGGAGGTGGAAGCAGTCTCCAACCATGGCAGCCGCGGATCCAGCCAGTCCCAGCACGAGTCGGAAGGACAGGAGGCTGTGGTTGCGGCACCACCGTGGTTTTCCGATCCTCCACCCTCATCGGAGCAGTACTCCGCTGGTGGGGGAATCGAAGCCTATCGCAGATTGGTGTACCGGCGTCGTGGCGGGCAGCAACCATTGGCGGCTGGCAGTACGGCGGCGCAGCACGCACCTCCGCCAATGCCTCCAAACCCCAAGGAATCAGGGACCTCCGGGATCCCGGCAGCGGACGACCAGCAGTCAACGATGAACCTGCAGTCGACGGGAACATCGGCTTCTGCGCTTGGGATGCCCATGGACTCGAACCCACCGCAACAGCTGGCGGGGACAGCTTTAGGGGGTACATTGGCGGGATTACTTGTGACTGGACTGCAGTAGTAGCAGATGGTCCCATCAGCATTCCACCCAGGAGACAGGCTGCTGGGAATGTCGGTGCCCTCACAAGCACCAGGATCTGCGCACTTGCCGGCAACTCAGTCACCAGCAAACCAGCCTTCCCCGCCTGCGGGAGCGACGATGATGGAACCTGCCATCCCTTCCCAGACAACGGGATTACCACAGCCGCTGATGCACTTGTCGCAGCAGCCGCTGGGAATTGGACAGGCACCGATGCCACCACAGATCTCCGCGTCCGGACCAGGGCCGCAGCAGATACCTCCTCCCCAGCCGAGCATGGGAATACCGCTAGTGGGAATATCCCCACATCATGCCACACCAAGGGTACCGCCGCAGCAGCAGGTGTATCCATCCCAGGCGGTAACGAGCGTGACGCAAGTGGGAGCGCTGCCATGTCCACCAGCGCCTGGACCACCGATCCAGCGACCGTGGCAACCCATGCTGGAAACAGGAGTGGCGGCTTAGCCTCTTGCGGTGATGCCCCAGCCGGGGAATCATGGCGGGGGCATTACTCACCAGGGAGCCCCAATCCAACCACCGCCAACGGGGACTCAACCATTGACCTATCAACAGCAGATGCTTGGGGGTGCGGCACAAATGAACACCATGATTCACCCTTCCGCTACCATTCCGCCCCTGTGGACGACCCAACACCAGCAGCATGTGGGCCTGGCACAGGTGGGAACAACAGCACAAGTACTCTTGCCCAATGGGCCGCCGCAACCAACCATGGCCGTTTATCAGCAGTTTCCCCACCCGTAGTTGGTTCGAGCAGTGCCCGCGGGAGTGGCCCCTCAGGCCCCTCAGGCGCCGCCGCCCATGTCACAGCCAACCCCGACGATACAGAATCACCTGCATCCGCCACCACAACAAAGACCTGTGGCAGAACACACTGCGGGGACAATGGCGACTCTGACTACCAACATGGGGTCAGCAGTTCAACCCTACTCCGCGACTGCGATTCTTGCCAGTCAGACATACTGGATACCCCAGGCGGCAGCACCATCGGCGCACGGGACCCAAATCCCGCCCACTAGGATGGCATTCTTCTCCACACCCTACACCGCTACTGCATCAGCACCTTCTTCTTGGTACATGCTTCCCCCACCCATGCAGCCAAGCCTTCCCATTCCCGCGGGGCAGCCTCAGATGCCAATACCCCTAGCTGGATACTCCGCAACTCCATCGGCGACCCTTCCCCCGCCACCTGCTGTGACTGCGTTGACGACTAACCGTAGCACTGTCCCGCAGCTACAATACATCCGTTCTGAACCAGCAAACATTCCGCGGCTGGACTCCTTCAAGGGTGCCCCGAAGGAGGACCCCTGGGTTTGGCTCAAGCAAATCACTCTGTACACCAGCATTGGCCGGATTCCGCCCGACCTCTGCCTCGCCATCGCGGAACTTCACCTCCAGGGAGCTGCAGCTGATTGGTACAACACGCGTGCACCTTTCCCATCCTTTGAGGATTTTGGCAATGCCCTCATCGAGCGCTTCAAGCATTTGACAAAGAAAGAAGCACTGCGGAAGATTGAGAAGGAAGTCATGCGTAAGGATGATGACATCTGCAGGTTCTTGGGCAAGTTCTTGACCTGGGCCTCCGTGGCCAAAAACCCACAAGGAGAGGGACTGCCGCTGTGGGTCCTGCTGCTGAACCTCATCCGCGCACTTCCAGATGAGATTTGCAGTCTCATGATTGCTGAGTGCTACAGTTCCCTCCAAGACGCGGTGCAGGATGCCACGGCCATCTTTACCAGACAACGATCTTCCCGACAACATCAGGGCGGTGACACCCATGCGCCTACCTCCTCACACGTCCCGACTCCACACCAGAAGAAGCCTAGGGCTTGCTACACTTGCCAAAAGTCTGGAACACATTTCCCGGGACTGCCCTCGTAAGCGACAGGCGGCCCTGCGTCCTGAGCCAGTCCCCCAGGACCCTATGGTTCAGCAGTGGCACCAATACTACAATCAGACGTGGCCAGGCCAACAGAAGCAACAGCAGCAGCATCAGCCGCCTCCGCCCCCTCCCAGGCAGGACCAGGTGGCTCCGCAGGGAGCAGGCCAGGGCATCTTGCCGAACCCATCCCCAAACCCCGCGACCGGCGCCCGCAACGTCAAGCTTGGGTTGCCCATAGCTGAGGATGAGACTACGGAGCTGACACCCACACCTGAGGAGACGGAACTCATCACGCGAGCTCGTCGGCTCAAAATTCGCGGATGGGACCTACAGGAAGCTGCACAACTCCAGAGTGATCTGCGGAGAAGGGCAGAAGCCGCTGAAGCCTGGGTGCAGGAGGCTATAACCGCTCACTCCATGCGACCCGCTGAAAAGCGCCGTGCTGTGGATACCGCGCCGGCGGCATGCCCAACCAATACAACCACCCCATCCGCCCCCCAGACTACCACCATCACTGTGCCAGACTCCACGGACCCCGTGGAAAGGCTCTTCACCACTCCAATTGCCTCTGTGAAATTCTTCGACTTCCTCCGCCTCCATCCCGAGCTGGCTCCGCGGCCCAGAGAGGAATCTACCAGAGCCAATCATCGTCTCCAGAGTGTTGGTATCTCCCTCACTTGCACCTCCGCACCCCACGGCACACAGAACACCCGACGGGTCACGGCGGAGATTCTACCAAGATTAACCACAAAGGAGACGGAGTGGGGATGGGTGCCACAGCCTCTGGAACCACCCCGCTGCGATGACCGCCACTACAAGGTCGCCTGTTGTGTGATCTGGATTTGTGGCCGCAAGTTCCTTGCCATAATCGACACCGGTGCAACCCACACCACCATGGCCATCCGCGTCCTGTGTCTCGTCGGATGGGCAGACCGTATCCTTCCAACGCGTCGGCTGTTCAGCAATTCCGCTGGAGGGATGGACTACGGAGATGGAGATGTGCAGGGATTACCCTTGCAGGTGGGATCTCTTCACAAACCAATGGACGTCCAAGTCACACGGGCCCGGACCTACGACGTTCTCTTGGGCATGGACTATCTCCTTCCGCGGAGGGGCAACTTTTTGTTTTCCCTGGGAGTCATGCAGCTTACATCCGCCACGGGTACGAAAGAGTACGCCCTCATCACTGTGGGCGATCGAGTCACGGTTCTAGTAACCGGCGGTGCGACCTTCTCCCTCCCAGAAGCGGCGCAGGAAGATTCACACCTACGCTCCCAATGCAGCCAGGCCCCAGCGGAGCCCGACCTTGACACGGAGCAGGTGCCTGTCGATGAGTGGCGTGAGCTCTCCGCGGATCATGCGGAGCCAGGGATGCATGCAAGTCTTCTTGGGATGTGGCAGCAGAGTGAACAGGCATTCGGCCATGGCCTTCCCCTGGAGGACGACAAGGAGTTCTACCCCATCCGCGATCAATTGCCACCACCGCGGTGGAACCATATCCTACACCCTCGCCTCTCACCAGCTCAGAAGCAGGATTTCCAAGACCTGTTGGACTCCTTTGCCGACATCTTTGCTGGCTTTGTGACAGACCTAGGAGCCGTCAATGCATTCCACGTCATCAACACCGGAGCCGCTGCCGTGATCAAGCAGAAAGTCCGCCGGATCCTCCCCGATCAAGAGCAGATCATCAAAGAGGCTCTGGCGGAATTGAAAGCGCAAGGAGTCATCGTCCTCATCGTCAGTCCCTGGCGAGCCAACTTAGTCATTGTCGGCAAACCGGATGGATCCAAACGCTTCTGTGTCGACTTCCGTAATCTCAACCGAGTCACGGAGGAAGATGCCTACCCCATGCCGCTGATCGTTGACATCCAGGAGCACCAGCAGGGACGCGGATGGTTTGCGAACCTGGACGTCAAGGCGGCCTTCCACGCTGTTCCCATGCACCCGGACTCCATCGGTAAGACAGCCTTCGTTACCCCCGAAGGACTCTACGGCTTCACCCGCATGCCCTTTGGTCTCCGCAACGCCAGTGCCACATTCCAACGTGTCATGGACTCCACTCTCCGCGGCATTCCCAACGTGAGCTATTACATTGACGACATCATGGTTGCAGCCCACAGCTTCACGGATCTCTTCTCCTCCCTCATCGCCGTCTTCTCTGCCCTCCGCGCTGCTAATCTCAAACTCAAAGCCGCCAAGTGCTCCATTGGTGCCACGGAGATGGAATTCCTGGGGTTTGTCATGAGCGCCGATGCCATAAAAACAAATCCCGCAAAGATCGCAGCTGTCCAGGAATGGCGCCAACTCACTACGGCGGGACAGATCAAGATCTTCCTAGCTTTCATCTCCTTCTACCGCAAATTTGTCCGCGACCACGCCCGCATCATCCGCCCACTACAGCAGCTCACCCATCAGAACATCCCATTCGAATGGACACCGGAGTGCGCCGCTGCTTGGGCGGAGATCAAGCATTGATTGCTCACCGCCCCCATGCTTGAGTTCCCTGATTTGAACCTGCCCTTCTCAATCACTACCGACTGGTCGCTGTACGGCCTGGACGCAGTCCTGTCACAGTCCATCCAGGAACCGGTCCAGCGATTGCGTACGCTAGTCGCCCTCTCACTGACCGTGAGCAAAACTACCCACCGGTGAAGGGCGAATGCCTGGCCGTGCTGTGGGCCCTCCAACACTTCCGCGACTACATAAAAAACGGCAAGCCTTTCACGGTCCTCACTGACCATCAAGCGCTACAATGGCTCCTCACGACCCAGAATCACGAGGGCATATTGGCCAAGTGGGTCCTCCTCTTGCAAGGCTATAATATGAAGATCAAGTACAGTGGCGCCTTCCTTCACGTGCGAAGCGCCTTTCGCAAGGCGCAGATCCCATTGCACGTGGTTTTGGGGTCCCTTGCACTGTTTCCACGCACCCTGCCCACATTTGGATCGAGTTTAGTGATGGGGTGTGACGAGGTTCGAAACCTGTCCACGGACCAGCAGTCAGATTTTTGACGAAGTCCCCGAGTAACAAAACGTACTACTGAGTTTTGGACGTCGAGCCAGGTTTTTGGCTAAGTCCCTCAGTAACAACCTGCACTACTGGATCCGGTGGATGATCCGCCGGATCAGGTGGATCATCCACCGGACGCCTCGGCAGGCCTATCGGAGCATTTTCTCCACATGGTATTTTTGTTACTCGGTCCGGTCGATTATCGACCGGATTTCGAGTCGCAGCCGGCTCCCAGAGCCGCTGCGCATACCCCAACTTTGGAA
>SZWC01000989.1:191804-203386 GCA_023375785.1 Penium margaritaceum
TCGAGCCAGGTTTTTGGCTAAGTCCCTCAGTAACAACCTGCACTACTGGATCCGGTGGATGATCCGCCGGATCAGGTGGATCATCCACCGGACGCCTCGGCAGGCCTATCGGAGCATTTTCTCCACATGGTATTTTTGTTACTCGGTCCGGTCGATTATCGACCGGATTCCGAGTCGCAGCCGGCTCCCAAAGCCGCTGCGCATACCCCAACTTTGGAAAGCCATATCTCCCTCGATACTTGTCCGATTCCGGCGAAACAACTTCCATTGGATTCAACGACTCGTCAACTTTTAGGGGCAATCCTCCATTTCACGATCCGAGCAAATGTCGAGTCTCCAGATCCGCCGGAGCGGAGTTTCCATTTTCTGGCGGCTCGTTAGCGCCTCCCGGCGCCGCACTTGGGCATGCGGAGGGGCAATTTTTCAACATTCTCCCCCTTCCACCTTCCATGCCCGTTGCTCCTGCTTGCTCTCACTCATCTTCCGCTGCGCCCTCCATCCCGTCATAGTTGGTCATCCCAAGTCCGGCCACGCTCACGTGCAGGTCCACGGGTTGCGCTTTGGTCAAGTAATCCGCAAGCTTGTTGTGCGTGCTACGACCTTGTAGCACCACCTGCCCCTTTTCAGTCATGTCCGTTCTTCTTTTATTTGCACAATGGATGCCAACGCTGACTTCACGGTAGCATCCCATTGCTCCCCCTCGGGCCGCGCAAGCGCCTCTTGCACGGTCGTCGGTTCCGTTGATGCAGCCAGCATGCACCGCGTCATGCCGATCCATCAACCGGTGCCTGCGTAGAAACGCTTCCCCGCTCTCCGCTGCCTCCCGCTGCGGCGCGGCAGTCTTGGCGGCGTCTTGTCGCTCTGCTGCAATCCTTCCAACTCTGCCCGCTCCGGCAAATCATCAACCGGACGGCTCCCCGAGGGTCTCTCCCGCTCCAGCGAATCATCGACCGGACGGGCGGCGCGTCCGAAGTAATTTTCTCCGACGCCCGACGCGAACTCCACCAGAAGTCCACGCTTCGGCACTTGTAGTGCCTCCTCCGATGGATCTTCTGCCGGATCTTCAGCCCAGCTTCTATGTCGTTGGAGTCCTCCGCGTCGGCAGCTGCACCTGCTGCACCACCGCGCTCCGACTTCGCATCTTCGACCTCCGCATCCACCGGCTCCTCGTAGTCAAGGAGCGGGAACCACTCCCCCTGGTGTGGAGTGTTCCCAATGCTCATGTCGATGCTGCTACTGCTGAAGCTCTGCTGCAGCTCACCTGGCAGCTTCCCTGGAAGCTTCCTCTGGCATAAACCAGCAGCCTATCCAGTAGCTTCCTCCAGCAAGATCGTTGTGCTCTTGCGCCGCTGCAACTATGTCCCCCTGTGGACATAACTTTCATTGCTCCCGGCTGCTCCGCGAGCGTGCGCATGGCCTCATACCACTGCCACCTCGCCTTGCTGCCGTTGGAGTTTGCGGCTGCTTCCGTCCCGTGCCGAGCCACACCGTGGAGACCGCGGCTCTTTTAGCCACCTATCCGTTGTGCTCTCGCACGTCAGGCTTGCCTGCCGCATGGTGCATCCCTCCTCAACTTTGCTTTTGCGTCTTGAGTCTGTACCCTATTGTTGACGGCTCTCGCATCCTGCACCCACTGAGCCTTGTGCTAGTGCGACCACTGATCGAGGTGGCCTGGTGCGTCCACTTGCACTTGCCACCACTCATGGTCCCTCAGCATTTGCAGCCAACTTGCTGCATGGCGTGGCCCATTTTGCCACCCGTCTGCTTCTTGGCGACTTGGCGGCTGCTGCTCCCATGTTGCCGATGCTTGCCGATTCAACCCGCCTTTTCTATTTTGAGGCGTTGGAAACGCTCGCCTTTAGCTAGCCTTCCATTCCAGCGAAATCCATTAACAGCGCCACTGCTGCTGCTTCATCCGCTGCCATTGGAGCCGTTTTTGCTCCATCCAGGTCATCCTGCATTCTGCAGCACCCTTGGCACATCCCCGCTTGGACCCAGCGTGAGCCTTGTCACATCCACCCGTAGTGGACTGCTTCCTTGCCTGTTGGCGCAACTGACTTCTCTTGCTGCTACAAGCGCATGCATCACTTGGTGTTGCTGTTGCTCGACCTGGTGGTGCCTTCACTCCATTAAGTGTACATTTGCTGCCTGGACCTGAGGCGCACGTGCCGACCTCCCGTCAGCATTGACGTGTCGTACTCCAGCTCTGGTACACAATGAAGAAGCCCAAACCACTTTTTGTGGTGTGATTTTGTTGTTCATTGTTTTTGTAGTTGACTTGCACCAGGAAATGCCTTCTCTTTTGAAGCATGGTGCCAGCTCCCCCTGTTTGACACGCCCGCTGCGCCTTGCCCGCCACGGTAGCCGTTTTGCTCCACCAAACTTGGTGTTTTGGCGGCTCAACCAGCTGCTGCCTATTTGGGGTTGTTGAGCCTGGCCCCGTTCTGCTGCGTATTTCGTCCCACCGTGCGTCCGGTCCAGCCTTCCTAGCTGACAACGCATGCGGAAATTCGCAGCTTCCTGGATTGAGTTTTGCGCCGGCTGATGTCGGCGCCCTCTCGTGGTGTTACTGCTGCATTGCTGTGGTCTGCTGCACATGTGGGAACTCTTGGCACCACACCGATGTGTGTTCTGCGAGCTCCCTTTTGAACTCGCCAGGTGTCAGTGCCACTTGTGCCATTGATCCAGCATTACTCCACTTACCCATGGCCATGATGCGTCGCGCCCAAAGCCGACGCTTCTCCTGCCAATCATGGAGCTTGATGAGTTGAGGCCGCCCTCGCTGTTTTGCGTGCGCCTCCTCCTTGCAGTAGCACCTTGCACTCTCCTTCTCTCCACCGTGAGCAAGGTTGTGGCGACCCCAAAGGCCCCACATACCGCTTCCTTGTGGATGAGGATGAGTACCACCCTCCATTTTGTTGCATTTCTCCACCTTGTACCCCTTGGGAGTAATTCAACGGCAGCCATCTTGTGGTAGCTTCCTCCGGCAGCTTGCGGGTTGCTTCCTTTGGCGCTGCCAGCAGCTTGTCTCGTAGCTACCTCCGGCCAGCTTTCCAACGCAAGCTCCGCCTCTCTACTCCAGCTAGGTCAATTGTGGAGATCGGGCATGCCTCCCGCATGCCACCCGACCGTCCTCGATGACGGCCGACCGCGCTCCTCAGTTTTGGAGCGTCTGACCCTGGTGCGTGATGACTGCGGACCCGGTGTGTCGTCCTCCTCCCAAGATCTTGGCAAGGTCCACGACTTCTGCTGCGCACATCACCCACATGTGGCATAACATGCCACCACGCCGTCTGGCCCTCCACATGGCACCACAAAAACTGGTGCCCGTTGGACGCGTCTCGTTTCCCGTGTCGCCATCTCCAGCTTGATGGCGGTCGACGTAGGCGGATGAAGACGCCGTCCCGTGCCCTCTCATGGTCTGCCGCTCTATTCGTTGCACTCTACTTCATGCGTGAAGTGCTGCCTTACCGCTGGGCAGGGCCACCACGAGCGCCTTGTTGCGGCAGGTAGTCATGCCGGCATGCTCACAGAAGCGATGCGCGTTCCACTTGACCTGCTGCAAGCGCTCCTCCACGTGGGTGTGGATGCCTCGGAGGGTTTGAGACAATCCAACATAGGAGTCAATGAGTCGAACAGATGACCGAGTTCCATGGCTGATTTTTTCCCATCTCACCGCCTCAAGGCAGTTCATGGCATGGCTCAGCAGAGCCTGCTGAAATGCTATATGGAGAAGCCCGGTGCCACCGGCGTGGATTTTCACACCGCCCGCCTTCTCGCAAGGACCCATTGCAGCAACTGCCCTCTTCGATGTGGCAGGCCTCCTGCCACACTGTTGTCCTCGTACCGCCACCGCCTGAGTATGCAGAGAGCCCAGCATTGGCCTCTCTCGTCGCTCGTTGCGTGCACACCGTGCACCGTGGCGATCACCTCTCCTGATCATCTCGTTGCTTGCGGAAGCCGTGTAGGCGTTTTTGCCTGTGAGCCTGTGGGCCCATAACCCTTTGTTGGAAATTCTGTTCCAACGTGGCTCTGGCCGTCTAGCATTTGCACGGCATGTTTAGGCAAGTTCGGAGATGAAGCATGAGCTGTCTGGTCGCCTCACACTATGTGGGAGAGGATTTGAGACAGTCCGTTTTGCGAAGAGAATAACGTCATTTTGCGTTGTATTTTGTACATGGACATGATCAGATCATTTATAGGTCTAGTCATGAGCTATCCAATGCACGAAACCGTGCATAATTTGGCCAAGAATAGCCTAAGTTATGCTTGCCGAAGCGCAGGTCTCACCCACCACAGAAACGCCTAACGCTTCCATGGCGCGCACACACCGTGGCGCCTTCCTTCACGTGCGAAGCACCTTTCCCAAGGTGCAGATCCCATTGCACATGGTTTTGGGGTCCCCTGTACTGTTTCCACACACCCTGCCCACTTTTGGGTCGAGTTTGGTGATGGGGTGTGACGAGGTTTGAAACCTGTCTGCGGACCTGCAGTCAGATTTTTGACGAAGTCCCCGAGTAACAAAACGTACTACTGAGTTTTGGACGCCGAGCCAGGTTTTTGGCTAAGTCCCTCAGTAACAATCTGCACTACTGGATCCGGTGGATGATCCGCCGGATCAGGTGGATCATCCACCGGACGCCTCGGCAGGCCGATCGGAGCATTTTCTCCACATGGTATTTTTGTTACTCGGTCCGGTCGATTATCGACCGGATTTCGAGTCGCAGCCGGCTCCCAGAGCCGCTGCGCATACCCCGACTTTGGAAAGCCATATCTCCCTTGATACTTGTCCGATTCTGGCGAAACAACTTCCACCGGATTCAGCAACTTGTCAACGTTTAGGGTCAAACCTCCATTTTAGGATCCGAGCAATTGTCGAGTCACCAGATCCGCCGGAGCGGAGTTTCCATTTTCTGGCGGCTCGTCAACGCCTCCCGGCGCCGCACTTGGGCATGAGGAGGGGCAATTTTTCAACAGCTCCTCATGACCCAAAATCACGAGGGCATATTGGCCAAGTGGGCCCTCCTACTGCAAGGCTATAACATGAAGATCAAGTACCAGCCCGCGCTTGCCAATCGCAATGCCGATGCGCTCAGCCGCCTTCCCCGCGCAGATTGGCCACATCCCGCGGACCCGTATGACAAGTCCGCGGATTCACCTCCTGTAGCTGTTCCTCCTTCAGTGGATGCTGAACCTCAGTGGGAAGGCGTCGCCCGGGAGTTCACGGACGCGGAGACCACGGTTGCCCTCCAGCTCCTATCCGAGTTGGAACCTGCTCAGTGTTTGGGCCCCGCAGACACCCTCACGGCCCTTCCTGCTACTGGCCTCCAGCTGGCCCGCCGCTTCAACCCTACGATCCGCGGCTGGACGCTGGACAAGATCGCGACACATCTTCCGCCTCGCTCCTTGCCGCGATCGCGTCGGAAGGCTCCTACTATACACGCCACTCCCTCCCTTCCGACGCTGCCTCCCACTCCCTCTACATCCCCTATCCTCGACATGCGCCACCCTCTGTCACTGGTCAACTTCCTCCTTCATTCCCTTGCATCTGCGGACCATCTCTAGACCCTATTCTCCTCCTCCAATCCCTCTCTCTCTCCCGTTGGCATTCGCCTCTCCTACATCATTAACCACAACACGGGTATCCGAATGGTGGCCCAGGCTATCCTTGCGGCACACTCCCGTGTCCGGGAAGATGCTAGCCGCGCACCATGCACATGGGCCCCTGCTCCGCTGATCCCGGGCCCACCGTCACCCACCAAGATCCACGTGGCATGGTGCTACGTCTGGGTATATGGCCGCAAGTTCGTGGCCATCGTGGACACCGGAGCCACGCACACCACCATAGCGCTCCGGATGGTCCACACATTACGCATCGACCATCTCCTTGAACCCAGCCGGCTCCGCTTCCCTATTTCCACCGGAGCCATCGATGCTCCCATCGGTCAGATCGCGGCCCTCCCCATCCAAGTCGCCAATGTGCATGCACCGCATACTGTGCAGGTGTGCGATGTGCGCACGTACGATATGCTCCTGGCGGCCGATTGGCTCGCGCCACGCCAAGCGGATACATTGCTCGGCGCCGGCATTCTCAGCCTCATTTCAGTCTCCGGCGTTTGATCGTTCACTCCACTCTTCACTTCAGCTCGACCACCTTCCGTTCCTCCTCTCATGGTCCTCACGCCACCCACCTGTGGAACTCAGTTCACTCGCCGCGTCACACGAAGCTTGGGGGCAAACCGCGGCACAGCCTCTGCCATGGCTCGTCCTTCCAACGCGGGGTCCGTGCATGCGAACAGGGGGGGTGGTGGCACTGCGAGGCGACACATCCGGCGACAGACCACGAACCGAGCCACGGCCGGAACGAGACACTCCGCACCACCTACGATGGCAGCCTCACCTGGGGCATCTCAGGCTCCCCGGGGCCCTTCCGCACCCCCGACGACAGTAGCGGTAGCCTCATCTGGAGCGACTCTGACACCGGACCCTTCCGTACCCCCAATGGCAGTCGTAACTGCAGCAGCTTCACCTGGAGCACCTCCGACCTTGGGCCATCCCGTATCACCAGGGACATCTCCGGCTCCCCGGGATCCTTTCGCGTTACCTGGGGCATCTCTGGCTCCCCGGGGCCCCACCGCACCCCCAGGGACAGCAGCAGCACCCTCACCTGAAGCAACTCTGGCACCGGGTACTTCCGCACCACCAATAGCAGGAGCATCGGTAGCATCACCAGGAGTACCTCCGACACTAGGCCCCTCTGCATCCCCAGCACTGAACACATCCGCGGGCGCACCACCGCCGCCTGGTCCCTCTGCACCAACGGCGCACTCCTCCCCACCAGTCTCGCAAGACAATCCGGCTCACGGCACACCACATCCCACACTCAGCGCCGGAACAATCATGAAAGGCGCGCGGACTCACCTGGAAGAGAGCTCTGGTGACAGCGGAGATCACCCAGAGCGAACCAGCTGCTGGACATGGTTAGCAGTGTCATTACACATCTGCAGGATGAGCTCCCTGAGGCAGTCCGCGTGGACATGGGGGATTCTCTTTACAACAAGGCATGGTAAGCAGCCCTGAAAGGCGCGGCCAAGACTGCATTGGCCCTGAACCAGCACGGACGACAAGATCAACTGCTGGAAACAGCAGGTGCGGAACGTCTCACCTCGGCGCTCCGTAATGTCCTCTATCTCTGGCCGGACAGTTGAATGGCGGGTGTGGCAGCATTTCTTGACATGGAGCAACCAGAGCACGCGGTAAACACCGCCCGTGAATGGTGGCTCCTGGTCCACAACGACCAGAACGCGGATCCCACCCAACACTACGTACACCTGCTTCAAGAACGCGCTCGGGCACTTACCCTCTACCACGCCCACCAAATGCCTGCGGGAATGATGGAGGCACCAGACAGGAATACTGCGGCAAAGGTATGGAGGTGAGGATACCTGATCGGGCTGGTCACCACCAGATGGGGAGTTTAGTACACAGCTACAGATTTTGCGAGCATCACTGCGGCGGAGAAGCAATACAAGATCTGGTACGCCGCCATCAACGAGTGCTGGAAGCTGACCTTGGATGGAGCCCCACGATAGAGGATAGTAGCCGCGGTGGCACAAGGACTGTGGAAGACACTGACAGGAGTGGGCACTAAGCTGACGGAGGAGGCGACACATCACTGGGCCTGGGAAGCTGCTGATGTGTGTCAGGAAGAGAAGAATCGCGTCCTCATGGAAATAGAAGAATCTCAGGAATACCTTTGCGACTCCCCTGAGCTTGCACGGACAAGGGATAAGCTACAGGCTGTCTCGCGATGGAGGGCGGAAGAAGAGAAGAAGGAAGCAGAGGCAGCCACGACACAGGTGGTCACGGAGCTTGAGACATCGTTGGCGGAGGCAGGAGCAAAAGTGGAAGCAGTGGTGGCAGAAACACAGGAGATGAGACGAGCCGTGGCAATGGCAACAGGGGCAGCAGCTGAACAAGCGGCAGAGGAGAGGGCAGCAGAGCAACAGGGAGTGGTACAAGGGGGAAGTGGAAGGCGGGCACAGGACGTGCGCGCGCAGGCGAGAGCAGCTGCAGCCAGAAGGGCAGCATTGAAGAAAGCTTCCCGACCGGCCCTGTCGACGGCTTTACGCGACAAACGGGCCAAGCTTCAGGATGTGGCCAAGAGAGCCGCGACATCAGTAACCACCAGCAGACAAGCTCCTTCACACCATGAAGCCTCAGTCAGTGCCGTGGCTACCCCTCGGAAGAAGTCGGCCGCTGAAAAACAAGCTCCATCCGCGGACACCACGGCGACATCCCGCCAACAAGGACAAGAGAAGCGGACCGTCGAGGACAGCACCGCTGGCGCGCCTGCTGCCAAGCGCAGCAAGCAGCACCGCCCCGCCCAAGACACCCCGCATCGGCAAGCCCCTGGACCACATCATCATCGACTTCCATGGGCCTCGTCCCTGCCGCGCCCAAGGGGAGCGGTACTGGATCGCGGCAATTGACCACTTCACAAAGTTCATATCATATGGGTCCTGGCCGTCCCTGATAAGTCCTCCAAGCGAGCAGCCCGTTTTTTTCAGGAAGAACTTTTAAATCGCTTCGGAGGATGCCGTGTGGTGCACAGCGACAATGGCACGGAGTTCGCAGGATCGTTCCGCGAGGAGCTCGTGGAGTGGGGTGTGCAACACGTGCATTCCGAGCGGTACTGGCCACAGTCCCAGGGCCAAGTCGAGAGGTTGCATGAAATCCTTGAACGAGCAGTGGCCACCGCGGAGAACAGGGACTGGGAGAAGACCTTGAAGAAGACCGCACACTTCATCAACATCACCCCTAGCCGCGCCACGATATTCTCCCCACATGCCCTCCTCTTCGGCCAGCCTCCGCACGCGGCATTGGGAATGCCGCAGGCACCTCTACGGTTGCCCCTGGACCCGGAACAGCAGCAGGATGGCCGCTCGGAAAAGGAAAAGGAGGTGGCGAGGGACAAGGAAGTGCAGGAGTGGTACCGGGAGCGGTGCCGCAAGACGTCCACGGTGAGGGCGGAAGCCCGACTCCGGGCCTCTGTCTCGGCATGGTGCGGATGCGACGCCGCAAACCGACGCCTCAACCACGAGCCAATCGAAGAGGGGAATCTGGTTTACCTCCGCCCGTTCCCAGGCGCAGGACTTGAAGCGGAGGAGGCCCGGGAGGTGTACCGTGTGGCCGCCGTGGATGCGGGGCACGTCTGGCTAGAGGGACCTGAAGGATTCAGCAAGCGGAGCTACCCGGCTATCGAGTTTGTCCTGCTACCCCCAGCCTGGCAGACACATATACCAGGAACTGACGAAGAACTCCCTCCGCTTGAAGAACGCAAAGGCTCGAGAGGTTGGCGGGCGGAAGAGGTGTTGAAGCAGTGCGAGGCTCAAGTGTCGGAACAAGAGGAGGCGTGGAGCCAGGAACCTCAAGGGAAGGAGCCGACTGACGGCTCTGATGTGCAGGAGGTCTCCGCAAGGGAAGTACAGGCAGGGCAGCGGCGACGAGGGGAAGAGCAGAGGGGTCAGCAGCAGGAACAGCAAGAACAGCCAAAACGGGCCGGGCCACAGCAAGCGAGCAATGAGGGAACGACCACCAGGATGCCTGCTGCCACTCCACGGAAGAAGGCACCCATGAGCCCCCGCGAACTGGCCACCTATACGGGTCCTTGTGTATGCTGCGGGGAAAATCTGCTTGAGGAGCTGCTTCTGAAGGTGGTCTGCCGCGCCTGTGGCCAGCCGGTACACCAAGGACTGGCAAAGAGTTGAATTGGGCTAAACCGTACCTGCCTGAAGTGTATCAATGGGGGACGAGAGGAGGAGGCGGAGCACGAGGAGGGGGGAGATGATGGAGCCGGTCCAGACTCACGAGGAGGGGAGGCACGTGGACGCTGGGACCCAGAAGAAGAGGAGGAAAAAGAGGAACAGGAGGAGCAGGCGGGGACACGGCAAGGACCCCGCACAGTCTCGGGGGCCACCATGCGGCAATGGCAGGAGGGACGGACGGTGGCCACGGAACAGGCGCAGAAGGAAAAAGAAAGCAAGACGTAAGTCCAGTGTGGGCACAGCTGGGATAGGGTGGTACAAGACTATGAGGGCTGCCGCCGAAAGGTGTGCGGAAGATGCCTGGAACAACCACGGGATGGTAAAGGGGGACGCAGCGGACCGAAGAGGTGCGAGCGGTGTTGCCAGGAGATCGAAGAAGAACACGGAGTTTGAAAGCCACCTCGGGTGACCGCAGAAGGAGAAGAGGTGGATTCAGAGGACGAGGAAGAGGAAGACTCGCACGCAGCAACTGTGGAGAGCTACCCCACTTGTGTCAAGGCTGTCAGCACGGGTGCACACTGCACCTAGTGCAAAAGGCTGGCACACCGAGCTTGCCTTGTGACAGGCAGCTCGGTATGGACAGGACAGTGCCACAAGTGCGTAGGAGCGGCAACCACAGAAGGAGGGGCCGCGCTGGCTTATGACCATAAGACCCTGGTCCTAGCCTGCGGAGCATGCGAAGAGGAGATGAATGAGTTTGGCAAGCCCTGCGGCATGTGCAAAACCATGTGCCACCTATAGTGTGGGGTGCGCGGAAAGGAGGGCATATGGACCTGTAGCAGCTATCAAAGAAAGACGCAAAAGATCAAATCAAATTCTCCAACAAGCGTTCTTGCGTCGGAGACAACTGCATGGGCCAGCTCGAAGGGACGGTCTTCCGCTGTGAGCATTGCAGAGGTCTAGCGCATGCATCCTGCTCCGAGGAAGTAGGGCGGAGCAACGAGGGTAAGAAGATCTACCGGTGCTCAAGCTGCAGAAAGTACGAACGTGCACCACAATGTTCCTCGTGCAAGAAGCTGATCAACGCGCCCACACTAGAGGCACGGTGTGAAGGGTGCCGACTCTTTAGCCACGATGAGTGCGCGGAGAAGTTCCAGCGGAAAGGAGGAACTGTGGAAAAATACTGCAGGCCGTGCCAAGAACAGAATCGACCCAGGCCCCGCAAATAGTTCAAGCGGATGACCCATTGAAAGACTCTGGGGCAAAGTCTTGCAAAGTGGGGGTTGGGGGCATCAGTGTCATGCATACTTCGGCCGCCACTCCGCAGGGAAGGCCAATCCGCGGAGGGAGGCTCTGGGTAACCTGAAGTCCGCGGAAAGAACACTGGCTCCCGCGGATGCGGTTGAGCGAGGGGTGGCGCGGAGTCCAGGGGCAGAGAGGACAAAGGTAGCCGCAAGGAAGTTGCGGTAGGTTGACATAGTCATCTGCGGCGACTTCCCTACGGCTATCTCAAGCGCTTGTCGCGGGAGGCGGGAAAGGACGGAAGCAGTGGCAGGAAATCCGCGGCACAAAGGTAACCAAAGACCAATAAGCCTGTAAGCCAAATGACGGAACTCGATGACCAGACTCGCGAGTCCGAGTCCGAGTCCAGACTCGCGAGTCGAGTATCCTGGTCCGGACTCGACTCGGGAATCGCGAGTCCTCGGCCCGGGGGGGGAAGGGGGGTGGAAATGACGGCGGCGGGGTCGGCTTGACCCCGCCGCTGGGCAAAAGAATGCAAGTGGGGCCTTAGACCCCCCTCGCCCCCCCCCCCCC
>SZWC01000989.1:264096-275285 GCA_023375785.1 Penium margaritaceum
GGCAAAAGGCAAAAGGCAAAGGGCAAAAAGAAAAAGGCAAAAGGCAAAAAGGGGCAAAAGGCAAAAGGCAAAAGGCAAAAGGAAAAAGGCAAAAGGCAAAAGGCAAAAGGCAAGAGGCAAAAGGCAAAAGGCAAAAGGCAAAAGGCCAAAGGCAAAAGGCAAAAGGCAAAAGGCAAAGGGCAAAAGGCAAAAGGCAAAAGGCAAAAGGCAAAAGGAAAAAGATAAAAGGCAAAAGGCAAAAAAGAAAAGGCATTTTTCAAAAGGCAAGAGGCAAGAGACAAGAGGCAAAAGGCAAAAGTCAAAAGGCAGAAGGCGAAAGGAAAAAGGCAAAGGACAAAAGGCAAAAGGCAAAAGGCAAGATTCAAAAGGCAAAACGCAAAACGCAAAAGGCAAAAGGCAAAAGGCAAAAGGCAAAAGGAAAAAGGTAAAAGGCAAAACGCAAAAGGCAAAAGGCAAAAGGCAAAAGGCAAAAGGCAAAAGGCAAAAGGCAAGAGGCAAAAGTCAAAAGTCAAAAGGCAAAAGCCAAAAGCCAAAAGGCAAAAGGCAGAAGGCAGAAATGATACCCCCAATTTTGCCCCGCCC
Organism: Penium margaritaceum; assembly: GCA_023375785.1. Classification (NCBI taxonomy): domain Eukaryota; kingdom Viridiplantae; phylum Streptophyta; class Zygnematophyceae; order Desmidiales; family Peniaceae; genus Penium; species Penium margaritaceum. The sequence goes on from SZWC01000989.1 coordinate 264,679, forward strand.
TCCACTCTTTCCGTGTTGATCTGGCTCCGCGCTTACCCGCGGAATAGGTTCCCTAACTTCCTGAGACATATGTGCAGCTAAGTAAGGACGTCACTACTAGGCAATTGACAATCCGCAGACTACTGGTCTAGACCCTTGCGGGAGAACCTTACTGGTGAATGTCACTTCTCCGCCCACTTCTTGCTACACGCAAGCCAGCCACCTCGTGGCCTCCAGCTCCTTTCCGCGGAACCTTGGTCCACGGCCGTGCTCAAGCAAGTGCACCGCCGGCAGCTTCCTTCACCCCAGGTCTTAGTTTTTCACGCACTTTTGCCCACCAACCGCGGACAGGAGACCAAATGTAGTAGAGGGCAGGGGAGCGGAGGGCTAAGAACACAGATGAGAGCGGGCAAACGTCTTTGATAATCAGGATCAGAGTACATGAATTGCGGAGTTATCATCAAGGATGCAATCTGGACTGAGACGACTTGTGCTATTCCTGCCTAGGTCTTATCTATTCAGGACTCCGCACGGCGTGTCTACACGCCGGCGGTCTCATTCCTCTTATTCCACACTCTTTCCTTCTACTTGGACTCCACGCGGTGTGGTGACGCACCGCGGGTCTCATCCTCACACAGCACACTATCTTCTATTGATCTTCTTCTACGTCCGCAGCATGTGCATGCGGTCTTTGTGTTCTTCCTTGAAGCTTCGTCTTCTGCAGTGCGTTCTCCAGGGGTTCCTTCGTGATTGTTGCATCATCTCTTGTAGTGATTTGTTCTTGATCCCTTGATTACTCCATTTGCCCGCTGGCCTACCTGCCACTGTTTCAACGGATGTGCGCCTTCTTGCGGCTCATTCCTTGTCCCTTTCTCACCGCGGATCTCCTTGCCACTACTTTCCCGCTTCCTCGGTTTTCGCCACAAGCGCTTGAGATATCCGTGGAGAGGCCGCCTCGTTCTTACCGCCACCGGATTCTGTGCCACCCGTTGCTCAACCACATCCACGGGAGCTAGCGTTCCTTGCGCGGTCCCTATCCTGCCCAGGTCCCATGTCCGCGGACTGGCTCCACCACGGAGGAGCGGCAGAAACATGCTTGACACTGATGCCCCCAACCCCCCTTTCGAAAGACTCTATCCCAGAGTCTCTGTGTGACAGACGCTTGAATTTACCGCAGGGTCTAGGATAGTCTTGTTCTTGACAAGGTCGGCAGTACTTCTCCGCTTCTCCCCCTTCCGGCTGGTTCTTTCCCATGCATTTGTCGTGGATGAATAGCCTGCACCGGGCACACCGCGCTTCTATGGTGGGTGCACTCACCACCTTCTTGCACGAGGAGTAGTGGGGTGCTCGCTCGTACTTCTTACAGCTGGGGCACCGGTAGACTCTCTTCCCCTCCTTGCTCCGTCCTACTTCCTCGACACATGAGTCACGAGCGAGCTGTCTGCCATGTTCGCAACGGTAGGCTACCCCATTCAGCCATCCAAAGCAGCTGTCCCCGCAGCAGTGACTGGCTAGGGGATTTCCACTTGCTCTTCCACTCCTGGTCCTGGCAGCGGCGGCAGGTCGAAATGCCCTCTTTTCCTTGCTTCCCCCACTGCAGGTGACACATCACCACGCACATTCCACGTGCCTTGCCAAACTCGGCCAGCTCCGCCTCACAGCTCGCACAGACTGGTGCCAACGTTTTGTTGTCATATGCGAGCGAGGCCCCTCCCTCCTGAAGCGCGTTGTCCGCACACTCGTGGCATTATCCTGCCCAGGGGGAACTTCCAATGACCAGGCAGGCAGGATGGGCTAGTTTTGTGCACCTGGTACACCTTCCGCCCTTGCTGACGGTCTTGGCACATGTGGGACACACTGCGGCCGAAGCCTTCTCCGCGGATTGCTCTTCCTCCTCATCCCCTTCAGAGTCCACTTCTTCTCCTTCTTTGGTCATTCGGGGGGCTTTTCGTACTCTACGCCGTTTCTCCGCTTCCTGGCAGCACTGTCCGCACATCCTGGGTCCGCTCCGTTCCCCGGCCTCATTCCGCGGCCGCTTCAGACATTTCTCGCATATCCGTCGGTGGCAAGTCTTGCAGTCTTCCACAGTGCGGCCCCAACTGTGTCCACATTGGACGCACGTCTTGCTCTCCTTCTCCTTTTGTGCCTGCTCCGCCGCTGCTACCTGTCCTCCATGCTGCCACTGCTTCATGGTAGCTCCTGAGACCATGCGAGGCCCCCGCCGTGTTCCATCCTATTCCTCCTCCTCTTCCTCCTCTTCCTCCTCTATGTCCCATCGTCCACGCACTCCTCCTCTTCCTGTGTCCGGGTCTGCTCCACCATCTCCTCCCATCTCCTCCTCCGCTCCCTCTTCCCGGGCTTCGTTGAAGCATTTCAGGCAAGTGCGATTTTGCCCAATGCAGCTCTTTGCCAGCCCTTGGTGAGCCGGTTGGCCGCTGACGCGGCACACGACCTTCAGGAGCAGTTCTTCAGGCAAGTCATCCCCACACCACACACAGGGGCCCGTGTAGGCGGCCAGTTCACGGGGGCTCATGGGTGCACCCTTCCGCGAGATGGCTGCGGGCGTACTCAGGGTCGTATCCCCACTGCCTGGCGGCCGCTGCTCTGGCTGGGCTGGCCGCTCTTGCCGGTTTTGCCGCTGTTCCCTTTGCTCCTCCGCTCGCCGCTGCTGCTCCAGCCGCAGCAGCAACAACAGCAGCAGCAACCGCACCCTCTCCCACCCGGCCAAGCCCAGACGGGACAAGGCCTCCTCCCGAACCCTCAAGCAACTACGGATTCCCCCGCCGGCGCACGCAACGTTGAACTGGGCTTGCCTATGGCTGAGCTCGAAACCACAGAGGTGCCTCCCACTCCGGCGGAAGCGGCACTCATTACGCAGGCCCGCACGATCGGGCTCCGCGGATGGGACATGTGGGCGGCCGCTCGGCTGCAGAGTGACCTGCGGCAACAGGCAGAAACTAAGAGGCCCGGCTGCAGGAGGCCGTGGCAGCCCGTTCGGTGCGCCCCCCTGAAAAACGCCGCACCACAAAACCAGGGCCAGTAGATGTTCTACCCGCAGCAACCACCCCATCCGCTCTCCCGACCCCCCTGCCACTTCCCCTGCTGCCGTAGTCTCTCTAGATCTGGTGGAAAAGCTCTTCACCACCCCCATTGCATCTGTGAACTTCTTCGACTTCCTTTGCATTCATCCTGAACTGGCTCCGCGGCTCAAGGAGGAATTCACTAGGGCCAATAGTTGCCTCCAGGCCGTTCGCATCTCGCTCACCTGTACCACTTCGCCACATGGCACCCAACACACCCAACGGATTGTAGCGGAGACACCACCGGCTTTGACCATAGAAGAAGTGGACTGTGGCTGGGCTCCACATCCTTTGGAACCACCACGCCGCGATGATCGTCACTATGAGCTTGCCTGCTGTGTCGTCTGGATCTGTGGCCGGAAATTTCTTGCCATCATCGATAGTGGCGCAACCCATACCACGGTAGCCCTCCGTGTCCTCTGCCTGGTCGGATGGACGGATCGCATCCTTCCCACACGTCGGTTGTTCAGCAACGCGGTGGGCGGGATGGACTATGGGGATGGAGAAGTGCGTGGATTTCCACTGCAGGTGGGATCTCTCCATGAGGCAGCAGACATACAGATCACACGGGCCCAAACCTACGACGTTCTCCTGGACATGGACTACCTCCTTTCGCACCAGGTTAACCTTCTATTCTCACTGGGTGTAATGCAGCTCACATCCGCCATAGGAACCAAGGAGTACGCCCTCATCACCGTGGGAGACCGAGTGAGGATACCAGTGACCGGTGGTGCGCCCTCCCTCTCAGAGGCCGAACAAGAAGATTCACTCACCCTCCCCCAGTTCAGTCAGACCTCCGCGGAAGCCGTTCTTGATACGGAACACGTTCCTGTCGACGAATGGCAAGAACTCTCTGCGGATCATGTGGAACCAGGAGTACGCGCTAACCTACTTGGGTTATGGAAGCAGAGCAAGCAGGCATTTGGCCAAGGCCATCCCATGGAGAACGACAAGGAAATTTACCCCATCCGTGATCCACTTCCACCACCCCCACGCTGGGACCACATCCTGCACCCTCGCCTCTCAACAGTGCAGAAACAAGATTTTTGTGACCTTCTAGACTCTTTTGCGGACATCTCTGCTGGCTCCGCGACAGAACTTGGAGCCATCAACGCCTTCCACATCATCAACACCGGCACAGCTCCCGCCATCAAGCAGAAAGTCCGCCGGATCCTTCCTAACCAAGAAAAGATCATCAACAAGGGTCTCGCGGAGTTAAATGCTCACGGAGTCATCGTCCCTGTCGTCAGACCTTGGCGAGCCAACCTGGTCATTGTAGGCAAACCGGACGGATCTAAGCGGTTCTGCGTTGACTTCCGCGATCACAAGAGAGTGACGGAAGAGGCCGCCTACCCCATGCCACTAATCGTTGACATCCAGGAGCGTCAGCAGGGACGCGGATGGTTCGCAAAGCTAGACGTCAAGGCAGCTTTCCACGCTGTCCCCATGCACAAGGACTCCATGGCCAAGACCGCTTTCGTCACTCTAGAGGGTCTCTACGCCTTCAACCGCATGCCCTTTGGCCTCCGCAACGCCAGCGCGACGTTCCAGCGCGTCGTGGACTCCACCCTCCGCGGTATCCCTAACGTGAGCTGTTACATCGATGACATCATGGTCGCAGTCCACAGCTTCGTGGATGTCTTTTTCTCCCTCACCCCTGTTTTTTCTGCCCTCCACGTTGCCAATCTCAAGCTGAAAGCTGCTAATTGTTCCATCGGCGTCGCGGAGATGTAGTTCTTGGGGTTCGTTATGGGCGCCGACAGCATTGAGACGGACCTGGCCAACATTGCGGCCGTCCAAGAATGGCGCCAGCCTACTACGGCGGGACAAGTTAAAATCTTCCTCGGCTTTGTTTCCTTCTATCGCAAGTTCGTCCGCAACCATGCCCGAATCACCCGTCCCCTACAACACCTGACCCATCAGGACATCCCCTTCGAGTGGATAGCAGAGTGCGCCAATGCCTGGGCTCAGATCAAGCATCAGCAGGTCACCGCTCCCATGCTATGGTTTCCTGGCTTCAATCTTCCCTTCTCCATCACCACCGACTGGTCCCTAGAAGGCCTTGGCGCCGTGCTATCACAGACGGTCAAAGAGCCGGTCCAACGAGTAATTGCGTACGCCAGTCAGGCACTCACGGACGGGGAGCGGAATTACCCACCAGTAAAGGGCAAATGTTTGGCTGTGATGTGGGCACTCGAGCAATTCCGCGACTACATAAAAAGCGGCAAGCCCTTCGCTGTCCTTACCGACCATCAAGCGCTGCAATGGCTCCTCACAATCCAGAATCATGAGGGTGTATTCGCTAAGTGGGCCCTTCTTCTACAAGGCTATAACATGAGGATCAAGTACCAGCCCACGCTCGCCAACCGCAACGCAGATGCTCTCAGCCAACTCCCCCGCGTGGATTGGCCGTTGCCTGCGAACCCGCTCGACAGCCTTCCAAACTCCCCTTCCGGGCCGGTTCCTCTCCCGGCCGACACCGAACCCTGGTGGGAGGGTGTTGCAAGAGAGTTCACGGTCGCAAGATACGTGATCGCATACCAACTCTTGTCACAACTGGAACCTGTTGCACACCTAGGCCCAGCGGAGACCCTGCCAACTCTCCCTGCTACCGGCCTCCAGCTTGCCCGACGATTCAACCCCATGATCCGCGGATGGACACTCAAAGAGATCGCGACACATCTTCCCCCTCGCCCTTCCCTGTTGTAGGCACGCCGCCGTCCCTCCACCGTACCGGTTGTCACCTCCCTCCTCCGCTGTCTCCCACTCCCGCTCCCTCTCCTCTCCTTGACGTACGACATTCTCTTTCCCTCGTGGACTTCCTTCTTCACTCCCTAGCATCTGCGGAGCGTCTTGAGACTCTCTTTTCCACCTTTAACCCCTCCCTCTCTCCAGTTGGCATCCACCTCTCATGCAATCGTGCTACGGGCACCCGCATGGTGGCCAACGCAACCCTCACAACACAATCCCGCGTCCGGGATGAGGCTGGCCGTACGCCATGCACATGGGCCCCTGTCCCGCTCATCCACGGTCTGCCAACGCCCGATACAGTCCTCGTGGCATGGTGCTACGTCTGGGTATGCGGCTGCAAGTTCGTGGCCATTGTGGACACCAGTACCACACACACCACCATCGCGCTGCGGATGGTCGGCGTCTTGAACGTCCATCACCTCCTCAAACCCACCCAAATCTGCTTCTCTATTTCCGCTGGCGCCTTTGATGCACCCATTGGCCATATCGCGGCTCTTCCAATGCAGGTTGCCAACGTTCATGCACCACACACTGTCCACGTCTGTGACGTACGCACCTACAACATGCTTTTGGCGGCGGATTGGCTCGTGTCGCGTCAAGCTGATATATTGCTTGGTGCTGGTATGCTCAGTCTCATTTCAGCTTCCGGCGTCCATTCGTTCGCTCCCCTTTTCACTTCACCTCGACCGCTTTCTGTCTCTCCATCCATGGTCCTCGCCCCACCCGGAACCGGCACTCAGCTTACACGCTGTGTCACAGGAAGCTTAGGAGTGAACCGCAGCATACCATCCGCGATGGCTCGTCCCTCTAGCGCGGGGTCCGCACCTCCGAACAAGGGGGGTGGCGGCACCACAAGACGTCACATCCGGCGACACCCCGCAAACCAGACCACGGCATCTGCGACTGGCACAGGACGCTCCGCCCTACCCACAACAGCGGCACCACTACCCAGCGCCCCGCAGTCATCCGATCCTTCCGCAGCGGCAATTGCATCTGTGGCACCACCTGGAGCACCTCAGGCATTGGTTCCTTCCACATCCCCGGCACCAGCAGCTGCACCAAGAATGTCCCCTATTGCACCCCCGGCATCCGGCCCTGCAGCTTCTCCAACAGCAATAGCACCATCACGCGCACCTCTGCCACTGGATCCTTCCGCGCCGACTGCGCATTCTTCCTCCCCACCGGACTCACGAGGGAACCTGGCACGCAGAACACCGCAACCAATGCTCAGCGCCAGAACAATCATGGAGGGTGCGCTCACCACCTTGGAGGAGGAAAGCTCGGGTGATAGCGGTGATCAACCCAGGGTCACCCGCCTGCTGGACATAGTCAGCAGTGTCATCACGCACCTACAGGAAGAATTACCGGAGGCAATCTGTGCGGAAGTACCTGACTCCCTCTTTGAGAAGAACTGGCAAGTTTCCCCGAAGGGCGCGGCGAAAGCCGCCTCGTGCCTTGGGCAAGAAGGGCGGCAGGACCAACTGCTGGAAACGGCAGGCGCGGAGCGTCTCATTTCGGCGTTCCACGACGTTCTCAATGCGCACCCAGAACAAGCTCCTAACATGACGGGTGTGGCAGCATTCCTCGACATGGAGCATCTAGATCGCTCGGTGAACGTCGCCCGCGAGTGGTGGCTTCAGGTACGCCGCAACCAGAACCAAGACCCCACGCGGCGCTATGTACACCTGCTCCTGGAACGAGCCCGGACCCTCACCATCTACCATGCCTACCAGATGCCAGGGGGAACGGAGGAGGCACCGTGCAGGAAATTTGGGGCATAAGCATGGAGGTGGGTTACCTGTTACATGCCATTGCCACTAGGTGGGGAGCGCGGCACGCGGCCAAGGATCTTGCACACCTCTTCGAAGCAGAGTGACAAAACGACGTCTGGTACGTGGCCATCAAGAAATGTTTGCATCTGACCCGGGAAGGAGGAATCCGCTAAAGGATCGCAATCGCGATGGTAGAAGAACTGGGGAAGGCACTGCGAGTAGTGGGCTAGCCACTAAAGGAGGAGGCCCTATGACACTGGGCACGGAAGGCCGTGGATGTATGTCGAGAAGAGAAAAACCGCGTCCTCACGGAAGCGGAGGAGGACCAGAACTATGTCAGGGACTCTTCCAAGCTCACCCAGACGCGGGAACAAGCTGCAGGCAATATGAGAGCAGGAAAAGGAAGAACAGCAGAAGGAGGCCGAGGCAATCACGGACCGTGTGGCGGCAGAATTCAAGGAAGAAACATAGATGGTGGCAATCAAGCATGCACCCCAAGAGGGTGAAGCAACGGCAGAGCAGGAGGTGGCAGCGGAGCGGGAGGAAGCCGCCAAATGGGCAGCAGTGGAAGCTACGACGAGTGTAGCCGCAAGAGCGGTAGAAGCAACAACCGCAGCAAAGGCGGGAGCGACTGAGGGAACTACGGTGGCAAGGGAACAGACAGCTGCAAGGGAAACCGCGGAGGCAACAGAGCAGGCAAAGGTAGAAGGGACACGGATGCACGCAGCTGTTCGAGTCCACCTAGGAGCGGCAGCAGTCAAGAAGTAAGGACAGAGGGATAAGCCGCGCCCAGCACTGTCCGCAGCCACACACAAGAGGCAGGCCAAGCTCAAGAAGGCAGCCCGGAGGATTGCAAAATCGGCGGCCGCCAGTGAATAGGCTGCCCCATCTCTCGTCGCCTCGGCGAACCGCGTGGCTACCCCGCTCAAAAAGCAGGCCGCGGCTGATCCGGCACCATCCGCGGAGACCATGCCAACATCCCGCCAGCGAGATGAAGGCAAGCGACAGATGGAAGGTGGGGCCGCCGTCGAACCTCCAGCTAAACGCAGCAAGTCGCGCCGTCAAGCACAAGACACACCCCCTAGCATCGACCCTGCACAACAAGCGCAGGCCCAACAGGACGTGGCCCGAGTAACGGAACTGCTCATGACGGTGTTCCGCAGCGTGCCAATGCTGGTTGACTTAGTCCCAGCCCAACTTCGGCCCATCTTTGGGCACAGCGGCACCGCGGCTGTGCGCGTAAAAGGGACAGGAGCTAGCAGCACAATAGTCGCAGGTAAAATAGAAGCCGGGGCGGTGGTGATCTCTGAGCTCAGGGAGTCACAGGGAGATGAGGAGGATCGGCCTATCGCAAGTGGGCCAGGCCTGCTGCGGCTACCCGAGGCCGCGCTATCACGGTGGCCGCAGGCGGAGATGACTGAGGTTCGTGAGGGGCGAGGCAAGCGACACGGAGGACCCCCAGAAATTGGGCTGGGGGACCAATGGGATGAGGGCGAACTGCGCGCGGTGGGAATCCTCCGCCTCTTATCCGCGCCGGACAGTTGGGATCGGGAGCCGCCCGTATACAATGAAGAGAACCTTGAGTGGTTTCAGGCAATGAAAGTGGAGCAGGACGACAGGCGGGCGCGGGATCTCACAGGAAAGGTACCCAAAACGAATCAGAAACCGGGGAAGCAGGCGCGGAGAAATCAGGCTGGAAGGGACCAATGGAGACGCGGGATTGGCGGGTTTGGCAGACGGCACATATCCTGCTCCGTGCTACCACCCACGAGTGGAAGAAAGAGGAGGCGCGGAAGGTGTATGAGGCGTTGGCGGCTAAAGTGGGGGTAGAATTTGACCAGCGGAAGAAAGATGACCTCGCCCACCGATGCAAACAGTACGAATGGGAGGGTGGGCGACTCTGGCGCACCTCACCAAAGGTGTTGTGGGTGCCCCCGCGCATGTTGTAGAAGGCGGTAATCGAGACATACCACCGCCACCACCACACCAGCATGCAAGCACTCAAGGATTGCTTGTCCCAGATTGTGCATGTGCCAAACCTTGTGGCGTTGATCCGGGAAGTGGTGCAGCATTGCGCCCTCTGCGAACGAAGCCAGAAGGTGACGTTGCGAGATATGCCTCTCTTCCGGCCCTCCTCCATTGGGGAACCTCTGGATCGCATCATCATTGACTTCCACGGACCTCGTCCTCACCGTGCCAAGGGAGAACGATACTGGATCGCCGCAGTGGACCACTTCACAAAGTATGTTTGGGTCCTCGCCGTCCCTGAAAAGTCCTCCGCCCGAGCAGCCCGCTTCATTAGGGAAGAGATATTCTACCCGTTTCGAGGGTGCCGCGTGGTCCACACTGACAACGGCACAGAGTTCGCGGGGGTGTTCTGCGAGGAGCTCGCGGAATGGGGCGTGCAGCACGTACACTCAGGACGGTACCGGCTCCGATCCCATGGGTAGGTGGAAAGGTTGCACAATACCCTGGAATGGACAGTAGCCACCGCAGAGAGCAAGGACCGGGGGGAAACCCTGAAATAGGCCGCACTGTCACTCCGCACTTGGCCACGGTCTAGAGTAAACGGCGCCGACAGGCAAACCGCCGACCGCCCTTGGTATTTCAACCAAGGTAGAGATCACCCACGGAGTGGTGTTTCCACACTGAAAAGGTTCACTTAGCTTGTCCCAACCGTGGCCGGAGAGTGTTCCAAACTCTCACCCAACTGGCAATGCTACACACGAAAGTGTGCACTTGCACTTGTTCTTTACCCTCTTTCTTGGTGGCCAACAAGGGATTAGTTTTATCCCAAGTCTCAAGAGTAAGAGATGATGATATAATCACATGCAAATGACAGGCCTTATATAGTCTCTGGTCAGTGCTCCCAGTGGCTCCTTGGAGGGACCTCCCCCCAAGGCTACCCTAGACAGTGTCATCAGCTTTGATGACATGGCACCCTCTGTGACCGCCAAGTGGCGCTTGATCCACCTTGGACCTTAGAGGCTTCTAGGAAGCTTCCTTGGCCCTTTTTAGTCACAAA
>SZWC01000989.1:283220-294160 GCA_023375785.1 Penium margaritaceum
GCAGGTCTGAGGAGCACAAGATCAGATCGTCCACGTAGAGTGCGACAATCTGATGGAGCTTCTTGCTGCACCGCACGTACACACTGTGATCCGCCTCACAGCGCTTGAAGCCGAGTTGTGCCATGAAGCTATCCATCTGTTGGTACCAGCATCGGGGCGATTGTTTTAGCCCGTACAAGGACTTCCGTAGCTTGCACACCTTGCCCTCCGGCGCCTCCACCCCCTCCGGCACCTCCATGTAGATTTCCTTGTCGATGATGCCATTGAGGAAGGCCGTCTTTACGTCCATTTGGTGGAGCTCCATGTCCTTCGCAGCTGCCACTGCAAGGATCACCCGAATGCTTGTGAACTTGGCGACAGGGGCGAACGTCTCATTGTAGTGCTCGCCCTTACGCTGTGCGTACCCCTTTGCCACGAGTTGCGCCTTGTACTTGTCAACCACACCTTCCTTCGTGAACTTGGTCTTGAAGACCCACTTGGAGCCGATGACCTTGGCGTCTTTCGGCCTGTCAACCAGCTGCCACGTGTCGTTTTCTGCAATGGACGCCAACTCTGACTTGATGGCAGCGTCCCACTGCTTTCCCTCGGGTCGCGCAAGTGCCTCTTGCACGGTCGTCGGCTCCGTTGATGTAGCCAGCATGCACCGCGTCATGCCAATCCATCGACCGGTGCCTGCGTCAAAACGCTTCCCCGCTCTCCGTTGCCTCCCGCTGCGGCGCGGCAGTCTTGGCGGCGTCTCGTCGCTCTGCTGTGACCCCTCCGACTCAGCCCACTCCAGTGAATCATCGACCAACGGCTTCCCGAGGATTCTTCCCGCTCCGTTGAACCATCAACTGGACGAGCGGCGCGTCCGGAGGATTTTTCTCCGACGCCCGACGCGAACTCCGCCGGGAGTGCGCGCTTCGGCACCCGCGGTGCCTCCTTCAACAGATCATTCCGCCGGATCTCCAGCCCAGCTGCATCATCGTCGGAGTCCTCCACGTCGGCTGCTGCACCTGCTGTACCGCCGCGCTCCGACGCCGCATCATCGACCTCCGCGTCTGCCGGCTCCTCCTCGTAGTCAAGGAGCTGGAACCACTCCCCCTATTTTTTAGTGTTCCCGACGCTCATGTCGTTGCTGCTGCTGCTGAAGCTCTGCTGCTCGTTGAACTCAACGTCACGGCTGCAGATGATCTCTTGCGTGCGTGGGTCCCAGAGCCGATACGCCTTTTGCACGCTCTCCTAGCCGAGGAGCAAGCACGGCTTCGCGCGTGGTTCCACCTTGCTGTCCCGTCGTTGCGCCGCCTGCACCATCGCGTGCGCCTTACACCCGAACACCTTCAGGTGTGCCACGTTTGGCTTGCGTCCGCTCCAAACCTCCTGCGGCGTCTTCCAGTCGCCCTTACCCTTCAGCACCGCTGTTGGGGTGAGGTTGATGGTGTAGCTCGCTGTACGCACAGCCTCCATCTAGAAATCTCGCGGCAACCCGGCATCCACAAGCATGGTCCGCACCATGTTGAGCAGCGTCTGGTTTGCCCGCTCCGCCACTCCGTTGGACTGTGGCGAGTACGGCGTAGTGGGTTCCCACTTGATGCCCTGCTGCTTCATCCATCCGCTGCAGTCCACGTACTCTCCGCCATTGTCGCTGCGTAGCACTCTGACCTTCCGACCAGTCTGCCTCTCCACCGCTGCGACGTACTCCTTCAGCCAGTCCAGGACCTCGCCTTTCCGCTTCATGAAGTATACGTAGAGCTTCCTGCTGCAGTCGTCAATGAAGGTGACGAAGTATCTGAAGCCGCCGTTTGACGGCGTTTTGAACGGTCCGCACACGTCGCTGTGCACGACCTCCAGCAGGTCCTTTGCGCGAGCCACGTTCTCGTTGAACGGCTTGCGCCGCGCCTTGCCCAAAATGCAAAGCTCGCACTTTTTGTGCGCTGCTGCATCTGCTTCCGCGTCTGCACCGTCGATGATGAGGCCGCGCACCATGTCGCGCTTCGCCATCTCCTTAACGGTTGCGGGCGCCGAATACCCCAACCGTCGGTGCCAGAGCTCCAGATCAGCACTTCCTCCTTTGGCCATGTTGACGATGTGCTCCTACGAATCTGTTGCGTCGGATGCCGCAGGGACCACTTTGGTCTCCACGATGTAGAGACCGCCCTCGCGCTTCGCCTCCAGCACAACCTCGCCGTCGCCGTCGATGCGCACCACTGCGCCTTTCCTGCGGAAGAGCACCTCATACCCTTTGTCCGTCAAGAGGCTGACACTCAAAATGTCAGCCAGGCCGGGGACGTGCTGCACATCACGAATTGTGCACAGCTCCTTCTTACCGCCCACCACGACTTCCACCTCCACGTCGCCTTGGCCGGCCGCCGGCTCGACTTTGTCGTTCGTGACCACCATTGACTTGGAGGACTTCTCGTAGGTGACGAACCCCACCTTCTCGACTTGGGTGTGCTCCTCGGCCCCGGAATCCAGGCACCGCCTGTTGGCCTTCTTGAGGAAGTGGTTCTTGTTGCCTTTTAGGAGCAACCTGCCCTTGCTGTTTTTGCCGCCGGTCTTCGCCTCCTCCAGGCACTCACGGGCCCAATGGCCCTCCTTGCCGCAGTTGCGGCACGCACCTTTCTTGGCGCCCTTCTTGCCGCCGCCCTTTCCGCCACTTCCTCGGCCCCCGCTTCCGCCACCGCGTGTTTTGGTGACGAGGGCCGATGAGGAAGACGAGGACTCCCCGCAGCTCCGGCGCTGCGCCTCGTTGCGGATGTANCCCAACTGTCAGGTAGGGCCATGAGGAGGGCCATCGCCTGCAGCTGCGTGTCGATCTTCCACCCCACGTCATTGCATTGCGAGGCGAGCGACTCGATCTGCTGCATGGCGGAGATGACATCATCTCCCTCCTCGATTCTCACCGTGAGGAGTCCCTTCATCGCGAAGATTTTATTCGCGAGCGACTTGGATTGGTGGATGGCGCAGAGCTTTTCCCAAGCTTCGGCTGCCAGCTTGCAGCCTTGGAAGTAGCCCCACTGCGACTCGGCTATCCCGAACACCAGGAGCATGAGCACCTCCGTGTTCTTCTTTTCGAAGGCCTGCTTCTCCGCGTCCGTAGCAGTCGCCTCTGTGAGCACCTCCTTTCCCAGCATGACATCCAGCAGCCCCTTATGCGAGAGATGCAGTTCAAACTGCCACCTCCATAGCCCGAAGCCCGGGCCGCCCGCATACTTCTGAATGGGCTGCGTCTCCTTCTGCGCCATGTGCGCAGCTGCTACTCTGACGAGTTCTCAGAACTTCACGGCGACGTCCAAAATGACGGTCCCGTGCGCTGCGGAAGACGTGAACGTTGGAGGCGTTCAGACCTGTGGGCCCATAACCCTTTGTCAGGCTGAGATCCGCAAGGTGCGGTCCCGAAGTTTGTCTGAACACCTCTAGTGATTCACGTTTACTGTTTTGGGCGAATCTGAGACTGAGCGTGAGCTTTCTGGTCGCCTCACGCTATGTGAGCACAATTTTAGAGACAGTCAGTTTGCGAAGGGAATAACGTCGTTTTGCGTCAGTTTTTGGACATGGACATGATTGCAACATTTATAAGATTAGTCATGAGCTTTCCAACGCACCAAACCGCGTGCAATTCGGCCAAGCGTAGCTCAAGTTATGCTTGTCGAAGCGCAGGTCTCACCCACCACAGAAGCCTGACGCCGCCACTCACCGTGGCGCCTTCATTCACGTGCGAAGCGCCTTTCCCAAGGCGCATATCCCATTGCACATGGTGTGGGGGTCCCCTGCACTGTTTCCACGTACCCTACCCACGTTTGGGTCGTGTTTGGTGATGGGGTGTGACGAGGTTCGAAACCTGTCCGCGGACCTGCAGTCAGAATTTTGACTAAGTCCCCGAGTAACAAAACGTACTACTGAGTTTCGGACGCCGAGCCAGGATTTTGGCTAAGTCCCTCAGTAACAACCTGCACTACTGGATCCGGTGGATGATCCGCCGGATCAGGTGGATCATCCACCGGACGCCTCGGCAGGCCTATCGGAGCATTTTCTCCACATGGTATTTTTGTTACTCGGTCCNAAGTCCCCGAGTAACAAAACGTACTACTGAGTTTCGGACGCCGAGCCAGGATTTTGGCTAAGTCCCTCAGTAACAACCTGCACTACTGGATCCGGTGGATGATCCGCCGGATCAGGTGGATCATCCACCGGACGCCTCGGCAGGCCTATCGGAGCATTTTCTCCAGATGGTATTTTTGTTACTCGGTCCGGTCGATTATCGACCGGATTTCGAGTCGCAGCCGGCTCCCAGAGCCGCTGCGCATACCCCAACTTTGGAAAGCCATATCTCCCTCGATACTTGTCCGATTCCAGCGAAACAACTTACACCGGATTGAGCCACTCGTCAAATTTTAGGGGCAATCCTCCATTTTAGGATCCAAGCAAATGTCGAGTCGCCAGATCCGCCGGAGCGGAGTTTCCATTTTCTTGCGGCTCGTCAGCGCCTCCCGGCACCGCACTTGGGCATGCGGAGGGGCAATTTTTCAACAGTGCCAGAGGTCAAAAGAAGTGAGGGCTGAAGCACGACTCCGGGCCTCTGTCTCGGCCTGGCGCGGATGTGACGCAGCAAACTGGCGCCTGAATCACGGCCCAATCACGGAGGGAAATCTGGTCTACCTCGACCCATTCCCAGGCGCAGGGCGCAGAGCTGAGGAGGTGCGGCAGGTATACCGTGTGGCTACCGTGGATGCAGGACATGTTTGGTTGGAAGGACCAGAAGGGTATAGCGAGCAGAGCTACTTGGTTACCGAATTCATCCTCCTGCCCCCCGCTTGGCAGACACACATCCCAGGCATAGGAGGGAAGTTTCCTCTGCTTGAGGAACGAAAAGGCTTGAGAGGCTGGAGAGCGAAGGAGGTACTGGCACAGTACGAGGCCCAGGTATCAGAGCACGAGCAAGCGTGGAGCCAAGAATCCCGGGCGGAGGAGCCAGCGGAGGGCTCCAATGTGCAAGCCGGTGATGGATCCCTCGGGCTCGACAAACACTTCACCTCTGTCGTTGCTCATGGAAAACCACCTGGCACAATGGGAGGCACTGGCCGACAAGCTCACATTCATGAAATTTTGAACCAGGATATGTCTTAACTCAAAAGCCTCAACACCCATCTATTCCAACAACCCAACGTAGCAATGGAGGAGCTTCTGAAGGCGCAGGCACAGAAAAAAACTCTCACCGACAGAAAGGTCCAACTCTCCAGAAAGCCCCAAATCCGACTGGCATTTCCTAAGCCTTTCTCCAAAAGACAAACAGTTTGGATGTAGCTGACGAGTTTGGAAATACACTCTGTTGCTCCTGAGGTTAACCACAACTGAAACAAGATTGAGGTCAATCATTTGCTTTGCGTGGCTTAGCTTTGAGTTGGTGGTCTGTTCTAAGGACCATCCAACGGCAGCAAGAGACCGGCGGAGCTGAATCAACTGCTAATGCGACCACTCTTACATCTTCGGCCGCAGGCGTTCTACCTCTCAAGCAGATCAATTAGCTCCACGGGAAATTACGGTCGAATTTGTGGGTGCCATGTATGCACGCTTCAGAAAAATAAACAAGAATTCTGACGCACAGTACGAGCTTCAACACTTAAACTAGCATTCCATCTTGGTAGGGTATTGATATCATTTCCCCAAAATCATCAATGGCAGTGGCCTTGCCTCCAACAAACTTTGCTTCTACTACAACAACGGCCTAGAGCACAACATTAAGCAATCAATCACCATATTTCCCGGCCAAGACGACCTTATACGAACAATCCCAGAGGCTGATTGCACTGACAGCACACACTAACATGCTCAGATGTTGGAATTCAGGAGCTAGCAATTGCAAGGCCACAATCCATGTTATATCAGCAAAAATTCACAGTCAAGAAAAAGCCTCATTTGCAATGGATATTGGCGGTGTCTACGAGTGCAATCAATAGTTGTGCGCGACTTGCGCGAAGCCAGAGAACACCTTGCGTGACAGTTGGAAATGTCAAAAGCCAAAACGGGGAAAGATCCCACAGAAAGAATTAGTCAGGAAACAACAAAAGGCAGACGTCGATGGTGAAACTCTTATCTTGTTGGAAAAATATGCACCAACCGATCGCCCATCAGAACAACTCACATTGCCACAAAAAAGGGTTCCTCAGGTTGCAAATTTTGACAAGGGGTACGAGGAAGACCAATTGGCGATATCACTACTGGTACAATTACGATGTTGTAGAAGTTCTTGAAAGATAGTGGCAATACTGGATGGAGGGGCTTCTTACTGTTTTGTAAGAAAATATATGGTTAAAGAACTATGTTTGCAAACCAAACAGGGGTATTTGAAAAAGAAACTGCCCAATGGACAACTGCACATCCGTTGACTTTGCAATACACTTCAACTGAAAATCAGAAATCTGCATGACATAACGGTCTAGAGAACTTGTCCTATGAGCGACCACAAAATCATCCCTGGGTAATCGTTCCTATACCAACATAAGTTGTAGAGGCTCATGAGGCCATCAATGGTATCCTACAGCGCACTTGTATTTTTTACAAAAACGAAAATGGGATAATGTTGCACCACCCTATTTACCTCAAAGCCTGTGCTGATCCAATTGTGTTCCATGCGTCCACCGTAACGTACCAGCGTTTTCCACATTGTTGTCGTGATGCCTGATATAAAATGTATTCAGAAAATTAAAACTATGTCACCATATACCTACACATAGAGGGGATTGATTCCCGCCTGACATTTGGCAAAACATCTGGGATCTGTTTTTTTGCCATTTGCCACGCAGGAACATTGTTTTTTGTCATATTCCTATATCATATGGGGGTTAATGTGAGCATCAAGAGATGTTTATAGATGTCTAAATGGAAATGTTATGTAGACGGTTTTGTCATAAAAGAAAACAGACAAAATCATGGTACTTTCCGATCTGCGAATACTACCTTCATACCCATTCGTGGATCGTGAACAGAGGCTTATGCCACAGCTCCACTAGCTTAGCTCCACATAATCTGTTGAGCACTATGAACGCAGCAGCTGACCATCCCATTGGCCCTGTATCTCGTGACGTCACCAATGGATCTTCCGCATCTCACGCATCTGGCGATGGTGCACGTCCTCATGGCGAGCCTCGGCTGGCTGCTCCTGCACCCCGTTCCACACCCGCAGCACGTGGTGCTATGGGCAGCAATGGGCAAGTAGCTCACAAAGGTGGCCATGCCGTAGTCATTGACAAGGATAAAATACCATAACAAATCACTATCATGGGTAATTCTTCTGGAGCACGTGTCTGTATTGTTTTTTCTACGTGTTGTAATGTTGTATTTTCTAAAGCATGGCACGTGGTCATCTATGTTTCGTATCGTCAGGCGAATAAGATGAAGAAGCTGCATATCTGGTCATGAAGGAGAAATTTTCAGAGAGTTGTTCCGGGGCAGCATGGCATTTGCCAGCGGGCTGCTTGTCCTGCTACCATGGAGGATTTGTGGTGATCAATCGCATGCCGGAATGATGAGTTTGCTTAGAGCCTGGTCAAGTAGTGTGGAAACTGGCATGCACACAACTAGAACTGGATGTTTTGTGCTTTGCTCCAGTGCAAGTACGACAATGTCATTGTCACACAGAGCTAGACAGGCCATAAATACTCCCCGTCTGATTTGCATGGGAGTCTTGCACGCACGGCAGCATAGGTGCTACGACAATTTTGTGTAACCTTGACCGAGGACATCACAGTAACCGCAATACTACAGCAGATTCTTCATGGCCTCGCAAGCGATTCCATCAGGTATAGCCCCGTCTGGCGTGCATGGTACACATTTTTCATAATACTAGTATCTCAATGGCTGGAGTTAAAAACCATCTAAGGATGAACTTCAATAGTTTTTTATTTTAAAATACATGTATATATGTACGTTCATGAAAAAAAAGATAAATGTCATATTTATGCAGTTTTATGTGGCATAATCTTTGTCTCGATCGTTAAATGGGCTAGCCTCTTCAAGCTATTAATTTTCTTTGTGATCTCTCTTGATGTTCAAGAGGGAACACTTGCATCATTTATCCAACCCCTTCATGGTAAACATAATTCCATCCTCCCCAAACCATGAAATTGTGGAGGACGGATGTCATCTTGGGAACAAATAAACGGATAAAACTGTGGAGATGTAGAAATATGTACACAAGTGCATGAGAAAACTTATACATAAACACAAATTTCCTTCAGTTACACTGATTAAAGAGCTAAAGTACTAAAGTGTATTTTTCCCACCAAGTACACTTTGTACATGTGGAGGAGAAGTCCCTGCTCCCAATCTCCCATGCTTAGGCCTTCATTTTCTTCCAACATAGGAGTCAATTGGCCCAATATATAGGCTTATCGTCCTCTCAAATGTGAAAGTGTATTTTACACGTATACCATAGATTTACGCTGATAAACACAAGGATATGTTCAACAATTTACATCCTTTGATGAATATTTACGATCCTCCTTGAATGTCCTTTACAATGTATGCATGTGTATATGGTGTTCGTGGAAATTTTACATTGTTGCAAAGCATTAATAAGTGGTACATAAGGGGTCTTGACATGGGAAAACGGTGCGCCTATAGATGCCCCCCTCCAAACCTATTGAAATTTTTTGGGGGTGTGAAACAAGGACTTGTTGTTGTGTGTGTCGTACACAGCTTACGGTGACCCCTCGGCTCATGTCCATTCACATGCAGATCCTTGAGACTGGCGACGGCGGCAGCAGACTGGCAGCCGGTGGCGACGGGCGCCCAGAAGACTTCCGTATTTTGTAGACTCGTGCTGTGTCAGAGCACGTAGGCGTGCAGCCTATCAGGATGTAGATCTCGTCGACGTGGCCGTTCTGGTTCAAACGGCTCGTCGTCCTGACGTGTCTGCAGGGAATTGTGACCAAAACTGTGCTTTTGCCACTGTTTTGTCCTGCTAGAAAAATAGCGCCGATTGTGCGCCGTGTGTGTTTGCATCCACTAGGTCCGTGGCACTATTTAGGTTGGCCAGACCTCAGTTGTCAACTCTCTCTCTGCACATTTCAAATATTTGCAGCTTATGACACTTGTGTTTGTGTCCCTAGCCAACCCCTTGCTGTTCTCACCCTCACCTGTGTGTGCTAGTGAGTTAGCTAGCAGGCTTGAGTTGCCACGCTAGCAACAGCATTGCTAGGAGCTGTCTCTCATGGTATCAGAGCAGCGAGCCAGTGCTCGCATAGCTACGCAGCAGAGATGCAGCAGCCGAAGAAGTCGTGAGCAACCGCAGCCGTTGCCTTGAGGAGCAGCAGCAGCAGTGCCCACGGTCTCGGCGGGAGGTCCTGGGAGGATCCACCACCACTTCGACCGCGTTTTATAAAATCCGCGGTGAATCCGCGGTCGTTCCGCGGTCGTTCCGCGGTCGTTCCGCGGTCGTTCCGCGGTCGTTCCGCGGTCGTTCCGCGGTCGTTCCGCGGTCGTTCCGCGGTCGTTCCGCGGTCGTTCCGCGGTCGTTCCGCGGTCGTTCCGCGGTCGTTCCGCGGTCGTTCCGCGGTCGTTCCGCGGTCGTTCCGCGGTCGTTCCGCGGTCGTTCCGCGGTCGTTCCGCGGTCGTTCCGCGGTCGTTCCGCGGTCGTTCCGCGGTCGTTCCGCGGTCGTTCCGCGGTCGTTCCGCGGTCGTTCCGCGGTCGTTCCGCGGTCGTTCCGCGGTCGTTCCGCGGTCGTTCCGCGGTCGTTCCGCGGTCGTTCCGCGGTCGTTCCGCGGTCGTTCCGCGGTCGTTCCGCGGTCGTTCCGCGGTCGTTCCGCGGTGCTCCGCGGTGACATAGCTTCCGCAGCGGACGCGACAACCACGCGACCGCGTCGGAACAGGCGTCGAGTGCCGCGGAGGCACTCGACGTTCTGCATTCGCCACCTCGCGGTGACGTCGCCGGTCCAGATCCGCGGTGTTCCGCGGATCCGCACAGCTCCGCGGCAGCTCCACCTCCGCGCAGCTCCATCTCCGCGACCGCTCAGGGAAAACAACGGCGACCGCGGAGCTGCGGGTGCGGAACGGGTCGACCGCGGACCTCCGCAGCCGTCGCGTTCCACGCCGGCGCGACCGCGGTGACCACGGTCACTGACGGTGAACCGCGGTAAACCGCGGCACTCCGCGGTACTCCGCGGCACTTCACGTTCAACCGCAATAATCCGCGGTGATCCGCGGTGATCCACGGTTAACTTCCGCGGTGAAGTTCACCGCGGAGGGTATCCGCGGAGAAGCTCCGCGGAGGAGTTCCGCGGAGAAGGAATCTCCGCGGAGGAGAATTTCCGCGGAGACGCTCCACGGAGGAGCTTCTGCGGAGGGAAAAACAGGGGAGGAAGCTGGCCGCCATGCCGAAACCAACCTCCTCCAGTATGGCCGCCGATGCAGCTGCCGAGGGCAGCGCCGTCAGCGGTCAACGTCGACCACCGCCATCATCACCACAGCGGCAGCAGCAGTCGCAGCAGCAGCAGCAGTCGCAGCAGCAGCAGCAGCATCCACTGCAGCAACAGCAGCAGCAGCAGCAGCGACAGCTACAGCCGCTGACACAACAACAACCACCGCTGCAGCAGCAGCAGCAGCGTCCGCCGAGTCCGACTACTTTGGCGCGCCAAGTGCGCGCACTGGCGGACCTGCAGGCGGAGAGCCGCGATACCTTGACGAGGCAGGTGGCCGAACTACAGGAGATGCTCAGGGACTTGCTGCCCCAGCAGCAGCAGCAGCAGCATCCGTCGACTGACCCGAGCAAAGACCATCTTGCCCACGGCGGTAATGGTGATGAAGTCGCGGCGAACCTCTCAGACTCAGGCGAGGAGGGCGAGGAAGAGGTGCTCCGAGCGCGCCTCGTCCGCCTGGAGGCGCGTCGCAGAGCGCGTGAGGCCAATGCGGCCCTCCAGGGCACCAGCTCCAGCTCCAATGTGGACCCCGGCTCATCTCGCCG
>SZWC01000989.1:298780-314267 GCA_023375785.1 Penium margaritaceum
GGGGGGTGGGGGAGGGGTTGGAAACACGTTTTTCTTTGCGAGTGGCAGACATGTGGCGAGTGGCGGAGTGGTGGACAGGTTAGCGGTCGCGCGGTTGCCGTTGGCCGACCATCGGGTGGTTACGCTGGCAGGTTTCGATCCGACCGCCAGCAAAGAAAAACAATCCATGCCAGACAGCTAGAGTTCGGAATCAAAGTCACAACTACCCCTAATTCGTTCGTTTTTTAATACGCATAAACAATGTACAACAATTACAAAACCAAAGTGCAAACTCTAAAATATTTCGGAACACGAAATCTAAGAGCAGTACGGTATCTGCAATTTGGGTACAACTCGGGCTTTAAAGAAACAAATTGGGCAGGAAGTGGTCCATCAAAATGTCATAGTGACATGATGGGACCAGACTAATCACCCCCCCCCCCAAAGTTTGTTGGAGGTGTCAATTGGAGATTTTATTGTACGCCTTTTGTAAGACATTCACTACTATGTTAGTGAATTCATGTATTATATAAAAGTGTGAAATAGCTCATATACCCATAAAACGGAAAGTGTGACTCTCATCCGCCCATCGTTTGGAAGGAAATCAACGATCCGCCCGAGGTTGGGAAGAACAGCAACCATTCGCTCGTCACTCTCCAAGGCAGCAACCATCCACCCATGATACTTTCACTTATCAAGGACTACCGCCATGTGCGTTATATGTGTGGCACCGTGGACACCTTGTTGATTTTTTTTGGCCGAACTCGCTGTTCACGTTTCGTTTCCGCAGTCCGTACAAAAAGGTGTTGCATGGCCATGAATGCAACTATCAATGTGTGCACATTACTACTACAATACTTGTTTTGGCGGTCTTCCCGTTAACCAACGAATGGGGTATGTACTATTCCTTAAGAAAAGTGCTCTTAGGGTGGATTCTCTGATGCTTCTCCTATGCCATGCTGATATTACGTACACAAGTATACAACGGTGGAAACACGGTCTGCATGCGCTGATTCCAGCCTGTCTCCCAAACCTGCATGTGCACAAACTGAGGCGTTCCAGTGAGGTCCGTCCCCTGTCGCACGTGTGTAGTGAAATTGGATTGGTTGTATAACCCTTTCATGTACGTTGTAATGGTCCATGACATGCCTAGACGAAAGTTAGATTCCTCTTGAGCATGGACGGTGGAAAGGGACAGCCCCTCCCCCTCTAGTGTTTGTTTACTTTGGATTCTCCTGTGTAGACCTGCGATGATGCCAGAGTTTTGTGTGTTTGCGGTGGAGCGTCAACGTGGCGTTTTCTCTCCTAATCAAGCAAGGTGAGTCAAAGTGCAGGGTACGTGAGACATATATTCTGTTGAGAAAATGCCGAGGTACCCATTCTTGGCGCAATGGCGCTCCAAACCCGAGCCAGTGCCCGGAGGGCAAAGGCCCCTGACTCCGCCCGACCGGTGCGTAGAGATTTCACTAGGCCGCCCACTTGTCCACCCCTCTCATGTGCCGAGGCAGTGCGCCTGACAACTATCGCACTCTCACATCCGCTAGGCCCACTTACACGATGACGGGTAATCTTCCGCAGGCAGGGTGGTTCGCCTATGGTGGCTCCATTCCGCGTGCCACGGGTGCTAGGTCCCCGTCATGTGACCTCGCCGGGAACGGGCACGACAACTGTGTGTGCTCCTTCAGAACCAAGGCAGCGCAGCCTTGGACGGCTGTTGCCACCCACATCTGCGGGGTGGCGCTCCACTGGCAAGGTCGTGGCGCTGTAGGGTGCACCACCCGCCGCGCCGTCACCTGCTGCACCACCTGCTACACCTCCTACGACACCACGCGCTGCACTACCCGTTGCACCACCTGTTGCACCTCTTGCAGCAGCACGCACTACACGACCCACAGCACCACCCGCTGCACGACCCGCTATGGCACCCACTACACGACCCGTTACATCACCTACTGCACCTCCCGCATTATCACGTGCTGCACGGTCAGGTGCACCACCCTCTGCACCACCCGCTGCAAGACCCGCTGCATGACCCTCTGCATGACCCGCTGGACCACCCGCTACACGACCAGCTGGACCACCCGCTGTACGAGCAACTACTCCATCCGCTACACAAGCAGCTACTCCACCCGCTGCATGACCCGTTACACGACAAGATGCACCACCCGCTGCACCACCCTCTGCACCACCTGCTACACCACCTGCTGCAGCACCAACTCAGCCAGCTGCCCTTCGACCTCCCATGCACGGAGTTCCTCTAGCGCCAGCTCCAGCTCAGCCCCTTCCTATGGCAAACCACGTTTTTAACTTTGACTCAGCTGCGGAAGAAGAACTCTTCTTCTAGATTGAACAAGATCAGGACTATGAGGAGTGGGAAAAGCGTTGGGAAGAAGACGCAGTGGAGAACATGCGGCTGTTTTGGATGGAGCCCCGCTCCCCGGACCAGACTGAGGCTCCACCTATACACAGCCGTCCTGAGGCAAACACCATGTTCTCTGTCCTAGTGTTTCCTCTGGTAATTTGAACCTGTCATGTTGTGCCTTCTTTCTATATGATGATGTACTGCATGTCCGCACATGATGTTGTACCGTCTTTGTACATCATCAGGAAAACCTTGTGGTGTTTTGTGTGGTAAAAAGTCTCTTTGGAAACTTTCCAATCTGCCCAAACGTTCCACTGAATTATGATGAAGTCCCTATCATTCCTTTTTGCAGGTATGTCACACAGCTCCTCCGATGGCACAATAAAGAAGAGGAAGGCCGACGGTGACCAGCTTGTGGAGGGCCAAAAGTTTGACAACATGGCTGCCTGTAGGGCGGCAATTGAGGACTACGCGGTAGCACACCGCTTTGGGCTGCAATGGATGCGTAGCGAGCCTATATGTATTGACGTACGTTGTGTGGAGGCAGTGAGACGGGACTGCGCGTGGAACATATGAGCGGTTGTATCTTTGAAGCTGGGGGCAGTCAAACTGTCCCATGTGACTAAAGGCCGTAGTTGCACACCGACAATTGGCCGTGGGAGCCCCACGCAAACAACAAGGTGGATAGCTCACCACATATTGTTCCAGATGGCGTGGTATCCAACAACACCTCCGGCCACGCTCCGAGGCATCATCAAGCAAGTTGTAGGGATTTAGGTGGCCAACTGTACCTTGTACCGTGCACGACCTATGGCCCAGGCTCAACTGATGGGAGCCAAGGCCAAGTCCTTGGCCTAATTCCTGGCGCTCTGTCAAGAGGTATGTCCCATGGCCGTTTGCACACGGCTATTCACTATTTCTTTCTCTTTTACGTGTCAAATTCTGACTCATGACTTATTTCTATGTGCAGCACAAATGCGTGGATCTAGCAACACATGTCGTGGTAGAGATGGACACCAAAAACAAGTTCAAGTGGGCGTTTGTGGCACCATGAGCCACCCGCCTTGGGTGGGAGTACTCAAGGCGCATCATGACAATGGATGGCACCTCTCTGGAAAACTACCACAAGCAAGTGATGTTGGTCGCTCCATTTTTTTACACTAACGACCATGCATGCCCCGGGGCCTGGACACTCGTGTCAAGTGAGAACAAAGAAACGTGGATGTGGTTCTCCTTGCAACTGGTACATGCTTACCCCACAGCGTGTTCACCACGTGTAGTGATAGTGTGGGACAGAGAAGTAGGACTGGCAAGGGCTCTAAAAAGACACATGCCAGGCGCTACTCACACATATTGTGCCTGGCATCTACAAAGGAGTGTCCAAGAGAAGTTCGGCGAGAAGGCTAGCTACTGTACGTGGAAGTAAGCCCAGGCCCTAACCCACGAGCAATTCCACCGAGCCGCACGCCACCTGCGGGCAGTCAGCGACCGTGTAGCGAACTACTTCATCCCAGGCCGAGACGGACAAGGTGGCATACCCCTACTGAAATGGAATTCATACATGTGCCCGGTTCCTAGAGCGGATCACATCACCAGCAATTCGTCTGAGTCAGTGAACGTCTCTCTAAAGTCCCTTCACAAGATGTACCCCTTCTACTACTTCCTGCAGGTGCATTACTTTGTGCAGGGGATCATGGCATAACGCCACGAGCAGATTGAAAACAGCACCAAGACACTTGCATCGGCTCTCGCAAAACGGCTACTGCACAATCCGGCGGTCGCTTGCGACTACGACGTCATGATGGAGGGGCCGCACACGGCTATGGTGCGTGGCCCAACTCACGTCCACCAGCGGGTCGATCTTTTTTGGGCAAGTTGTGATTTTGGTTGCTGGCGCGAGTACGGCCAGCACGCATGTGGCGTCATGATGGAGGTGGGTGAAGATGCCACAACACACATGAACCTTGGTCAAACAATGAGGTATTGGAGTCTCACGTACGAAAATTCCATGCCGTTGATTGCCATATCCCAATCCGCGCTGCACCGTCTTGCTGGGGGCAACCAGGACCACGGCGAGGCTGCGGTAGGCCCAGGATTGCCCTCTTGGAGCGTGTGCCGCTCCGCAAATGCAACTTCATCTGCCCCAAGTGTGACCCCAAGGGTCACACAAAAAAGAAGTGTCCCAAATCTGTTGCACCGCTTCCTCACGAAGCCATAGCGGCGTTCAGAGCTGATCGTGAAACAGCAGCAATAGCAGTAGGTGCAGGAGCATGGAGAGAAGAAGTGGGACGTGACATAGCAAGAGGTGGACACGCAGCAGAAGGGGCAGCTACCGACGGCTCTGACGCTTCAGACTACAACCCTGAAGCAGAGCCCTAAGGGTCATCGACAGAGGAAGAGATTGGTAAGGTAACAACAGATGACTTTTACGACGATGTGTCTGACAGTGGTAGTGAGGACTCGATGGGGTACGCGACAAAGCCAGAGAACGGATTGCTGACACAAGAAGAGCACGACGCTAAAGGTGCCAGGCTCATGGAACAGTTGGGTGGTCTGGTGGAGGACACAGGAGGCAATGCAGGAAAAGAGGATGCAGAAGACGATGTAGGAGAAGAGTACGTAGATGATGAAGCAGAAGAAGAAGTGGAGAGCCATGAAGTCAGAGGCATGGATGTACTTGGGATGTAAGGTGAGGACTTTCATTGAGCATGTTCAAAGATACATATGTACTTGTTCCTTTCCTCTAAAATCAGTGACCATCCTTCTGACAACAGGTACGTGTCACTATGCAGGATTATAGGGGAGTGTTCCTTGGCCACAGACCTGCTTTCACAACACATCCAAGTCCTAGGCCTACGGTTGAGTCGGCATGAGCACTGCCAGGCCTGAGTCTGTGATCCTGAAGCTAGAGAGCTTGTGTTAGAAGGGGGTGTGAATCCTTGACCATTGTGAATTTTCAATTGGCTAGTGTGTGATTCTCATGAGAGAAAAAACGGTACTCTGCTTTCTTGCTATTGTCAGATAAAAATGAACCATTGTGTAGAACTGAAAATTCTTACTACATAACATCAAAAGCACCAACTTTTACGTATTCACACATTACAACCCTATTTTTGTATGCAAAGCATGAAAGATTAGAACACATGCATTTATACTTCTCTCGTACATTCGCACCACAGCTCAATGTAGTGCACGCTATTCCCAACAACACTGCCTCTAGTCACTTCATTTCTATCTGGAGCTGCCACATGTTACTTGCTGTCAAGAGTGCACTCAGAATGGAGGCGTTTCCACGTGCGGCTGTATTACAGAACCTGCCTTGAACCATTTCACATGGGATCTATATTGGACTACATTCGAGAACGGTATCGTCATTAATCCCGATCCTCCACTGGCATCTGGCAGTCCTGGCCAGTTTTCCCCCATGTGTGACATCATTGGGTGGATCCACATGCCCCCCCCCCCCNATGGGATCTATATTGGACTACATTCGAGAACGGTATCGTCATTAATCCCGATCCTCCACTGGCATCTGGCAGTCCTGGCCAGTTTTCCCCCATGTGTGACATCATTGGGTGGATCCACATGCCCCCCCCCCCTCCCCCAGAGCAGCAGTGACTAGTGAATGGGAAGCCTGGTCCATTTGAGTAATGTTTTGGCTGTAGAAACTTGTCTTGCAAACGTAATCCGAACCTTTGGTTAACAACATCATTCATTGGTGGTACACTCACATTCATTCTTGCTATACTAGCCATGTCAATGGACACCAGGCACAGGAGTTTTGAAAATTTTGTAAAATACATTGTCTACCAGGTACAAGATGAATGTAATGAACTTTACGTATAACAGTCCTGCACAAGGAGGTCAGTTTGGTTACTACTAATCCAAGATGCCACACACATACAATAGTCACAAGCATCTTGTCCAAAGTTGTTAGTGACCATGACATACTTCCACTTTCTTCGATGTTCTACGGCACTCAGTTCACACAAATCTGAGGAACCTCTCATATGTGTGCTAAATGAGACGAGAATGATAGAAGAATATTGGGGAGAATGTAAAATGTCTTTTCAGCAGTATACCCAGTCCTGTAGTGGCCTAAGTGCATCAGAGTCTGGCACACCAGAGAGGATCCGGATGGACCCAGGGCTCTGAGTGTGGTGGGCACCAAATAGGAAGACAATGAGGCAGCTTCACACACATGATGTGGCACATGTCGAATGGGTCACTTGGAGGAGGTCCCAAGCTCTTGGAGTCCCATAGGCTCTTGACCTTGTTCCACGCAACCCATGCGTCAAACTGGTCCATACGGGGACGTGGAGGAAGGATTTCTCTCCATGGACCTACTTGAGGAGCATCCGGATCTTCTCCCCACAATGTGAGCGGCGGCATGGGATTTCCTTGGAGCTTCATTGGATCCAAAGAAGACATCTTTGCACGTGAAAATATTGACAATGAAGGAGAAGTAGAAAAAGCAGAAGTCAAGCCTCATGAACTTCTGTTAGTACCGCGGTTCATCATTGAAACGCACCTAGTAAATTGTGTGTCACGTCAAATGTTTCACGCTTTACAACCTGGCACACCACAGTGGGTCCGGATGGACCCAAGGCTGCCAGTGAGGCGGGCATCATGCTGGACGGCGATGCGGCGGTTTGACACCCATGAGCTAGCACATGTTGTATAGGTCAGCAGGACATGGACCGAGTCCATTTGAGTCCCACATGCCCTTGATGTTTACCCATCTGACCCATGCATCGTACAGGTCCATGATGTAGGCATCGTCCACATCACCCGTCCATTTCTCCAGCCGCGGAAATGGACGACCCTTCAGCGACAAGTGGTGCAAGGACGCCATGACCTGTGATTTAATTGAACCGAATGAACTTCAAGTTGTAATTTCTCTGCGCTTTGCTTGTGAACTACTACTCTGAGCTTGGTTCATGCCACATTCGGGCTTCCACACGTTTTCAACTACGTCACATCAATTATGTACGTTGTCGCCAGCAAGGTGGCAGTTGGCATACTACCTTGTCACCGATGCTGACGAGGACCTACTTGGTTGTCACTATTGGCGCGAATCCATTCGTTGGAAACGTATCCGATGACACGTGTGTACTGCCTTCACAATCGCATAACATTGATGCAAATGGAACACAAACTTGAATTATTTCTCATTGAACCTAGGCCCGAGACAAGCTGATTTGTGCAGAGCTGTGTGTGTACAAGCTGTGCCTTCCGAACCTCCGTCGGTGGTTTGGCGATGTACCGGCGGTTGGGTACATGGGTTCCTCTCTGTCAATATTCAAGTATGAGTGAATAGTGCATGGGCTACAGAGCTATTGTTTTTGTCTCCATTCCCAGATGGGTATTATATTTTACCGCATGGGGGGCTCGTTGCTTTCTCGCTCGGCATTGATACCTGCGTTGTTTCTCGTTATCCATTGATACCTGTGTTACATCGTACGCGACTTTGGCATATCAGCGATATAGTTCCAAAACCTGGGTATATGTGAACCGAACCCTATATCAAACCCCCTCAGAGCTAGTGTCCAATTCAACCACACAATACACTTTTGACTTCGGTGAGGACTCCCCCATCCCTCCTCCAAAGTGGAGCCGTGGAGATTATGTGGAGTGTATTTAGGATGTCTATCCACGAGTGCATTGTATGGATAACCTAAAGAATACACACGTGTATTTCACTGAAAGGACTCACTGAGTACATGTGGATAGTCAATCTCATAAGATTGAACGTCCTCAAATGACTTCGTTTTATTTTTTCAGATTTTGGATTATTTGTCCTCTGCTTAACATTTGCCTAGTACACCCATGCCAAACACATGTCATACGAAAGGGAGGAAGATTTATTCATGATGTCCGAAACTCCCTCCAAAACATAAAAAAGGTTGGAGAAGTGTATTAGACGAGGAGGCTAGAATGGAGACTTTGTGTGTTTTTTAGAAAAGGGTACATGTCCATTGTTATTCGTCAATGTCTTTCATCAATGGCATTCCGTCAAGGTTGAGAAAGGTCACTTGCTTGCAATCACAAAGTCTCATATGTATCCATGCACCATCCATGTAATCACAACAATATGGCTGATAGGTGGAGTAAAAGCAAAATGCCTCCTAACCAAGTGCCAACAAAATAATCTCTTGACTATTGCTCAAATGACGGCTAAATTCTCACACAAGCAATGGTCATGTCATGCTACATGATAATCAGTCCTACCAATCCAACAACGTAAAATTCCATTGAGATCTACCAAATATGGGGACGAGACAGTGTACCGTTCAACGTTAAAAGAAAAGGAATAGTGCATGTGCACAAATGAGGTATCCTCATTTGTGCACAAAGAATTCAATGAACCTATCTCTCCAAACGATTTAGATCAAAGGATCTTGTTTGTGTTTTTCAAGAAAGGCCTTTCTTGAAGTAGTGTACATAATACCATTTAGATACATGAGGTGTACGAGTAATACATATGGAACATGGTTGTTTTCCTAAATTCATGTCTTACATTAATCCTCAACATATGTTTAGGTCTTGTACACACATAAGCATGAGTATGGATTTGGAGTAATTGGACACTGATGTCCATATTGTGGCTCTTAGCTATCAATGCACATAACAATGTCGTGTTTATTCCATCTTCACCTCCTCGCGCAAGTTCTCTCTTCCCACAGACTGCCCACCTCCTCTCTATGTCCTTGGTGTTTTCATTTTTACCTCTATCATTTCCTCCCTTTGTAAACCCGCCTCTCCTCTCCCTCACACCGTTTCTCTATGTCTCTCCCTTCCTCCTCCATTCTCCCCTAAGTCTCTCTTTTAACTTCTCACCCACCTCTATTACTGCCAAAAAATCCCACCACCACACCCTCCTCCACGTCTCCCTCTTTTGATTCCCTGAATGACCTTATCCTCCTCTCGTCCTCCATCCTCCATCTCTACCTCTCCTCCAACATACTCATCACCACTTCTCTCATCTCCCCATCCTCATTGTTCCCTCCTAGTTCCACTTCATTATCCCATACGTGTACATCCAAAATTTCTCTTCTTCTCCCTTCTTCCACGTACATCTCATCCACCTCATTGCTCCTAAACTTGACCACTTCCTCCATGGTTCCCTCGCCTACCTTCACCATCTGCCCTCTATCCCTCTACTCCTACCTCATGGTTGCTTCTAATTCTACCTCCCCACCCCCCCTCTCTTCCTGGTCTGACATAATCCAACTCACCACTCCTATCACCCCTCCATGTCCTTCCACCGTCCGTCTTTTATTCCACCTTCTTGCCTTGATCCCCTCTTTCC
The DNA here is from genome assembly GCA_023375785.1 of Penium margaritaceum. Classification (NCBI taxonomy): domain Eukaryota; kingdom Viridiplantae; phylum Streptophyta; class Zygnematophyceae; order Desmidiales; family Peniaceae; genus Penium; species Penium margaritaceum. The sequence goes on from SZWC01000989.1 coordinate 308,434, forward strand.
CTTGCCACTGCTTTTAGAAAGTGCCTCTTGCCTTGTATCACCTATGCTTTCCTCACACTCCCATTATGCCATCATCTCCTTTCCCTTCGTCCTCGCCTTTTCTTGTCCTTCTCTTCCCTCATGGAGTTTTTCTGTGCTTGTAAGTGGGGCCGACAACTTAAACGTCTCGTTTCCCGTTCTTCTTCCGGGATGACTTCCACCTCTTCTCCATCAAGCCTCTCCGATCTTCCTCCTCTTTGTACCTCCTCCATTTCACAAACCTTATTGATCATCATTGCAAGGCCATCTCCCTTGGTCATTTTTCCTTTCCTCACCATGAAGTACCACCTCACTGAGACCATCATCTCCACCATCTCCTCAACGTGTCTCCATAGGTTCATCCACACCATTGCCTCTTATGTGCACATGTCATCATCTGAGGTCTTCACTGAGTCCATCACCCTCGCTACCCATATTTTTTGTCATTGGGCATGTTGCCACCTGGTAGGCTCACTCTTCACATTCCCATGGTGTAGCATCTCATCTTTGTGGTTACATCAATAGATTTTTCTTATGTTTGGGATGGGAGTAATACATATTATCACTTTTGTCCTGTTCTCACTAGCAGACGCGTGTTTAGCGAAGGGCTGCATGTTTTTGCATACATCCCATTATTGCGTCCATGGTCATGCTGAGAAGTATTATCTTCATCTGTGTGTGGGAGCCAAGTGTTGCATGTCGCTTGATCACAACACAGCTAGAGCCGCTTCTACAAGTTGTTGCCTTAGGTGATTGCACCCACACTTGGACGGATGTAACGGAATGGGAAAGTAGCACACGGGCCCTTTTTACTTTTTCAAATGGTTATTACATCATTATCGGGTGCTTCTGGTACTCAAGACTCAAGTTTTGAGGAGCCAAAGCCCATAAGAATATAATAGGATATAGTCTTGTCTGACTCTAGCTTGGAAAATATATGTGGCCGGATTTTAGGTGAAAGGAGTGTTGCAATGGAAAATCCATTGCGCCACTCCTCCTCCACTCTTAGCTTGGTGCTAAGATCTAATTCGAGCATGGCAATGCCAATTGGAACGATTAGGGAAGGATTACTGTTTTATGTTCATGTCCCATGACAAACCTATCCGTTTGTGGCGCGGTTTGTCTCAGCCAGAATGGCCGAGGTGACCATTCGCCCCTTCTCTTTGGACTATCCTATATGAGGGCTTCCGTTTTGGTCCTATAGTTAGTCGCAAAACAGCCCACAGCTGTGACATTGGCATCAGAGCCGGGCTTCCGTGAAAAATACAAATCCTTAGCCTAGTTTCCATCCGTTTTTTTTTACCAAAGTGAAACTAAATATTAACCGTTGATCCGGACATTGCATGAAGAGAAACTACAGTCGGGGTCGGAACCAACAAGATTGGTTGGAGTCCTGAAATGCCGAATCAGCGAGCATTGAGAAACTATGCCTAACTCAGAGGCTGTGTGCTGAGAGCTTGACGCGGCAGCTCATCTCCGAAAAAAAAAAACGGCGTTTGACAGAACGCATGACCAAGTGCTGGAAACAACCCTCCTTTCAGTGGGTCAAGGTATGCAATTCATGCTAGGGTACTTCAGCCACGTGAAATTGGGTACACGGCATGCGTGGAAAACGTACACAACATGTACAAAAACCATATCCACTAAATGTTTGTGGTTGGATCACAACATCAAGTTGTGGATAAGTTGGACAGAGGAGATATCACAATGGTTTTGTGACACTTGAACAAGCTGACGATATCAACTGATATCTTAGTTAAGAATGGCAACACCATTTCATTAAACAAGTCGTTTGGTGGGTGCACAATGTGTTCTATAACATTTGCACATCCAACTGTTACAATGTTCAAAGAAAATGAAATGGTTTAATGAAAATCCCCGTGTCATGACTATGTCATGAAACATGAGATAGACCTGGTGTGTTAGCACGTCGACTTCAATCCTCAGGGGTTGACATTGCATCGCCTGTACACAGTGTGTATTGGATGCATGAGCAACTTTCGGAGGTTCTGTGCATCATTAGTTATGGCCAATGCAAACGTTAGTCCATGCTTGAGCGTGTAAAGCTTGACATCATCGAGTGAATACTCAATGGAGAAACCATTGACATTGCATCACTCGGTGAGTTACAATCGTGGCACCAGACTGGTACCGACAAGGTACATGAGTGTACTATCAACCCTGTTTAGAAGACAATGATTATTGTCAATGGGATTGTTAATGCGCCAGAGAGGGGAAGAGACTCTTCGATGGGTCCTCAACAATTCTAGATGCCAAAGTGCGATGGTCCGAATAGATCGACCAATGTTAAAAGTGAAATTTGAAGGCGACACATTCAGTCCATCATGACTCGACGAGTGAACATGTCATGGACATTGATAGACAAAACTACATGAACAGATGTCGATAACATGAGTTCATCCACAATGCTGTCAAAATTCCATTTCAAAGAAAATGAGGGACTATCATTTTCTTCTAATGGAGTTCCAAAGTACTATGGCGATCTCATAGTTCTATACAGACCAACTATGACATAGTTGGGGTCACAAAAAGGTCTAGGTTTTGTGTCTTTACCTTATGACCATGAAAACGATTTATAAGTCAATAGCTTTATGCTAACAGTGTTAGCATCCACATATTGATGATCTGATGGACCACATAATGAGTTATAATCAACATTGAAACGAAATAACGACCAATTTGTTGTAGCAAAATGTTGATGTGAAAGGACTCTTCGAGGTGGGCATTGAGAAACGATACTTTGCATCGGATTCTTTTGATGGCCTCAAAGCTGATGGCATCGTGATACGGTACACTAGTCGCGTATGTCACGCTCTTCAAACATCATGCAGATTGATTCCGATCATGCCAAAAATATGCTATACCATCGCCTATGCAATATCGATGTGGAATATAAATCCAACATCCGATTTGTTTGAACATAACCATTCTCCGAGAGAGATCATAAGATTACGCTGTAGTCAAGCCATGCTTTAGTGACCCGAATGGTCATAGTTAAGCGATTCAAGTCCCTTGGTTTTGGGGATGGTTCAGTTAAAGTACATTGCCGAACACAAATGTGGTACAATTTTGGATGCCGATACGGTGGTATCCACAATGGTGGTTGTTTGTGAGATGTCTTCGACGAGGGCGATCCCCTCCACGAGTGCCTCGGGCGAGACATGTGGAAAACACTCTATTGAGTGGAAGTACCAACATTTACATAATGGAAGATATTAAAGCAACACGGATTGTTACAACTTGGTGAACAAAATCCACTAGTGGGTTCCCAAATGGTACCCTTGGACGCGATGACATAAACACAGCAAGATTTTGGAACCGGTTGTTCTGGGATCACCGGGTTTGATTCTGAAGTTTTTGATCACAATGACATGAAATTGACACCCAGAAGGTGCTCTTTCAACTTGTACCGTGATGATTGTGACCATGGTACGCCCGTTTGCTGAACACCATACAATGAACACTTCCTTCGTGGATAAAATCCATGGTCGTTGAGGTCGGTTACCTCAACTAACCTAGTTTAAAGCAGTGTGCTTTTGACAGGGACGTGAGCGGCAACCTATAGAACCTATTTCAGGCAGAAATGAGGAGGTGATGTTTGAAACCAAGATTGTCTAGGTCTGGGCATTGTTGTGTCAACAAACGGACGTTGATGACAATTGCGCATGCCAGACGACCAACGTCGCCTCCTTCAAATATGAGTACAATATGTGAACAGAAAAATAAGTCTGCTCAGCAACCATGTCTTAGGATCTTTGTGCCTCCCGACCCTAAGAAAAGGCTAGCATACGAGTTGTTTGGGCTAAGTGGAGCTTCGTTGAGTTCAGCTAATTTACCCACAGGTGCTAAAATAGGTCTTGTAGAGCTACGCATGGTCATGAATATGTGGTTGCAATCCGAGAGGTCCGATGCCCGGATCTTGGATTGCACGAATGGACGATGTACGGGGAGGTACCACCTCGGCGACAACCCCTTGGAAGTGGTCATGTCTGAACGACATGGGAAGTGTTGTGTCGACCTTGACAGCTTTCGTGGGGATGCCTGGATAAATGGTTGTAGAACGTTCCTTGCAAAGAGGGAGGAGGCGTCACCACAATAGCTTGCTGTACACGTACCACACGAAACATGGGTAAATTCATTCTATGTACCCTCTCCCAGACTAGTAAGACATCGTTGACAATGTATGTCCCAAAAGGCATCGACCATGCCACCGACATACACATGTGATGAGTCTTCGGTGAAGACTCATCAACATTCGTGAAGAATGTACAAGGATTGTACATGTCTCATCTTGCCAAGAGCCAAGGAATCACTTGATCAACACTGTACGTACGCAAATGACCATAATCACAAAAAACACGAGTGTGTGTTTAGTTGTACGTGAACGTGAAGCAACCGTGTTGCGGATGACAAGATTTCACATGTGTGATCTTGTCTGCGCTTGTCGTTGCATGGTTCTCATCATGAAGTACACGATGATCAAACCTCCATGAGCAAAGACGATCCATGACGATTCGAAGCAAGGGGAGGACTGTAGCGTACGGACCATTTGTACGATTAAAAATGGTTGTTGAATAATTATCTGGCGCTTCGGGTACTCGAGGCCCGGGTTTCGAGAAGCCAAAGCCAAACAAACATAAGGGGTAGGAATCTTGTTCAACTCTAGCCTGGGAAACATATGTGGCCGGATTTTATGTGAAACGTGCCGCGATGGAAACTCCATTGCGTCACTCCTCCACTCTTAGCTTGGCGCTAGGGTCCTGTTCGAGCGTGGCAATGCCACGTGGAACGATTAGAGTACCTTAGTGCCTCTTGTACTTGACTGAAAAAAATATTTTCCTTCTTCCACTCTGGCACATAGTAAAGTCTTTGCCCATGGACGAGTCACTCCCAAATTTACGAAAACCTTGTTTATATACACAAACGTCTTCAAGAGAAATACAATAAGGAAATTACACAAAAGCGTGCGCATCGCACTCCAAAACGCATGGGACTACACGGTGCCATGCTGCATCAGGATGACAGCGTAGAGACTTGCCCACGTAAATCACTTGAAGGGGCAGCTCAACCCCTATGGGACTACGCGTGGAACCTTACAGTCTCAGTCTGAGTGCATAGGATCGTAGTCCGATGCACACAGACAAAGGGCGGTCGCATGTGGCTTTTTGCCAAGATCGCACGCAGCCAGGAGAATTTTCTCGCGACCTGTGGAGGGTAGAAGGGTCGCGACGTCCCTCCAATGTCTCGAAATTCACATTTTGAGATTCAAAGTTGAGGGGACAAGCAATGGAGCTGAATAGTTATTCGACCATTGTCTAGCTCAAAGTCAGCAAAAGTGTATATGGACAAAGCAGGGTAGAGATTACTAGGCCGGAAATTATAAGCGAATATAACTGTCACTTCATTTGATTCTAGAAAATAGGCCAACACAAAAGACACTACGGTACGATTATTGTTTTATGTCCACACCCTATGACGACCGTATTCGTTCGTGGCCCAGTTCGTCTTAGCCAAAACGGCTGAGGCGACCATTCGCCCCTTCTCTTTGGACTAACTATTACGAGGGCTTCTGTTTTTGTAGCGGGAGGGCCAGTTCGGCCCTCCCACCTCGCGATAGCGAGGGGGTGGCTGCAAGCCACCCCTCGCTATCGCGAGGGCTGGCCGGTGGCCAGCCACCCGCTGGCTACCGGCCGGCCGGCGGCCGACCGGTTGGGTGGCCGGCGGCCGGTCAAGTGGCCGGCCGGCCACCCGCCGGCGAGCCATCGGCCGCCGATCGAGCTGGTGGCTCGATCGGC
>SZWC01000990.1:0-72044 GCA_023375785.1 Penium margaritaceum
CTTGTGCGCAGAATTATGGCCAAAACAGTGGTTTTGGGCCGGTTCAGGTTTGACAGGCACCGCCGTGTGCGCCACCCGCCGTGAGCCACGGCGGCTATTTATGTTTTGGACCTGTCATTTGTTATCTCTCTCTGCATTAACTTCAGTTGAAGCTTGAGATACAAGTGCACGTGTCTCTCCCTACCCTTGCTGTCCCTTGCATGACCTGTGTGACAACCAGCCAGACCCGTGCTGTCAGGCTAGCAAGCAGAAAGGCTAGGAAGCTTCCTGGAATCTTCTCAGTCACAGCCGCGCAAAGGGCTTACGGGTCGTCTATAAACGTCAAGGCCCTGAACCGACATCATGATTTTGATTTTGATTCCAGGGTTCCATACATTTCCCTCTCAAAATCAGATTCTTCTATGATTCTTCGAGTAGGAGGGAAGTGGTTCGGATCAGCGGAACATCAAATAGGACTCCGTTAAACTCCTGCGTCATGCTGTCCGATATCATCGGAAAAAATCCCTGATTCTTCGGGAGAACATCGATGCTTGCTGCGCGACTCAAGGGTGCGTCGACTTGCACACCCAGCGGCTCATCCAGAGCAGGCATTATTCTCATGTCGTCGGCAAGAAGAGAGTGTCGTTTCGACCGTGGATGTTGCTTCAGATTTCATAAAATGATGTCTGAGATCACGTTTTTTGTTAGAATCAACATCATAGGCATTTTGTCTGATTCTAGTTATTTCCGCCGAAAGGGCGTTGCCCAGATTGTGGAAACAATGCCACATATGAAAAAATCACTTCCAAAACAGAAGAAATCGGCGGGTCTCATTTGATTCTTGGTGTCTTTTCGCCACTCCCTCTAGCGGTTTCGGCAACGGTTGCGGGCTCTCGCGGACGACTTCGTCGCCCCGCCCCCACCCCTGACACATAGAATCAGAATCAAAATCAGAGCGTTGGTTCAAGGCCCAAAGGTGTCAGCGACAAAAACAGGTTGCTAACGCCTTCGATGGGGCGACCTTCTCACAGGCATGGCGTCGCTGGCGTGGACATGCGCTGCTGCTCCGCTGCCTGATGCGGGCAGCGTCGCGGCAACAGGCAACACGCACCCGGACGGCACGTGCAAAGTGCTTGTTTTTTCCCTTGGAACGACGAGTCAAGAAAACTCACTTCTGCACGTCGATCTAGGAGAAAATTTGATAAACAATGGCCTGAAAAAACGGTTCAAGATAAACGTCCACATGCCAGGCATTCGGGTTGATTTTTGTCGTTTTCGCAATTAGAACGTTTCCCACACATTGGGAAGCATGCCACGTAGACCGGCATCAAGTTAACGTCCTAGGAAATCAGCATGAGTCGTTTTTATTCCTTTTTCGCTTTCGTCAACTCTTTTGGCGCATTCGGAAACAGTTGCGAGCAACACTCGCAGACGTTTTCGCGTGGCCCCTCCCGCCTACCTACTATAAAATCAAAATGAAATTGGAGATCGTGCGACACCGCACAGGTCGGACACTACTGCTGCATTACGCCCGATACGCACCCGTTGTGGGATAAAGCTTCAGTGACCTCCTTGGCGCAGTGCCCATGGCCTCCATGCCTACCACACCTACCGGGCACGATGCCCGAAAGGAGGATGATCCCACACAACTGGGGGGGAGAGTGGATGTGACCTTGTACCTCCGTCTCATCGGATCTCTCATGTACGTGGCCACCACCACACGCCCCGACATCGCCTTTGTCGTCAACCTCCTTGTACCGTTTTTTAAGGCTCTACGCGCTAGAGCCCTTCATGCGGCTGTGCCAGTGGTGCGGTACGTGGTATCCACACCGTACCTTGGACTTTGCTTTCGCCGGCAGTGTTCGGTGGTTCTTAACGGCTACACCGACAGTGATTGGGCCTCGAGTCCAGATGGACGCAGTCGCACCAATTACGTGTTCATGCTCGGTGGTACCGCTGTGTCCTGGCGTAGCAAGAAGGAGGGCTACATTGCACGTAGCTCATTGGAGGCAGAGTATGTTGCTCTGGGTGTAGGGGTTGCTAAGGAAGTATGCCTGCAGTGCCTGTTCCTTGAGCTGGGCCAGTCAGTACCCGCCATTATGCTTCGTTGCAATAACCAGAGTGCCTGCCATTATGGAGAACTCTGGTGTCTTTCATGCTCGCACCAAGCACATTGCAGTTAAGGATCACTTTGTGCGTGATGTGGTGGAGCGACACGTGATCTCCGTCATAAAGGTTGGCACTGATATGCAGCGTGCTGACTTCTTGACAAAGGCACTAGCATGCAGGAAGTTTCTCGTGGCCATTCGTTCTCTTAGGCTTTGCCCCTTGCCTAAGAGTGGTTGAGTGTGGCGTGCGTTTGTGTATGTATCACGACAGTTTCTGCACTTGTTGCTCTACTCGTTTTAGTGCTGCACGTGTATGGACGTGCGTACCATCGGGTCATGGGGGAGTGTTGTGATTTGTGACATTCCTGTCGACCTGTACCGTTTACTATGACCACTCGGCCATGTTCATGTTGGTTTTCGCGCATCTCTCATTTGTACTCTGTTGTGTCCTTCTCGCTTGTGTACATCGGCGTGCAGATGACTGACGGCGAGACTCGACGCTGCTGGAGTGTCGCGCGGTGGAGCCGACGCGTGCTGAGGCCCACGCACCGTTTGCTGAAGCCTCCTCCCTACGGCGATGCGCTCAGCTCCATCGGCAGACCTCCGCGGTGGTCGAGCCGCTGGCGGTCACTGCCGCTGCAGATGCTGTTTCCATGCACTCAGCTCTATGTCTGGTTGTGGCATTGCATCTGCATCGTCATGCTATGCCTAGAGTCCGTGTCTCCTACTGTGTGGCCCTGCTTGGCGTCACTGACTGTCGTAGGCACTACCCGGGTTCGGGCAGCCATAACTCCACGCTGTTGTTTTTCTAGCTGATTCTGACTGCACGACTGCGTTTGTAGTGTCGGTATTATGGTATGGTCCAGTTTTGAGGCAAAACAGACGACGCCCGGGTTTTGGGCTGTCGGGCGTCTGGCAGGGCTCACCGAGAAAACCCTGCCTGCCCGAAAATAGGTCTAGGACTATTTTCTGATTGGCTGGTTAGCTGAGTAGCAAGTTCTACACTAGTGGGGGAGGAGCTAGAACTTGGAGGGGTCTCCCATTGTTGTACATTCTTCATTCCTAAACAGTTACTTTCAATTTTCAGCTGCTTTCTGGCGCTAACTCTAGCGCGCGCGTTTCTGAGTAACAAACCCAGAGATTCCGGACTTAGACTCTAGAGCAGCAGACTGAGGGGGCAGCTGACTTAAGCAACGAGCGTGGAAGCCCGCACGCTTCATCAACAACGCTGCTGCCCCAACCTGCTGCCTAGGTTTTCTAGCTTGGTATCAGAGCCAGAGCGTAGCAGCAGTAGCAGAAGACTGGCGAACAGGTGCCAGACAACGTCGGCGGACCCTCATACGCGCCAGTGCAGGGGAAATGCTGCCGGAATTTTTCCGGCAGCATTGACCCGCCTGGTGGCGGCGTCAGATTTTTTCCCACGGCCACTGGGCCATAGGAAATGCTGCCAAAATTTTTGGCAGCACTGACCCCCACGCGTGACGCGAGGAGGTGAGCGATAGGCGGCGTCCGACACCTGCGGGCGACGACGCACGCTGCAACGTCACCCAGGTGCAGTGACTGGCACCAGCACGCAGCAGGAGCAACTTCCAGCAGCAGGAGCCGCAGGCAACGGCAGCGAGCAGTGGCAGCAGCAGCCAACAGCAGCTGTGTGCAGTAGCAGCAGCAGGCAGAAGCAGCAGCTCGCAGTAGCCCGCAGCAACAGCAGCCCGCAGCCGTAGGTCGTAGCAACAGCAGCAGCAGCAGCGCGCAGCAGCAGCCCGCAGCAGCAGCCCGCAGCGGCAGCGAGCAGCAGCCATAGGACGCAGCAGCTGTAGCAGCGTGCAGCAGCACCAGCAAGCTGGAGCAGCTGCAGCAGCGAGCTGCAGCAGCAGCCAGCTGCAGCAGCAGCAGCAGCCAGCTGCAGCAGCAGTAGCAGCGAGCAGCTGCTGGCAGCAGCCAACCGCGGCTGCTGCTGCTCGCAGCTCGCAGCGAGCGAGCAGCTAGCAGCAGCCCGCTGCTACGAGCGAGCAGCAGCTCGCTGCTGCCAGCGAGCAGTGGCGTGCTGATCGCAGCAGACAACGGGGTGATGCCCGCTGTGACAGGAAAAACGAAAAAAAAACCAAACGACGAGAAGGAGAAACAAAAAAAAATTCCCCCACCCCCGCAGCTCGCAGCAGTAGCTCGCAGTCGTAGCGAGCAGCAGCCGCAACACGTAGCAGCTGCAACAGCGTGCAGCAGCAGCAGCGAGCTGCACCTGCCACAACAGCCGCAACAGCTCGCAGCAACAGCAGCTGCAGCTGCAACTGCAGCCGCAACAGCAGCAGCAGCAGCAGCTGCAGCCACAGCAGTAGCAGAAGCAGCAGCAGTAGCACCTACATCAGCAACAGCACCAGCCACAGCGGCAGCAGCACCAACAACTGTAGCAGTAGTAGCAGCAACAGTAGCAGCAGGTGCAACGGCTGCAGCAGTAGCTGCAGCAGCAGCAGCAGCAGCGACCCCAACAACCGCCGCTGCTGACGTCAGCACCCCTCTACTGACGTCACTGCTGACGTCATCAACAAAAAAAAAGGAAAAGGGAGGGGGAGAAAGGGAAGGGGAAGACCAAAGGGGTGGGTAGAATTCCCACCGCCCCAATCCACTGCTGATATTAACAACACAAAGACAAAAAAAAAATACAAGGGACACCAAACCATGGCTGGTAGCCTAGGTGAGGAGAGGTCCTCCTCTGTTGGGGGGACCCCTACCCCCCCTTTTCTGCAACGATTGCAGCAGCAGCAGCAGTAGCAACAGCACCAGTAGCAGCAGTAGCAGCAGCAGCAGCAGCAGTAGCAACAGCACCAGTAGCAGCAGTAGTAGCAGCAACAGCAGCAGCAGCCGCCGCCGCCGTAGTAGTAGCAACAGCAGCAGCACTAGCGACAACAGCAACAGCAGCAATAGCTACAGCAGCAGCAGCAGCAGCAGCAGCAACAGTAGCAGCAGCAGTAGTAGCACCAGCCCACTGGTGTCGTTGGCGGCAACCCCGATCCCCTCGTTGCTTTTCAGAAACAGCTCGTCGCCATGACGCAGCAGCTTGCACCGTTGCAGGCAGTAGCCTCCTAGACTGCCACCAGTGCACCGCCGCCATTCGTCCCTCTAGGGCACGCCAGCCCTGTTGTGTCTGCTGCCACATACTACCTGGCATAGCAATAGACTCAGCGCCAGCGGCAGATAGTGACCTCCGTCCTTGGCCCCACTCTGGGCGCCGGCCGCAGGCAGAAGGACTTTGAGACGCCGCCGCCGCCGCTTCAGGCCGGCGAGCAGTTCCGGAGCTGGGAGCTCAGCTTCCGGATCTGAGCGCAAGGTGAGGGCCTGTGGGCATACTACACCCTCCCTTATGACTCCATCCAGGCCGACCAGCTGTATGACGCTGGTCACGCCGTCCGTGCCCTCGTCCCAGTCGCCCCTCCAGCTTCCCGCCTGGCCCTAGAGCCTTTCCTCGGCGACTTCACCTCTGGCAACATCCCAGACCCTGCAGTCGCATGGCAAGTCCTCACCAGGCCCCATCCCCTGCCCAACGACGCTGAGATCAGAAGTCTGCTCCGGGAGTTCAACTCCCTGCACATGGGGGAGACCGAGACAGTCACTGCCTACTGGCAACGGGCGGAGGACATCCTTCATCGTCTCGGAAAATCTGCTCCACCTCCTCTGTCCGCGCTCCTTACAATCAAGCGTGGCACCACCAGCACGTACGCGGACGTCTTCGTGCACTATCCCCAGGACGTCCTCTCCACCATGGCAGCCAAGGGCACCCTTATGCCCTGAGCATACGAGCTCTTCCTCCGCATTGAGGAAGCTCGCCAGGAGTCCGAGCTCCATCACACGGAGGCTCTTGCATCACCTGCCGTCGCCTCCGTGGCCGTCGCCTCCCCCACCACCGCTACCTCATCGTCTTCAGGGAAGAAGAAGAAGAGCCGGAACAAGAAAGGCAAGGGTCCGCCGCAACAGCAGCAGCAGCAGCCGTTGACCGAGTCCAACGGCGGTGGCTCGGTCTGCCACAACTGTGGCCAGCCCGGGCACGGGTGGTACACGTGCTCTCTCCCGAAGGACGAGGCGTGCGTCATCGCCACCATGCGTCGCCAGCATGAGCGCCGTCTTGCCTCTGCCGCCGTCGCTGTTGCTGGCCCTGACACTACGACCTCGCCCAACAGCTCCGCCCCTCCGACAGCTCCGCTAGTCCTACAGACATCCGCGCCGCAGCAGTACTACCCACAACCGTCGGCGCCTCCGTTCCCATCGCCGGCCCTGTCCCTCCCTTACCCGGACTTCGGTGCCGTCACTCTGCACTTGGTCTACACTCCCGGGCCATCCTCCCGTGAGAGTCAGCTGGAGTAGTTTATCGCGCTCCAGCTCGGCCTGACGCGCACTCCTCCCCAGGGAAGTGCGAGTTGCATCACCTCCTGCTCTCCTGCCCCGCCTTGCATGACTGAGACTGATCTGCGGTCGTGTCCCGTTTCCTCGTCTATCGCATCGTCTCCTGTGGTCTCCTCTACACCTTCCTGTGACGACGTTGCATGGCTTGACGATTGGCAGTTTCGGTTCACGCCTCCGTCCACCACGTCCGCGTCCCTTGCTTGCTGCCATGTGACCGTTAGCGATCAGGCGACCCCGGTCCAGGACCCCGCTGAGACCTGGATCATCGACTCCGGGGCCACGCATCACATGACGGCCTCTCGTAAGGCCTTCAGTATGCTCGGTCCTGTAGGCAAAGTTTCCGGCGTCCGGACGGGCTCCGGACAGGTGTTGCCTGTCCATGGCGTTGGCGTTGTTCGTTTCCGTGGTCTTTCCGGTGACGTCTTTCTGACCGACGTCCTCTTCGTCCCAGGTCTCGAGCTCAGCCTCCTGTCCATCACTGCACTTGACCGCATGAGCATGGACGTTGTGCACTCGCATTGTGTTGGCACTGTGTCGCTACGTACGTCTGGTCTCGTTATCCTGCACGCCACCGCCCGTGGCAACCTGTGGCATGTGCCCCGTCACTCCTCCTCCCTTTCCTTCCCCTCCCCGGCGGCCGCCAGAGGCCATGTGTTTGTTACCAGCACGCTTTCCCCTTCACACACTCGCCTCTTGCACCACCGCCTTTGCCACGTCCACTCTGCCGCTGTAGACAGCATGCTCCGCACCCAGCCGGCCAAGGGCCTTGACCCGGAGACTTTCCCCCTCCCGTGCCCCACCGAGTGCATTGATTGCGCTCAGGAGAAGATGCACCGGTCCACGTACCCTCTGTCTTCCTCCCGTGCATCCGTCCCTCTTGACCTTGTCCATTCGGACATCATGGGCCCTCTCCCCACCGAGGCCGTCAGTGAGCACGGCCGCTATGTCCTCACCCTCACTGACGACTACTCTTGCTACCGCTGGGTCTTCTGCCTTCGGCTGAATAGCGATGTCGCCCGCACCATCCAGGACTGGCTTGTCCTTGCGGATCGCGAGTGTGGCCGTCCTCTTCGCCGCTTTCGCTCTGATTGCGGTGGTGAGTACATGGGCAAGGCCACGACCTTTCTCACACACGCGGCATCCACCATGAGACATCCGCGCCCTACACGCCCGCCCAGAACGGTGATTCCGAACGTTGGAACTGTACCATGGCCGACGTCGTCCGCACCATGCGGGTCGAGTCCGGTCTCTCCGATGGCTTCTCCTTCGAATCCATGGCCTACATGACCTGGGTCTGGAACCGGATTCCCCACGGTCCCCTTCCCCGCCAGTCCACGCCTTACCAACATTGGTGCGGTCAACGCGTTGACCTCCACCCGGCTCGCGTCTAGGGCTGCGTGGCCGTGGTGTGGCTGCCCGCCCCGCAGCAGGCGGCAAGCTCACCCCCCGCGGACGTCCCTGCACCTTCCTCGGTGTCTCTCGTCAGTCCAAGGCCTTGCGCTTCTAGGATCCCTCCTGGAGCTGCATCATCGAGTCTCGGGATGCACTCTTCTTTGAGGACCTGTTTCCTCGCGACCTCATTCGCTCCGGCCCGTCTGTGTCTATCCCGTCGCGTGGGGGAGTGAGTCCGTCCTCCGTCTTGTCGCTTCCGGGTGACACATCCCCCAGTCCCTTTGGGCCGGCAGCCCCAGTCGCGTCTGTTGGTCCCTCCGGGCCAACAGCCCCCGCGCGTTCCCCAGTCCCTCTGAGCCGGCAGCCCCAGTCGCGTCTGCCGGCCCCTCCGAGCCCACGCCCCCAGTCGTGTCCACTGGTCTCTCCGAGCCGGCAGCCCCAAACGCGTCCGCTGGTCCCTCCAGGCCGGCAGCCCCTGTCGTGTCTGCTGGCCCCTCCGGTCCGGCAGTCCCAGACGCTCCCGCCAGTCTCTCCGGGCCAGCAGCCCCAGTCGCGTCCACTGGTCCCTCCGGATCGGCAGCCCTAGTCATGTCCGTTGGCCCCTCCGGTCTGGCAATCCTAGACGTGCCCGCCAGTCCCTCCGGGCCATCAGCCCCAGTCGCGTCCGCCGGCCCATCCGGGCCAGCAACCCCGGTTGCATCCGTTGGCCCCTCCGGGCCAGCAACCCCGTCTGCCTCCATTGGCCCGTCGAACTCAGTGCCGTCTCGTGCCCCGCCATGCTACACACGTGGCCCAGGCGGCAGTCTCCGACCCAGACCATCGACGAGCGTGCAGACTGTCGCACCACGCTCCGTGGCGCCTCGATCCCCCGTGGCTCCACGCGTCTCCTCCACTCCCACGGTCGTGAGTGGGGACCCTGGCACCAAGGCCCTCGGCTTGACCACCTCGGCCATCATTTCAGACCTTCACCCGGGCTTTGCATTGGGCTACGCCATGCTCCATCACGAGCATCGGCACGCTGTCGTGGCTGCACTCGCGCGCATCCCTCAAGGGGCTCGAGATGCACACGCTTTCTCTGTCCGTTCCACAGCACGCCCAGAGGACCCAGCCACCCTGCGCGGGGCACGAGCCTCTCCTGAGGCCACACACTGGGATGCCGCCTGTGCCAATGAGCTCGCTGCTATTCGACAGCACCATGTGTACGACCTCGTCGACCTTCCTCCAGGTCGGAAGGCCATCGGCGCCAAGTGGGTTTTTCGGCGCAAGTGGAAGCCCGACAGGTCCTTGGACAAGTACAAGGCCCGCCTTACAACCAAGAGGTTTGCCCAGATTCCTGGGGTCGACTACGACCAGATCTTTGCCCCAGTTGGCCGGTTCTCCACTAGCCGTGCGCTCTTCTGCCTGGTCGCCCAGCATGGGTGGGAGCTCCATCAGATGGATGTGAGCAACGCGTTTCTCCATGGCTCACCCGAGGGTGAGGAGCTCTACATGGTGCAGCCCCCAGGCTTTGACGACGGCACTGGGAGAGTCTGGCGACTGCGTAAGGCCCTCTATGGCTTGAAGCAGACGCCTCAGTGCTAGAACCAAGAATTCAGCAGCACGCTCCTTCGGGGCGGACTCCAGCGCAGCACCGCTGACCCCGCACTGTTTGTCAGTCCGCGAGGCCAAACTTTCTCTGCTGTTCTGGTTTACGTCGACGATCTTCTCATCGCGTTGCTAGACACGGCTGCCATCCAGCGCGTCAAGGACTTGCTGCACGCCGCCTACTTGATGAAGGATCTCGGATCTTCCAGAGTCTTCCTGGGCATGGAGCTCGAGCATGATCGCTCACAGGGGGTCCTGCACATGCACCAGGCCGCCTATGTGCAGACTCTGTCCACCCGCTTTGCGGAGGACCTGCCACTTGTGCCGAGCGCATCCTCACCCATGTCACCTGATGGCCAGGTCAAGCTGTAGAGTCCCGACCCAGCCATCGTGGGGGAGCCAGTTGACGTGACCACGTACCTGCGAGTCATCGGGTCACTGATGTTCCTGGCGATGACGACGCGCCCAGACATCGCGTTCGCCGTCAACCTCCTCGCCCAGTTCTCTCAGGAGCCGCGTCACCTCCACTACGAGGCCGCGATCCGAGTACTACGCTATGGTGTCTCGACTCCTCGGCGAGGTCTAATGTTCCGCCGTTTGCCGTCTGTGGTCGCGATGGGATACACCAACAGTAACTGGGCCGGCAGTCCAGACGGTAAGAGTCACACAGGCTGGATCTTCTGAGTGGCGGCACAGCTGTGTCCTGGCGTAGTGACAAGCAGGGGTGCATTGCACGCAGCACTGCTGAGGTTGAGTATGTGGCTCTTGGCTCAGGCGCATGTGAGAGTGTGTGGCTGCGTCGTTTGTTGTCCGAGTTGCATCAGCCTATCGCATCCATCACATTGCATTGTTACAATGAGAGTGCCATGGCCATCGCTGACAATGACGGCGTGCATCACACATGCACAAAGCACATCAACGTTGAGTATCATTATGTACGTTCATTGTTGCATGACGGCAGCATGAGCATCGTGTGGGTTGAGACAGCACGATAGCTGGATGACTTCTTGACCAAGGCACTGAAGCGTGACTCGTTCAAGAAGGCTGTGAGTTCGGTCGGCGTGCGTCCATGAGTTGCTCTCTTTGTCCCTGCTTGCATCTCTCCGTGGTCTGGGGGAGTTTGGTCGCTGTCTGTGTCTCTGCCCGCACATGTGCACTACGCCTGTGAGTCATGGGGGAGTGCTGGTTTTCGCGCATCTCTCATTTGTACTCTGTTGTGTCCTCCCGGCTTGTGTACATTGGCGTGCAGATGAGTGACGGCGAGACTCGACGCTGCTGGAGTGTCGCGCGGTGGAGCCGACGCGCACTGAGGCCCACGCACCATTCGCTGAAGCCTCCTCCCTACGGCGATGCGCTCAGCTCCATCGGCAGACCTCCGCGGTGGTCGAGCCGTTGGTGGTCACTGCCGCTGCAAATGGTGTTTCCATGCACTCAGCTTTGTGTCTGGTTGTGGCATTGCGTCTGCATCGTCATGCTATGCCTATAGTCCGTGTCTCCTGTTGTGTGGCCCTGCTTGGCGTCATTGACTGTCGTAGGCAGTGCTCGGGTTCGGGCAGCCATAACTCCTCGCTGTTATTTTTCTAGCTGATTTTGACCGCACGACTGCGTTTGCAGCGTTGGTATTATGGTATGGTCCAGTTTTCAGGCAAAACGGACGACGCCCGGGTTTTGGGCTGTCGGGCGTCTGGCAGGGCTCACCGTGAAAACCCTGCCTGCCTGAAAATAGGTCTAGGATTATTTTCTGATTGGCTGGTTAGCTGAGTAACAAGTTCTACACTAGTGGGGGGGAGCTAGAACTTGGAGGGGTCTCCCATTGTTGCTCATTCTTCATTCCTAAACAGTTACTTTCAGTTTTCAGCTACTTTCTGGCGCTAACTCTGGCGCGCGCGTTTCTGAGTAACAAACCCAGAGCTTCCAGACTCTAGAGCAGCAGACTGAGGGGGCAGCTGACTTAAGCAACGAGCGTGGAAGCCCGCACGCTGCATCAACAACGCTGTTGCCCCAACCTGCTGCCTAGGTTTTCTAGCTGTCCATGCCTGTGCAGTTCCCCGATGTAGACCCAGGTGGTACTGGTTTGTTGTTTGGTGGTGGAATACCAGCTTGGAGTTGACTGACGACCGTCCCAGAGCTCTGGGTGATGCAATCTTTCTACAACACGTAGGAGTTTATCGGTGGACTGGCTGTGGGACCAAGTTGCATGTTTCTGTATTGTGTGTCCACCGTATGATGCCGGATACATGCATGTCACCAGTCGTAGGGTCTGGCTTGTGATTTTGCACGTCTAGGTTCAGACGTTGTAGCGTTCTGACATGTCTACGCTGAGTTCCGGCCAAAACAGTGATTTTGGGCCGGTTTTCGGACAGACCTTGTGCTGCCCCGTGTGACACCCGCCGTGCACCAAGGCGCCATGGACCTGTCATTTGTCATCTCTCTCTGCAAATGCTATTGAAGCATTATGACACTCTGACTTGTGTCTTTTGGACGGACCCTTACCGTCGTGTGTACAACCCGTGACTGTTGTCATCGTCTGACGAGGCACTGGCGTCCAGTTGGCGGCTGTGTCGCTAGGATGCTTCTACGCATCTTCTCAATGGGGGTATTCTATTTATCAAAACTCCGATTCTATCACCATTATGCCCTCATTTTGGCCGCATGGCGGCTTCAACCTTGTTCGGTTCGCCGAGTGTACACCATCAAACCGTTTACACCAGGCGTTGCATTCGCAGACAACTGTTACTTGGACATGACTACTAGGAGTTGCTAACCGTCAACGCATTCATCAAGTATGTTGACCCCATCCATCTTCGCTCATTTGCAGATTGGGATGAAGCAATGCATGAGCGCGATGAGTGGGATGTGCACCAAGAGGCAGCACTGTTGGCATCCATGACTGCCGAATCCCTCAACCCCGGACCCGTAATGTACAAAGGTGGCAACATTGTGTGAGTCCGTCTTGAACAGTATTACCCACCAAGTGGTACACTGAAAATCCGCGCCATGGCTTTGCGCCATGGCGCGTCCTGTGTCTGGGATAGACTGCTTGTTAGGTGCATGTCCCTCCACAATTAACCGTATTCTGAGCAACAAGCACCTTGCATAAAAGAAGCCGAATCATCTACCTGAGAATCATAAGTTTCACCTGAAACACTTTGGTACCATGTATCAGAAGTGCTTTGCACTTGAATCATTGTTTCAGTTATGTTCTTTTATGTGCAGGCCCCTCCGACAAGGATGACGACGGACGAGACGGCACGCATTTTTCCGGATGCATGGAGTTCTAAATCATGGAGGAAGGACGTGGTGCCATCGAGGGCTACAAAGTTCAATAGCGGTTTCCATTGAAGTGGGAGCACTCTTAGCCCGGCCGCATAGTGGTACGCCATTGTGCAACTACATGAGAAAATGAACCGGGTGGGTCATCCGCGCGTATGAGCATCAAGTTCCACGACTGCATTGTTTCTTATTCTGTAGATGTCCACAAGTGCACACCGGGGCAAACTAAGGGAAATTCACCGCACTACGAAGTGGATCCTACGATGTATCAGGGACACAGTGGCGCGAGATCCAACCAGTGATGGAAAAGCACTAAGCACCGTCTTTGAAGAAGTGACGCATAAGAAAGTTGGCTATAGGTTTATGTGGAGGGCACAGGACAAGGCACAGAAGGAGGTAATGGGAGTGAAGGTGACCTCCTAGGCCCTCTTCCCCCCTTACTGTACGGAGGAGAGATATGAAATTCCTCTGCTTTGAGAACGCACACCTTTCCCCTCGTTGTGTACGAGTTTTTCATCTATGTCCCTGTATCCCTACGCATGTGCAGTTCATGAGGATAGACCGCACACTCTTGCGATGGCGGAGTAGCAGGACAAAGGGTTCCTGCATTGTTTTGTGGTGCTCCGGGCTAACGTAAGGCCTGGCCGCACTTCAAGCACATCATCACGCTCGACGAGACATTTTTGCATAATGGGCACAAAAAATTCTTACTCATCACCCAGGTTTTTTGTGCCACCAGCAATAGTGTCCCGATGGCCTATGTCATCGTTAGCCACTAGGACGAGGGAAACTGGGGCTGGTTCTTGCTACATCTGGCAAACGTGTACTGGACTTTGTGCGAGGGTGGCACAACCATCATCGGTGACCGGGATGCGGTCCTCCCTATTGCCATGCGAAAGCTGTTGCCACGCGCATCGCACAACTCCTGTGCATCACATATCAAGGAGAACATCCGGGTCACTCACAACAAAACTGCAGGAGAGATCTTTTGGCGCTTGGCAAACACGTACAAGCGCGAGGAGTATGAAAAACTCAGACTTGAGTTGATGGAGACCAATTGTGGGACGAATACTAAGTCTTCATCCGGGAATCCGAGGACGGCACCTCACTTTTGTGCTCGAGCCGCTTCCACGGTCTAATAGGCTATGTCATGTCGAGCACATGATGAGTAACGCTACAGAATCCTTAAACGCATGCATAATCAAAGCAAGAAAGCTCTTCCCATTCCATTGTTTTATGAGTATCTACCCATTCGTTGAGAAACGTTCTGAAACCGGAAGTTGGCCTATGATTCAGTCATGGACAATGCGCCGGATAAGAAATGTGCGACGACACCGTCGAAGGCCCTACAGAACAACTCCTTGATGGTGCCGGACTACGAGGAGATGCACACCGCCAACCTCATGGTTATAGCCACCAGAGGCAGTGGTGTGTCGCAGTAGGTGGATTGTTGCATGCGGAAGTGTAGCTACTGGCGCTACCAGGATTTTGGTAGCCCTTGTGTCCATGCATATGCATTGCTGCTCAAGAACGGAGTGACTCCAGATGGCTACACTAACATGGCATACAACGTTTCCATGTGGAAGTGCTGCTACAGCCATCCCATGCCACGAGTGAACTTGCAGGCATTGAAGCCTGCGCCGTCGGAACCGGACCATGAGGAGGAGCCTCTTACACCAAGGTGGAAGGTACCTGGAGACCGAGCGGTAGACAGGCCGCAATGGAAACACAAGCATGTCAATATGGTCAGATAACATGTGGAAAAGCCAAAGAAGTGTTCTACAATGCAATGGAGTGTGGAGATGCCTGTCCATGCACAGCTTGTGATGTGATCCGCTGGATGCACAGTTTGCCAGTGTATATGCAAGAGTAGATTGCTTCGTGTGATCTCTGTCCATTGTATTACTTTTAAAAATAAAGTCTAGCACATATTTTCTTCAATGGTGCACTTGCTTCTCTTGCATGGAATTGTATTACATAGCATTTGAAGATGCTATTCATTAACCCGTATAAGCATTATGAGATGTTTGTAAAATGTTGTAGGCATTTAAGAGCCAACGTGGCAATGTGCAATAGACATTTTAGACTGCATCTGACTATAAAAACGATTCAACATGGAACTTGAGGCAGATAGACTCCTCTGGTCCACACAAAAACCTCAGAAAATATCCCCAACAGTCTGTGGTTATGGTATCTTCATGTGAAGGCGAATCGACTATTACATCTAGTAAGAACCCCGTATGTGACATAACTTCCCATAATCCATTAACTCACATAACTTCCAATGACTTACCCATGCGTGGAAACAAAATTCCATCACATGACTTCCCACATACTGTTGGGAGAAGCTACCACCTAGCCTAACAAGGCTACATGCATATCGTTCAAGCAAAGAACATTCTGTGACACCACTAACATTGGAAATTTTTGGAAAGATCCTAGAGTCAAGTGGGTAGTATGGATATAGTTTGTCGAAAACATACTTGAAAGCACCATGCGAATAGGGAACGGTGGAAATGTTTTGGGATAATACTTCCTGAATATGTAAAGAAAAGAAGGGATTCTAGATGTAATTTGTTAAAAAAACACTCAATTGTTTACACACATAAGGTGAGATGGAAAGGTTCTGCCATAATCCTTACCGAATATGTTGCAAAACCTGAGTAGTCTGGATGTAATAGGTAAAAAATAGACTTGAAATCTCCATACACATAGGGAAGGGTGGAGATGAAATGGCGACATCATACGTAGACAAATCATGACAAAGGGGGCACTGTAGAGATAACCTTGAAAAAAAAATTCCTTTGGCCCTAGAAAAGGGTTCAACGTGAGCATGATTTGACAAAAGTTCATGTCCGATAACATGAGTGCACGCCACTGAGGACTCGGTGGCTCAGACCATACCCACAGCTCCCATGGCTAAGGAAAATTGGCGGGCCTTTGACTCGGCAGGGGCTTCCCCAAGTTCCATACCATTTGTTCAGGGGTCACCGGAGATGCGGCCTACGATGGCTCCTCATGGGCCCATTCCCTGTTGCGTGCTACACACTGGTCCCACTCCTCCTTCAATGCGACCCATGCCCGAATCATCTTCATGCGGTCCAGTAAGTGAGAACCTTATCCACGATGTTATGGACTGTTCGGTCGTCCATCAGTGTCCATGTTGATACAACCTGTTGTATTGGTCCAAGAATAGGTGGATAATTATCATGCGCATAACAAAATGGACTTTGAAGGGGAAGGACTTAACATATGCAAGAAACTACCCCTTCACAGTGGAAACCGCAACATTGAACTGGTTAACAAGTCGAACTGTTACGACATGGATGTTAGCGTTCGATGTGTAAACCTTGTCCAAGCACTTGTCATATGGGTTGGAACATGTGACTGGGATGTTGTTTGGGTAGAATGTACCTGACCAGGTCCACGTCATTACAACAGATCTCATTGGGCCATCATCCACTTTCGGCGACAACTGCCGATGAGGTCCAGTCCCCTGCAGGGGAGATGATCAAGCATGTCCCGTCATAGTGTTTGTAAAACATGTACCAAAAGATGAGGGTTTTGCGACAGTAAACTCAACATGAAAACCTGAAGAACACACTCTCATATCACCATGATGTTGTACCATTATCTTCTTTGAGCGTTACCATACTGTATGGGTTATGACGTACAAACTCGACTCCATACAGACTCAACATCCATAAACCCTAAGCCTCCAGATTCTGTTATAATAGCAGGGGCGAGGTAGCAACAAGTTAAAAAATGGGGGAAAACCTGGAAGAAAATAATGATAGGGGAAGCCTAGCGATGTTTTTTAAATAGGGGTGACATAGTGATGATCCCCAACATATGGACGTTTAAAAGATGGTCAGCCAAAAATGGGGGCGACCTGGAGTTTAGCCGTCCTTTTGGCCACTGATCACGGGTTGGGGGAGATGGGGAGGGGATGGGGGGAAGGGGGGGTGTTGGGGAGGTTGTAAGCTCCTGAAGTCATCCAGGGATGAGGTTGTCCCTAAGGGATCTAAGTAACGTTGGACATGGATATGAATTGGCATGATTCCACAATTTCTGCAAGGCAAAATATAGTAAAACTACAACAAGGTTCTTTCCATTCACTTTCATGCTCGGACAAGACAAATGACATCACATTCAAATAAAATCGTGTGAATCGTAGACTCATTTCAATGTAGAAATATGCTATGAAGTACCTTAACCATCCTTCGTGGTTTCAGATGGGGAAAACTTGCCAAGGCTTTTTTGCGTAGGGAGGGATGGAGCTAAGTCTAGCATTTTACCCAAAAAGGTGAATGTAGTATTTTTTTTACATTAACTTGTGAAATTGTCTCTAGAAAGTTATTCTTTTTAGGAAAAACCCATAACAAAATCCAGGATGTACGTATGTTAAATCCATGCACACATGATAGGTTATGTCATTGACATATACAAGTCCCTTAAACTTGTGAGCATGCATGACTCCCATTTATGGCCTACCGCGTGATGATTTCCACATCTTTACATTGATTGGCTTAGGAAATTCTTGGAAGCGGTCTTGCTCTCTTGTCTTCTAGCATCGAAAGTCCTGAACGCTTTGTTCACTTTCGGCATTCTTTCTACAGAAGAATTATTGCAATGTTTTAATACTTCACGGTCAACTTGTCAATGGGGCTACGCTTCAATAAAGACGTGTCTCAGTATTCTCTAAACCCACCATCTTCTTGACCAATTTTAACAAAAAAAAACCGTTCACAATGCAGCTTCACACACATCACCGGTCTTAAGGACTAAAGATGTCAAGTATCCCACAAGGCTATTTCTCTACTTGTATAAACACCCTCAATGTTTCCGACAATTATGATGCAATTACACTTCCAGCTAATTATGATTTACGCGTGTGCCTCGTTCTTCCAGAACATTGTTTGCTTTGGAGCTCAAACCTGTTCATGACCTACGCAACAATTGATATCATATTGTACATTGTTGGTGTAAACTGGGTGCGGTGTGCTAGCCTTAACCGGAGGATGCAAGCACCAACCAGCGGCAACTGCAACCAAGGGGAGGCCGGCGTACACCTACAAGTAAATGCAGAAATGTAGGACTTTCATGGGGGGAGGGGGGGGGGGGGGACACTGTAACACGTGTGGCATGGCGGAAGCAAACTGTACTTGTTCAAGTATCAGCATACAAGGATATACGTACATGGTGAAAAATCCTAGGAGACCCGAGGTCACTGAGCTACACATGTCCTGTACAAGCCAAGAATGGATGTCATTGCCTCAGCATCATGGAGCTCATCTTCCCAGAATTCTAATGCACCAAGAATTGCATCCTTCTGTGGAGGAAAGACCGTTGTATGGCCGTTTCCGTGAACCACAACAATCTACCGCTAAGGGCACCACGAGCAACAGTGACGGCCGCCCAAAACACCCTTTCTAGCAATAACACATCATAGAACCGTTCCGAAGTGTCCTTGACCCTCAATGATCCTTGATTCATTGACTAACCGGACCCCAAGGCATGCTTTGGCTTCGTTGGGTCTTCGAAGGGTCGAGCCCTGTTCCTTGGGGACGAAATTCTGTCACATGTTTTCTCCTCGGCAAGTCCAATCTTTGGCTAGGTGTAACTTTCTCAAATTTTTATGGATCAACCCAGCTCTTGGATCAATATCACATGGTTTTTCCTGTAGACTCTAGCTTAGTAATCAGATTACACATTCAAGTGTTCTTTTGAGAAGCACACAATCGCCGACGTTGAGTATTGCGTTCGCACGTCGGCGGTCCTCTTGCACTTTCTGCTGCTCTTGCTCCTTCTCCAATGCAGACCGTGTCACCACCCAATTCTTCTTGAAGTCAAGTGTGGTAGAATCCACCACGGATGGGGTTCTTGTGAGGTGAAAACTGAGGGGTGCTGCAAGCGCCGTCTCGTTCACCACCTCGAATGGCACCTTGCCGGTGGAGGCGATCGTGGTGACATTATGTGCCAGCAACTGGCAACCGGCAACCGCTGGTCCCACGCCGTCTCTTCTGGATCACCCACTATATGAAGGAGCTACTCTAGCATCCATATTTCCCACTCCGCCCGTCCATCAATGTGGGGATGAAAACTGTCGACAGCTACACCTTGTTGCGGTACCGCTCCATGAGTTCTCACGAGGAATTTATCTTCAAGCACAGATCACTGTCGCTCACAATGGACTGTGGTATGCCATGGAGGCGCACCATGTGCTTGAGGAGCACTCAAGCCATGCCTTCTGCGCTCATCATATCACGCATCGCAATGAAGCGCAACATCTTGGGAAAGCAATCCACCACCAGCAGCACCTCATTGTGACCTGCCGCTATTTCAGGCAAGACCATGGTGAAGTCCATGGAAATGTCTTGCCACAACTGCTTGGGGATGACAAGGTTGGAGAGATCAGGGGTCTACGTCCTCTGCACCTGTGATGTTGGCACACGTCACAACTCCATCAGATTTTAGCCACCTCCGACGAGATGGTAAGCCACAAAAAGAAGCAAGCTAACATATTCAATGTCTTGTTGGTGGAGAAGTGCTCACTCGGGCCATTGTCATGGCCAGAGTGAGCACTCCAAAATCAGCTATCAAAGGGTGGCCATCGCGGGAACCACCACCTGTTGTGTGCCACGCAGTCGACAATATGGCATCTCAAAAAGAATCTTTGAGCATCATATTCTCCTTGCGCCTCGTATTCCTCCCTCAAGAACATCAAGGAAGGCTTCCTCGTAGATGGTGAGAGACATGACCTACATCATCATGTCTGGTAGCTATGATATGTGTCGGCTAGGTTGATGCAACCCGGCTGGTACACGATGTCGTTGTCGAAGTGCGACTTGGGGTACTCCACCCAACGTGCTTGCCACCGGCTCAGGTTTGACTGCATCTTTAAGTACTTCAACGCGTGGTGTTCTGTGTTGACCATGCATTTATGCACCTCGAGATAGCACTACCAGTTCGTGTAGGCTGCAACCACGGTGAGCATCTCCTTGTCGAGAGTGGCATAGTTCAGCTCTACCCCACGCAACTTGCACGAGTAATTGACGACCAGCTGCTACCTGTTGCCAAAATCATGTAAGAGGATACCACCAATGGCCAAGTCTGATGCACCTGTTGCAATCTCAAACTCACGGCTGCCATTGGCCAAGTGCAAGGCTGCTGCAGAGGTCAAAGTAATTTTGAGATTCTTGAAAGCTTGTTTTCCGCTAAATCTCCAACTCCACTCGTGATTCTTGCAAGTGAGATTGGAAGTGGCTCTGACACCCCCGCATAGCCAAGGATAACCCTGTAGTAGTAGTTGCATAAACCAAGGAACACATGCATATCGTTAACAGTACGTGACTTCGGCCACTCTTGCATGGCCGAAACCTTGCATGGGTCCGCGGCAATCTATCCATTCCCATTTATGTGCCCAAGGAATTTAACCTTTTTTGTCATTATCTCACACTTAGAGACCTTGGACAAAAAGGTTTCCCTCCTCAAGATCTCGAGGACCTTCTGCACATGCTCCTTATGCTCCTTTGCCATCTAGCAATACACCAAGATGTCGTTGAGGTACATCACCATGAAGTCATCCAAGTACGGCCTGAAGATGTTGTTCATCGCCGCCATGAAGGTAGCCGACACATTGGTCAACGCGAAAGGCATTATGAGAAACTCATAGTGACCATACCGGGTGCAAAAAACCCTCTTTTTTACGTCATCTACTGCGATGCTGATCTGGTGGTAGCTGGATTAGAGGTCAATCTTTGTGAACAGGCACGCCGTACCAAGCTGATCAAAGAGCTCCTCGGCTTGTGGAAGCAGGTATCGGTTCTTGATAGTAAACTCATTCAACGCCCCGTAGTCCATGCATATCTGCATCTCCTTTGTATTTTTCTGCACAAACAGGGAAGGTACAGCATAAGGAGACGAGGATGGGTAGATGAAGCCTTGCTCCATCATCTTGGTCAGCTACTTCTTGAGCTCCTACTGCTGCGCATAACTCATGTTGTAAACTAAGAAAATAGGCAGGCGTACTCCAGGTTCGAGGTCAATGCGATGGTCCATGTCACGCTTTAGTGGCAGACCCATCGGAAGAGTGTCAGGGAACATGTGCTTGAACTCTATACGCACCTTTTGAAGCCCCTTGACATCGCGAAAAACTTGCCTTGGGTCCCTGGTTGCTCACGAGTCGCCCCATAGCAGGTACCATGTCCTCTTGTTTGTTGAAACCGTCCTCCATGTCCCGCACTAACGCCAGAAATATCTGCTCCTTTTTCTCAAATCGCACACCAAAGCAGCACCAAGTTAAGCATCATAGGCACCGATTCCTCCTTACAAGGCTTTGATTGCTGTGAAGATTCCTTCTTGTAATTCTCCTCCTCTGTAGGCTCTTCCTCAGTCCACCTTGGAGTGTAGTCGGTGACGCCGCCACCTTGCCAAAGTTGACGAAGCTTGACATACGCGTTGTTCCTCACGTCACCCACGGTGAAGCGCTTAATGAACTCCTTCCATAATGTTGACCGTTTCAGGGTTCGCTGACCACTGTTGCAGGTTGAAACCAATGGGGTTGAGATTCTGCGTGCGGTCGCATTGCCGACAACCATTGTTGCTCCACTACCATATCGATTGGACCATATCACATCGGCCCAGCATTCAAACAATGCCCCTCTCAACAAGGTCACAGCATAGTGGCAGAGTGACTCGCTCCTTGAGGCACCCACGTCGATGGCGGTGAAGTACAACTCTAGTCTGAGTATCCAGGGTATGGAGCTGTCCCATCCTTCTTTGATGGGTCACGCAGCTCCAGCTTGGGCGGGCTCGATACGCCCTTCGCACCTCCAGGTGCGGAGGCAATTGGCACAAGTGTTATCACTGGAATTTTTGTGGGCTCTTGATTGAGGTATGTGTTTTGCTTCTCCAACAGGTCCATCTTGGCCTGCATGTTGGCGAGCAACTTTTCCAACACTGTGTGTGTTGTTTCTTTGTCTTATGTGTTAAATGCTGCGGCTGTTCGGAACATGCCAGATGAGTTCATCTTGCATCCAATGAAACTTATCATAATCAGAGTGCACATTTAAGGAAGAATTACAATGACTAGTGCCGTTGGGACAACATAGCTTACAGTTGGAGGGACACTCGACAACTGAAATCCTATGTAAAAAACTCATACAAGTGTTTTGTGAATCTTTGCCATCCAGAAAACTACAGACCCAGACCTCATGACAACGATGGCAAACAAAGCAATGGCTCCCAAGGACAAGTAGTGGTAAGATGGCATTGATGGAGGGAAAACAACATGCAACTCATGACACTGGTAGGCTACTGAGTGAATGGTGCAAGACCATCAACTCCGACGGCCAGACCGACGACGGACCTGTCTAGCTCAGTGAATCCTTCACCACCGTTGTTGTCCACAGAGGAAACACCTGAAGCCAGTGCAGGAGGCACAAGCAGGAGAGTGCCAACCAAGGACAACGCGTACAAGATATCCATTGCTCAAAAGTCGTAGTAAGCATGTACCCTAACAACTCAATAGGACGGCGGAGGAGCTTTTGTAACTCTCGAGTGCAGGAAGAAATACTCACCAAGAGAAACATCCAAGCCATGAGTAAATCCACAATCCATTCTGAAGTACCTAAATCATTCTATCTTGTAAATGCAAAGGACCAAACATGCGGGTCTGAATATGATTCTGGGGGTTTAATTTTCCACTGCGTGTGACCTCGCTTTTATGTGGTACTGCTCTCGAGTGGTGGTCCAATCGAAAGGACTTCCAAGGGCAGTAGGAGACAAGAGGATGTGAAGAGCTCATATAGTCACTCTTGTATCTTTGTTTGTGAACATTCTTTCTTCCAAATAGATCAATCAGGCATGGCGTGATGTTTTGACTCTATACAAATACCGAGACATCTTTGCACATGTTTTTTTCCCTCCATTTTAAAAAGTTAACAAGAAGTGTGATGCATAGGACAAGGCTATAGCGGTTTTTTTAGAAATCCATCGTGATGGCAACAACGTTGCCTCCATTGAAATTAAGTTCCATTACAATAACCGCCTCAAACACGACATGTGGTAATTAATGACAGCACATGGAATCCAAGATAAAATTCCACAAATGATCATAACATCTCGTTACATTTTTAGTGTTGAAAACCAATTATGCAAAAACCTTCACTCTGATGGAGATTGACAACGTCAAGCAGCAAGGTGAGTGACTCCACTTGACCAACAGAACTTCTAGGTCATAGTCAATGGGACCATCACAAGCATCAACAACATGCCAAACGATTGGGCAGCCATAGGCAAGGTCAGAGGATTTGTGTAAATGCAAGGGGCTAGAGTAGGCTGCAAAGCTCCTGTCCAGTAGAAAAAAATGCGCCAATGGATTCCCCATCAAAACAGCTCACGGTGCTGTAAGAGATGATTCATTATATTATGCAGTTTGATGAGGCTTGCAAAGATGAAAAACCAGAAATACTAGTGCAAATGCAACCAAGGGATTGCAGAGGTCACTGGTATTACTAGATGGGAGGGCCTCTTTCATTTCCATATGCAATTGTGAGGTATGAAAACTAGGCTTGAAAACCAGAGCAAGGGTGTTAAAAGGAAGTACAACCAACGAAAAATTTCAAGTCCATCGTTTAATTGAAATGGTCGGGTTACAGATTGGATGAGTAGATGATGTAACGGTCCGGAGAAATAATACAACGAGTGACCACAGAAACGTTATTGGTCGATGCTTCTTGCACCCATGACATCTTAAGATTTACATAATAGTGGACTGATCCAGTTCAGCATTAATAGATCAAGCAAGGTATGATTCAATAACCGTTGAGGGAATGAGTAGAGGTGGGAACATAATAGAATTTGACAGGGAACATTTCAAGAAGATGCACTATTTTGACCTTGTTATACGTGGCAAAGAGATACATGTGAGTAGGATCTTATGCGTGTCTTATCCACGTGGATCCTAGCAAAGAGGGTGAAATCATATCATCTAACATAGCAAACACATTAGCCTCTTCGGCATCAACACCATTAAAAAAAGATAACCATACCAAAACAGGTTTTATTGATGAACTACCCTTAGGGCTTCATACCAAAACAGGTTTTACTGACAAACTACCCTTATAAAGGAGTTCAAAGGGTTTTATACTGACAAACTACCCTTGTTGCTTCATCCCTAAAAACATTGACTGCAAAATGGACACTTTGGGAAGAAAATTGGAGTTCAGAAGAACCTAGTGGATGAGAAACCACACGCAGATCAAGATAAAAATGTCAGTTGGATGTGATGCTCAGACAATTCTTCATACCTCTGTTGACATTGCCTTGCATATCCTTGGTTTTTTCTTTGAGAAAAAAATGAGACCGGTGAAGGAAAATGTGTGTGGATTACCATGCAACATCACAATCAAGAACCACTATCCTCTATCATAAGCAGGTGAGCTTCTTTACCAACTTTGGGGAGTGCATTTTTCTACAAAAATGGACATACAAAGTGATTATCACCACATCCATGTATTACATAAGGACAATGGAACAGCATCATTCCAAACTGATTCCAAATATTTCAAATGTAGAGTTTGTCATTTTGACTCAAATACACCATTTTGTAATTCATGAACAACAGAAATGAACAACATCTAACGCTTGTACTTCAACAATTTTGTTGCTCTCTTTATTGCCAACATACTCATGTATAGCTTTGTTTCTTGAACCAAGGCTAAAGCCTTGAGTAAATTTTCTATGAGCATGGATTGCGCAACATTACACTTAATTGGCCACTTAAGTAACAACCAGACTCAAGCATCGCCGATTAGTAGAAGGCAATGGTCAATCGCCATGTCACCGAAGTTTTCACTGCATTGGCTATCCAACGCAGTGCATGGATTGCTAAACAATTTGAACATAAATTTATTATTCTTCTATGTCTTATGCGTCCTTGCTCCCACAAGGCTGATTAATGATGGCGTGAATACATGCAATCACTGCCGCCACTAAGAATCATGTGGTGTTGTCACCATTGCTATGAAGTTTGTCCCGCCGCCGTTTCCATTGTGAGTCAAGTGAAGCTGCTGCTACCATGATCAGGTTTGTACCCCTGTAGATTTTGTTGTGAGGCAGGGTCACTCACAATGGTTACAACTTAGTTTTTGGTATGAACAGTCTGTTGTTGTTGCTGCAATGTAAGATGTCCAATTACTAAGCATGCTATCTCCATGAATGAGTGTGCCGCGATCCATGTGTGTGAATGTAAACACTCTACTCTGATGATGCTTGATTCTTATACTAAACATGTTTTGGACTGCTTTGCTGGGAAAAAAACTTGCTTCTGTGCCACCTACGTAACCTCGCCAGAAAATAAACAATGGAAATTACTTAGTATCCGAGTAATGTATTCCTACCTTGTTGAAGCGTTTGTCATGAATATGTATTCTTACCGATTGGCCCACATTTCCTTGGATCACGTCTCACTTGTTGGCATGAAATCGCTAGTGTGAGGGCTTTCAAGAGTGACCTGACTGTTGGAAACATTGGACTAACTTCAATTCCAAAACAGAAGCCATTTAAGCTAAATTTTGATGACATAATGTTCTACAGGTGCTTGTGTCAAACCTTTTCCACATGGGATGCAAGAAACCCCCTTGTTTTTCAAATTTTAAGAGACAACCTCAGAAACTTTTGAATTCTATGTGCAAAAACAAACAAAATATTATCAGAATCTTTAAGATATCCAGACTATTAGATAATTGAGGGGGCTACAATCCCTGCAGTCAGCTGTGTTGCCACAGACAGTCAAGATGACAGGAGCAGCTCTTCCATCACTATGGTGCATGTTTCAGTTGTTGAGTACATTGCCGCTGTTTGGTGTGCTGTCGAAGCTGGACATGCCATCTTTGCCAAGCATGTTGTACAAGTCAGGCGCATGCAAGTCATACATCACTTTAGTCATATCCCTCCTTCTAATTGGCCACAACATCCTTTTCTGGGTAAGTGGGCGTACTGAGTTTGTCAATTTAATCACGTATGTTGCCTCAATTACACTTTTCTTTGCCGTTGTAACAGCTGTGGGCTGTTTTGCAACAAAAAAACTGGATCCAAAACTTATGCCCTCAGAAAGTGTAGTCCAAAGAGGGTAGGAAAATGGTTGCCTCCGCCATTTTGGCTGAGACGAACCGCACCACAAACAAACACAGCCGTCGTATGGCATTTATCTAAACATGCATCATACAACTCTATCGTTCCATGTGGCACAACCACGTGGAAACTGGATCCTAGCAACGTTCTAGGAGTGGAGGAGGAGTGACACCATGGATTTTCCATCGTGGTACTCCTTTCGCCTCAAATCCGACCAAGGGTTTTTTTCCGGGCTAGAGTCGAACTAGAATCTAATCCATATACATATTCTGGGCTTTGGCTCCTCAAAACATAAGCCTCAAGTACCCAAAGAACCTGATAACTACACAATGACCATTTTTAACCATAGAAATGGTCCCTACGCTACATGCCTCACCCTTTGCTTTGAACTGTCCCTGTTCGTCTGTGCTCATGAAGGCTTAATCATCATGTACTTCTTGATGCAAGATGTGCAACAAGAGTTACAAACAAGATCACATGTGTGGACTCTTGTCAGCCACAACACGGTTGCATCATGTTCACGCTCAATCAAGCACAAACTTGTGGTTTTTGTGATTATGGTCATTTGCGTACAACATCCAGTGTTGATCGCGTGATCCTTGGATATCAACAATATGAGACAAGTAGAATCCTTTTACGTTCTTCACAAGTGTTGATGAGTCTTCTCCGAAGACTCATCACACATGTGTATCAGTGGCATAGTTGACGCCTTTGGGGGCATATACTGTCAACAATGTCTTGCCACTTTGGAAGAAGGTGTATAGGTTGAATTTTCCCACATTTTGTGTGGAACATGTTTTGAAAGTTGTTGTGGTGATGCCCCCCCCCCCTGCAAGGAGAGTCTCTACGACCAATCAACCGGACGTCCCTACAAAACACAGGTCCATACAACACTTCCCATGTCATTCGGACATGACCTCTTACAAGGGGTTGTTGCCGAGATGGTACCTCCCCGCAACATTGTCGATGCGTGCAATCCAAGATCCGGACATCAACTCTGTCAGTTTGAAACCACGTGTTCATGATCATGCATATGGCTACCATACCTCTTTCAGCACCCATGGAATCGTTGGCTAAACTCAACCAAGCTCCACTAAGCCCACGCAGCTTGCACGATAGCTTTATCTTAGGGTTGGGAGGAACCTAGGACCTAGAACATGGTTGCTGAGCACACTTTTTCTTCCTTTCAAAGATTGAACTCATCTTTGAAGGAGGCGGCGTTCGTCGTCTAGCATGCGCAATTGCCGTCAAAGTCCATCATTGGATACGGCAATTCTTGGACCTAGATAATCTTGGTCTCAACTATCATCCTCTCATTTCTCTCTGAAATGGGTATGTTTGTTGCCACTCTCGTCCCTGTCAAAATCATATTGCTTTTAACTAGGTTAGTTGAGATGAATGATCTCAACAACCATGAATTGTATCCACAAGTAAAGTGTTCATCGTATGTTATTCACCGAACGGGTACACTATGATCACAACCCTTGTAGTACAAGTTGGAAGTACATATCTTGGGTCTCAATTCCATGTGACTGTGATAAAAAACGTTTGAATCACATCAGGTGATCCTGGACCAACCAAATCCCATTTATTGTGTGTTCATGTAATCGCGTCCAAGGGTTCCGTTTGGGAACCCTTCAATGGAATGTGTTTTTCAAGTTGCAACAATCCATCTTGCTTTGATGTCTTCTATTATGTATGTTTGGTACTTCTACTCGTTAGAGTATTTTTCACATGCCTGACCCAAGGCACTTGTAGAGGGTATCACCCCCATCAAAGAAAGCAAACAAAAAACCACCATTGTGGATACCGCCACAGCGACATCCAAAAATGTATTGTTCTTGCTTTCGGTAATGTACTTCAACTGAACCATCCCCAACACTGAGGGAATTCATTCGCCTTCCCATGACCTTCCGGGTGATTCAAGCGTAGTTTGACTACACCACAGTCACTATAATCTCTATCAAAGATTGGGTTTGTTCCAACAAATCAGATGTTGGGTTTATTTTGCTCATCGATATTGCATAGATGATGCTGTACCATATCTTTGGTGTGATTGGAATCCATCCACATGATGTTTGAAGATAGTGATGTACATGAATAATGTACCGTGTCACGATGCCCTTGAATTTGAGACGTTTCTTAAAACATAAAAAAAAATCTCATGAGAAACATTGTCTGTCGAGGTCCACCTTGAAGATTCCTTTCACATCAAAACTTAGTTACAACACACTGGTCACTAGTTTGTCTCAATTTTGATTATGAATCGTTATGTGGTCAGTTGGACCATCAAGATGTAGATGCTAACACGTTGTTAGCATAAAGTTATTGGCTTACATGTCATTTCCACAATCATACGCCTTGGACGCAAAATCTAGACCTTGGTGTGATTCTGACTATGTCGTAGTTGGTTTGTAGAACACTGTGAGACCCCACTAGTAGTAAAGGCGTATCACTCTTTTTCTGTTAAATGGATTTTTCACAGAGCTGTGGACGAACTCTTGTCACCAACATCGGTTCCCGCATATTATCTATAAATGTCCATGACATGTTCACTCACCGAATGATAATAGACTGAAGGTGTCGCCTTCAATTTTTTTCACTTTCAACATTTTGTCCACTTGATGTACGCACAAAAGTGACTCTTGCAATCTTTGCCTATTGCACTGCGGTGTCCTATATTGTTGAGGATCTAAAGAAGAGTCTCCGTCCTTCTCTGGCACATTTACAACCTCACTGGTAACCCAGTTATGTACCGGAAATGTCATGTACCGGAAATGTCATGTAGCGGAAATGTTATGTGCTGGAAATGTCATGTACCTTTTCATTTCCGGTACTATTTGGGTACCACGATTTGTGTCCATCACACACAGATTGGTTAGGTATCAATGGTTTCACAATTGAGAATTCCTTCAAGGGTATCATCATTGATACGTTCAATCACAACTTGATGTTTTCATTGGCCATAACTAATGATGCACAGAACCTCCTAACGGTGTTTATGGATCCAGCACACATTGTGTACAGGTAGCATGATGTTGGTTCTATAGGATTGAAGTCGGTGTGCTAACACACCAGATCTGTTCAACATCTCATGACATGGTCATGACACAGGATCAGTCATCAAATGATCACATTTTCCTTTGAATAGTGTAGCATAATGGGATGTACGACTGTCAAAGAACACGTCCTATGTCCACCAGACCATTTTTTTGGTGAAATGGTGTCACGATTTTCATCCAAAACATCAGCTGATATTGTGAGCCTGATCAAAAATCACAAAATCATTGTGACCATTCATCTTTCCAACTGATCCCTAACTTGATGTTGTGATCGATGCACCAATAGTTAGTGGATAAGGTGTTGTGCATGTAGTACATGTTTATCTGCATGTCATATACCCCATTTCACTCGTCTAAAGTACAATGGTATGAATCCCATGTTGTGACCAATTGAAAGTAAGATTGTCTTTGGCACTTGGTCATGCGAGCTGACCTCTTGCAGTCATGCAAGTGGTGCATGTTTTGAAAGAGATGCTTAACAGACTGGGCTTTTGTAGTACATTCCGTCTATGGATACGGAGGAGTTCGTCCACCTTTGGCGAGGTCCAAAATTGATGAAATTGTCCTCGCCACACATGTGATTCATCCGTATGAATTCTTTTCGTACTTCTTCTGGAAGTATCCTTCCATACTGCTATAAATAGAGGTGAAGTTCTGAACGTTGAGCGGTCGATCCTATCGGCAACAACTGAGATTGTTGTATGTTTTTACATCATTCAGGCATAAACCTGATCGTCACAGCCATATGCGATTGTCTATAGACATGCCTGTCGGTTCTCTATTTGAGGAATTCGACAGCATGACCATCTTCAACTTTGTCAACATGCCTTTCAAAACGTCAGACAATGTGTTCTCTGGCTTCGAGTGACGCCCTTGATGCACTTGCCCGTAGAACCACTATGGGTATAGAACATATGCTTTTGTTTGGTGGTCTATAACAAGCTAGCATGAAGAGTCAACGAGTTGGCTAGTTCTTGCTACTTAATACAAGAGGGTGTGATCAGCACCCATGTTATCGGTGCAATCAACATCTTTCAACGTGTGTTGTACCATCAACACTATAATAGCTAGTCCAACTGGAACTCATGGCCATAGTGCATTCGGTAATCGCATCAGTGGTGCATTTGGCACCCATGACAAAAATGCAACCCGCAACTTTTGCCAATCATGTAATCTGTGTTTATGACTACGGTGCATTTGACACTCATGTCAATGATTTAATCGATGCACTTGTTGACCATACATTCAACGCTCATGGTAATTGTGTGTTCGGCACTCGGGTGAATGCTACAATTGCATCTCCTCTATTGGTCATGTTCCAAGTGCTACCAACACTAGTCAATTTTATGCAATTGACCCTCGTGTGTGGATTTTCACCATCGCGTGTGTATTGAGTGCAATCGGCAATCATTTTCGCCTTTCATTGACACCCAGCACAAGTGAACTACCCAACATCCTTGGTGCAATTGATACCCACGTGGATACGTAATTGGCCTTTGCTTTGGTCATATCTCTGTAGACCATGAATACTGCATTCGGCACTCGCACCACGGACGCTTTCAACATCCATGACCAAAGTGAAACTAGCACTTATTCTTGTAGCGTTGTGTTTGACAACGGCATAACTTCTGCAACTAGCACTGGTGCTGTTGCCAGTAGTACAATTGGCGCTTACGTCAATGATGTCATTGATGCCCGTGTAACTATTCACTTGACACTCGTGCATTTTGCACATTTTGTTTTGATGCGGTAAGTGAATGAATCTTCAGTGGTCGCAGCACGTTCAGTGGTTTTATGATTTTTCATTGAGAATTCATCTTGATGCACGTTACCACTGTGATTTTGCAATCTTGTGCACATTGTAGTCATCATTTGTGTAAATAGAACTACTGAGTGCATGCACAACCTGCAACCGGGGATTGGGGAAGAGCCACTTCCCTGACCTCCCGTCCTAGCCCAGACTCTCGTCTCAACGAGTATTCTGACAAGCTCGGTCCAACGTTGCCGGTCGGGTGGCTTTTGGTGACTTCCCCCGCCTCATTGGGACATCAAGGCTCGTAGAGCTTTTGGCTCAACGAGCTCTCCAACGAGCTCACTCTCAAAACTGAGAGCACTGGCTCGCTCCACCAATCCCACGGGCGTTTGGATGAACGGTCCAAACACTCTTTGTTTTTTGTGCAGTAAACAACATCATCGGTTGACGCTGTCCGTCAATGTCAAAATCCAACACATGAGTGTGTTTGACAATATTCTTTTTTCTCTTCTCTCACAGAAGCTCTGGCTCAGATACAAATGCAACAGCCATACGCTGATTTTTCAATAACTTCTAAACCCCAAGCCTAGGCCCTTTGAAATTGTATTCCAAGGAGGGTGGGCAAATGGTTGTTGGTTTGTGTGACTTCTACCCGTCACAACTGATGTCGATGGATTACCCATATACCCACGTTTGTGGCATATGGCAGAGGAGGGTGTGACGACACGACGGGTCTCCAGAGTGTCCCTAGACTTCTCCAGCATCTATGACAACACTGGCGAGACAAGGTCGATGCGTC
This sequence comes from Penium margaritaceum, assembly GCA_023375785.1. Classification (NCBI taxonomy): domain Eukaryota; kingdom Viridiplantae; phylum Streptophyta; class Zygnematophyceae; order Desmidiales; family Peniaceae; genus Penium; species Penium margaritaceum. Next base: position 31,480 of record SZWC01000990.1, read on the forward strand.
CGGGCAGCCCTCTGGGCTTGTCGAGAGCTAGGAGAGTTTTCTCAGGGGGTTGAGACCCGCGCACCCAGTGGATTGTACCGGTGCGACAAGGAGACCCAGTGGCTGTATTAGTGCTTCCGATGTTGAGAAAGCTGTGCGTGATGTCTGGACGTTGATTCAAAGATTTTCTAGCACTGCTCGTATCTGCTTGGTGGTTGAAACCTGGGCACTCGGAGAGCTGTTCTGGTGCCTCGAGGAAACTACCGTTGATTATTATCGTGGTGTACGTAGTGTGTTCTCTCCGCTGACTCATTTGGGTTCAGCGGGGATGACGAGGCCCGGTGCGGCTAGTTGCTGGTGCCCCTACATAAGCCCGCTAGGGGCTCATTTGTACTCTCTCCTTGTTCTTTCATATTATGCATTCCAGACTTAGCCACTTTTTGCCTTTTTGCATTACACTCACACACATAGCTCATGTTCATTCTTGCATGGGCCTGCATGCCCCAAAACATTTCCCATTTGGTAATAGAGCACAGGGGGGCGTGTGAGTAGCAGAAGCAGCAGCAAGGGGCGGAATGCAAAGAGAACACGCCACGTGGCGCCACGCCGGGAGCATCGTGAGGGAGTGCAAATTGACTGCACGTGATCACTAAAGGGGCGGTGAGCAGCGTAGAATAGCAGCAGCGGCTGCTATAGTAACACTGGTAGCGGTAGCAGACATAGTAGCAACAGCATCAGAGGCAAATCCTTTGCCACACGGCAGGTGGAGTGGCGGTGGAGTAGCTTCTCAGAGCAACGGCAGCAGTGGCGGCAACAGCTGCAGCAACGACGGGTGGCAGAATTCGTAGCAACTACGCCTGCAATTGTAGTAGCAGTGGCAGCTGCCGTGCCGCGCAGCAGCAACAACAACGGCAGCAGCGGCGGCACATAGCAGCAGCAGCAGCAGCTATGGCAGCAGCAAGTAGCAGCAGCAGCGGCAGCTGCTATGCCACGCTACTACAGTAGTAGCAGTAGCAACGGCGGTGGCATCAGCGGTGGCGCACAGCAGCAGCAACAGTGGTGGCAGCAGCAAGCAGCAGCGGCGGCAGCAGAAGCAATCAGTAGCAACAGTGGCAGTGCACAACAACAACAGCATCTGCGGTAACAGCGATCAACAGCAGCAGCTACTGCGCAGAGCATCAGCAGCAACAACATCAGAAACAGAAACAGTAGCAACAACCGCAGCAGTTGCACTGCCGCTGTAGCTGCTGCTGCCAAAGCGAGGAGGGCCTCGCAGCACTCCTTTGAGCCCCCCCCCCTCTCGGAGGGATCCCCTCGAGCCCCATGAGGGGGGCGCCCTCGGAGGAGGGCCCGTCGGGCTGGTGAGCCCTCTCGGCCCCGTCGGCCCCGTCGGCCGACCGACGGAGGAGGCCGACGGTGAGAGAGGGGCCGACCCCCCCTACTCCCCTCCTTGCTCCCACCCACCTTGCTCGCTCGCACCAATGAGCGAGCAAGCAAGCGTGCGTGCGAGGGAGGCGCCAGCCCCCCCCCCCCCTCCAACCTCCGTTACCTTATCCATTGCCCCAAATCAGGGGCAATCAAGAAAATGGGGAACGAGGAAAAAAAACACAAATGGGATGCACCTGGAAGCGAGTGGAAAAGAGGGAAAAAAACACAAAATAACGGGGGCTGAGGGCGAGAAGAGGGGAGAGAAGAAAACAAAGAGGTGGAGGGTGAGGGCAAAGGAAAAAAAGGGGGCTGAGGGCAAGATAAAAAAGGGATCACGCAGAAAAAAAAATTGTGCTGGGCCATAGAATAGCTTGGCATCATACCGACACCTGCAGTAGCAGCAACCACTGTAGCAACAGCAGTTTCCGTAGCAGCAACAGCGGCGGTTGTAGTAGTGGTTGTAGTTTTGCCTTCCTAGCTGACATCGGATTGTGTTGTCGGCTGTGATCTCTGTTTTGAGACGCGTCGTGGACCGGTGTCTCCCTAGGGCCCGTGGATTGGTGCGCGTACTTTATTCCGTAGGATCGACGACGGATTCGAGTCTGTGCATCTCCGAGGGCTGGGTCGTCTACCACTTGGAGCAAAAGTCACACTTGTAGCCGCCACCCCTTCTGTTCTTGGAGCAATCTTCACTCCATTAGTTGCAGCAGCATTAGTAGCCGCAGCTAGTCAGACTCCATCCCCCGGGGGTATTATGGTGGTGCAGCTCATCCCATGTGGTCACGTTTGCTGACCCCGAGGCCATGACTTTTGGGAGTGACAGTACCTTCTGGTCTCATTCTTTCCCATGGTTTGGTGTTTACCACCAAGAGTAGGTGTCCTTGGCACCTATCTATTGTCAAGCGCACGAGGTGAGTGCGTAGACATTTGAGCAGGTGCCTTGCGCGTTCGCCTACAATTACTATGGTGATGGACGTCATGGTTGGCGTCGCTACTGGACGCGCCCTCGCGGCTGACATCCACCTTGGCTTCAACCTTGTTGGAGCCTGCATCCTCCACATCCTACGGATCTGCCACCGTTGGTAGATCCCCTACCTAGACCTGTGGCGACCATATTCACCGAGATCCACGGCTTGAGGCAGATGGTGTAGCGGCTTTGTGACCTCGTCGTCACCAAGCGTACTTCTACTACTAGTTCATCGACGGCCTCTTCGATCACATCTCCTTCATCTTCTCCTCCTTCCTCATTCAATGGTGTCCCTTTAGCTCCACTTTCCAGCCAGTCCCAGGCTGTGTCAGCGTCAGCGCTCCGCACGCCGTGCTCGCGCCGGTTTTGATACATCCTCCTCCTCCTTTGCTTCTATTGATGTACCTATTGAGGGGGAGTGTGGTCACCGCACATGGCCTGTTGTGACCATAGTGACAGAATCTGCACTCGTGTCACGTTGTGGTGGCCGAGTGTCAGCTCAGGCAGATTCAGACAATACGACAACAACACATGACGTGGATCCTCATCCTGACATGGTGTTCATGGTGGAGACTTCCGCTTCATCGATCTTGACTTCCATGTCCTGGGTGGATCCAGATCTTTTGTAGCAGTAGGTTGCATCAGGAGGAGTGCAGGCATGGCGTCTCTGGGCGGTGCCACTCGCAGCTCCGACCAGTGGCGGCCCGGCGGTGGCACAGGAGTGGCACAGGAATCACATAAAGATTGAGATGCATCTACCGGAATTCTGGGGGAGAGTGTGCAGGGAACTCACACCAGTCTGACGGAGGTTGGAGTTCTTGGGACGTGCATGTCATCGAGGTGGACATCTACACTGGGGCAGGAACCGAACGTTCTATAACAGTAGGTTACATCACGAAGAGAACAGGTCTTGTGTGCCTGGGTGGTGCCACTCGCGGCTCCGACCGGTAGCGGCTTGGCGGTGGCACTGCGGATCGGGATGCCCCATACGGATTTCCGAGGGTGTTGGCGCATGAGACTCACACCAGCCCGACAGCAGTCACACTGCATGAGTAGAGTCGGCCGGCTGGTCTTTTAGAGGTTGAGGTCTTGAGAGCAGCAGTTCTGAGAGCTGTCACTGGGACATGTGCTACAGCGGACACAACTGGCTCGACCGTGTCATCTGTGCTTCCTGAGGACCAGCTTAAGCATGAGGAGTCGCCCATGTTCTTAGAGTCTACGTGTTCCCATACACACAACGGAGCAATGAAACACATGACGAAGTATGATGTTGGTCCTCTCTCCATTATCGAGCTCGTGGCAGTGACCAGCTTTCCTGGCAAGACGGTGCATGAGCGCCAACTACGCTTGCTGTGCGCCTTGACGGGCATTGTTGAACCAGAGTCCTGCACACATGTGTCTACTGTGGCGGGAGTCGAGGATGATGGAGCAGATCCATGCACGCTGATGGAGTCACCTCGTCAGCAAGAGTTGAGTTTTGCCCTCTCCTGTTCACCTGTTTGTGACCCTGTTGATGCAAAGAGTGGCAATACCTGCACGGACGACATTTCCACGTACTCCATAGACTCAAATGACTCCTCTTTCTCCTTCTCTCTTGGCATGTAACCACTGATTCCTCCTTATATTAAAGACACGAGCTGTGATGTTGATGCGACACTTGCAGCTGCATCCAATTTTCTAGCATATTAGCACATTGCGGGTCTGGTTGAGCCCCAGTTGGATGCAGTGGCACCGGCTCCATCGTCTTCAATAACAGAGATGCAGATTGAGCTTTACTCACAAGTTCTGCAGTCTGCATGTGCAACATCTAGTGAGGCAGAGTTTATCCTACGCTAGGCAGACATGGGCCACCTCCACATGTTCGTGATGCTGCAGCGGGAGGTGATGGCAGCACGTGAGCGATTCTCAAAGGAGGAGAGCATCAGGACTATCGACACAAGCATTCCACTACCAGGATCTTACACACCCATACTGGAGGAGGATCACGTATCAGCTCTGAGTATGACATTTAATAATGACACTACCATAGGAGAGCTGAGTGTGCCTTCAGTTTCCACCATCGTCGTTCATGTCGACTCCGTCATTGCTCCTCCTTCTGTTGCTGCCATCACGCAACTTCATCCACCTGCCTGAGCTATTCCGTTGTCACCTTTGTCCATGAGTGGTGATCCGGTTTGTCGCTCCAGTCCTCTTCAGGCGGTACATCCTTGTACCTCAGGGTGCTCTCTCCCTTCTTGGAGACCAGCTCTGCCACTTTATCCACGCTCGCGTGCTTTTTGCCCATTCCCTTTCTTCCGGCGTACACAAATGCATCGCGGTAGAGCGGATAGAGGAAAGGCAGTGAGTTGGGACCCTCGGCAATCACGCAAGGACTGGTACACTCCAGGTGATGCAGCAGAGATGTGAGGAGTTTTGGCGGGAGACACCACTTTGTCTTTGAGGCTAGGAGCCGACTTGTACATGACATAGGGAGATATCTCTGCCTGATGGAGGGGCCACATGATTCATTGCCCAAGATCTGTTCACCTACAACATCAGCATCTTCATCGAGGACATCGACGCCAGGTTCATCTGGGGGAGTGTTGTGTGGACCTCGACCTGACGTGCCGTCATGGGAGATGCATGGCGAGGGGTCCATGCTCTGCTATGAGCAGACTACAGCAGTCGTCGTGTGACTCATGCCAGGTGTATGGTAGCACTCTGTTGGTGGAGACCTAGAAACTTGGTCGGTTATACTAGTGTCACGAGGAGACCATGTGACCGTGTGTCTTGGTGTGTGGCCATACTACGTGTGGCATGTGCATGCCAGCTGGTTTGCTCATAGTGGTCGAGACCCGGACACGTGGTGAGTTGCAACCGTGTTACGAGGAGACCCCCCATGATCATGTGTGTTGATTGATGGTTCTATTGTGGTTGGCATACAAACACCTGTTGGATTTCTCGCACTGGTCGAGACCCAGGCACTAGTACCGCCAGTGTCACGAGGAGACCCTCTTGCCGTCTGACATGTGTATGGTGTGCATTACACAAGTTTGTGTGTGTGTGCATGACTCTTCTCATGGTCTAGACCCAGGCACTTGGTATGATGTGCCAGTTTTGTGAGGAGACCTTAGATGGGCAGCAGATGTGTGTGGTTGAATGTTGTAGACCGTGGTTTTGCATGCGCTGTTGTTTAGTACCTGAGCCTATTTGTGTGTTCTGGCGTTGATGGCCATGTCAGCCACGGGCAGTGTTGGTTTGTGTGGCATCCACCAATCATGACCGATGCCGATGGATTACCCGTATACCCATGTTGGTGATATTTGGTAGAGGAGGGTGTGACGACACAACGGGCCTCTGGAGTGTCCCGAGACTTCTCTAACATCTACGACAGTGCGGGCGAAACGCGGTCGATGCGTTTTGGCAGTCCTGTGGGCTTGTGGGGAGGTAGGAGAGCTTTCTCAGAGGGTTGAGACCTGCACACCCGGTGGACTGTACCAGTGTGACGAGGAGACCCGGTGGCTGTATTAGTGCTTCCAATGTTCGGAAAGTCGTGCGTGATGTCTAGACGCTGATTCTGAAATTTTCTAGCATTGCTTGTAATTTCTCAGTGGTCGAGACCCAGGCACTCAGAGAGCTGTTCCGGTGCCTCAAAGAGACCACCGTTGATTGTTATCATGGTGTACGTAGTGTGTTCTCCCCGTTGACTCGTTTGGGTTTAGCGGGGGTGACTGGGCCCCGTGCGGCTAACTGCCGGTGCCCCTACACAAGCCCGCTAGGGGCTCATTTGTACTCTCTCCTTGTTCTTTCATATTGTGAGTTCCAGACTTAGCCATTTTTTTACCGTTTTGCATTGCACTCACACATAAAGATCATGTTCGTTCTTTCATGGGCCTGGATGCCCTAAAATGTTTCCAGTTATGGTCACCTTGTCCATTTTTGCTGAGACAAACCATACCACAAATGGACGTGGTTGTCATAAGGCATTTTTGAAAGCATGTATCCTAAAACCCTACTGTCCCATGTGAGAAAGCTACATGGAAACAGGACCCTTGCTATGTTCTAGGAGTGGAGGAGGAGTGACACAATGGATTTTCCATTGTGACACTCCTTCTTCCTCAAATCCGGCGAAGGGTTATTTTCCGGGCTAGATTTGAACTAGACTATAGCCCATACATAGCTTCTGGGCTTTGGCTCCTAAAAAAAGAGCTTCAATTATCCGAAGTACCTGATAATCATTTAACGACCATTTTCAACCATAAAAATGGTCTGTGTGCTACAGTTGTAACATGTATCATCACACTCATTCGTGTCACTATCATTTGATGCTTTTCCACAGTTATGCATAGCACCATGATTGGCTGCATCGCAAAAGCTTGGCGTGTGGCCACACTAGGTGTACAACTACACTTGGCACTGAGCGCAACTAGGTGTATCACTATAGTTACCTGGATTGCTGTAACTGCCATTGGCTTGGACATTAACTGATGTTCCTATGTTTATAAGCGTATATTACGTGTAGTATCATCTAGGATGTTTCATGATTAAGTATTTCAATGAATTTAGGTGCGCTTGAGTGACATGATTGAATGTCTAGCTACTTTAAAACATGTTTTGTGATGAGATTGCATGTGATTTTCCTGAATGGCATGTAAATTCTATTGTGATGGATGCGTGATTTGTGAAGACTCAACCTGGTTGAGGGTTGCAAAGGCACTAATGATAACTTCCGACCTGCATGAGATTGTGACTTGAAAAACATTCACACACAACTTGAAACAATGGCCATGTTGCTACCACCATGGTGCCTGACTTAAAACAGTGAAGTCTTTGTACCATACGTGTTTGGACAAAGAAGTGTGTGTTGCTATTGCTACAAAGCTATCTGAGAATCTGCTCGCACATGGCCTGGAGAATTGACTTTTTTTCCAGTTGTAGAATAAAACCAGTTTTCCTTCAAGTGAGACCATGATCATAAGAAAAGGAAAGCACCTTTGGAGCATTACCATGTTCACGGATTTCCGGTCAATGTGGCCATGAGTTTGATGGTGTGGTAACCATGGGCATGTTATTGAGGTAACCATTAACGGACAAGAATGGCTGCAATGTGATTCTCCTATAAACCATGAAACATTATTAGAAACAACGGTAGGCTTTATCCCATAGGAGTCAGGCCCTGGCCCTAACGTGCTTGCTAAGAGGCACCATGAAATCACTCATGACGCAGCCATGCGTTTTTCGATGTTGAGGTCATGTGTTTGAACTCAATGTTGTATAAATGATCTGTTCAAGTATCAGAAATTGGCATGGTCTCCAATGTTGTTGAATTCTCGTCCATGGACATGCTAGCTAAGAAATCGTGGGCACGGTATCACATAGGCCAAGAGCTCTCCTGATCGACCAGTCATAAGCTCGACAATAACAGTTTTTTTTTTACCAGGAAGCTACTTGATTGTCTTTAAGCATACATGTGCATTCAGACATTACAGAAGGGCTCTTTTTCAAGAATCCTTGGCCATCGGTAGGCTTTCACAATGTGCATCAGCTTACCTCCGGAGGAATGCTTGTGATCCTGTCATGGCACAGGCACTGACATGATAAAGCCTCGTGTCTGGGAGTCTGGGACAATCAAAATAGTTGAACAGTAATGTGCATGTTATGATTCTTTACTTAACTGGACATTAATTTTCTGGGTAATAAGGTTAATGAACACTAAGTATTTGGATCCATGAATTCATGTACTGACTCGACTTGTACTATATCATCCCGCGATGGATGAAACTGGTTAAGATGTCTTGTGCAGTAACAACCAACACCATTTCATGAAACATTACCATGAAACAGCCATGTTATGAGTGTATTAAATTATGAGATTTAGTTGAAAGGAATATAGTGTAACACATGAGAATGTCACTGCCATTTTCCAAGCAATGTGTGACCAAAGTTGTTTACACGTGGCATTCTCATACATGAACGAAGCTATTTAGTATACTGTACAACTATAAAAAATCACACATTCTTTGATAATGGCCTTTTTTTTGCAATAGGCTGGGCCTGGGTTTTGGGTTGCTACCAACTGGGGGGAGGGAAAAACTGCACACATTAACTCACAATCTCTAGTTCAACTTCTAAGCACGAAACCATATATGCGGTACTACAAGCACTACCTACGTGTGTTATGCATGTAGGGTTGCAACAAAGAGATGAAACCATGTTGAACACTATCTATCCTGTGCTTTATCCTGTGCTCTTTCAACTTTGTCTCTGAAATTGTTGTTCTCCTGCATCAAACTGATTCATCACATGATTATGGGCCAGACTGAAAATGATAACTATTTGTTTTATTCAAAATGGGGTAAGCACTACGTCTCAGATAGCCATGAAAAATAGTGTATGATAGCACTGAGACTTGTACAAATAATGTTTTGCATCCTGCAGTTTTAACCCATGGCATGCCAGACAAGACATGACGAGCAATGGCTCGCTTGACACTTGGGAGACGTCATGACTTTGGATATGGATGCCCTTGGATGAAACAGGCATAAAAGTGGTTGATGTTATTGACCTTGCTCCTCCAAATGACTTAGGTGACATGCTTGAGCATTCACCGCTTTCCGCCTTGAACTCCCTTGTGCATAGTTTCAAGGTTCAAGAGCAGCAAAGTACGTGTGCATGAACAAAAGTTATGCACTAAAGATTGTTTGTGGAATAGGTGTTGTTATGTCGATCTTGGTGACCTCTAGGATTGATGCAAGTCACATGCAGGTAGACTACAGTGGTTTCTGGCTACCTTCGTGGTCTCTCCCTCATCTTGCACATCCCTATGTGCACACAAGCGTTTTCTCGTTGGCGAGTTCATGAGGACAAATTTTCCAGCACCGTTCCTTCTGCTCTTTGTTAGCTTAGTTATGCAGAGCTTGTTTTTCTGCTTCCGCTACTTCTTTTGGTTCATCATTTGGCCACCCGAGTACCCCGTACTATTCTCGGGATCTATCCAGTTCCTTTCTGGTAGTTCATAGATCTTTTCCTGGAATTTGCCATAGGTTTGCCGTTATGCAGGTTGCACGTATGCTAGCCTGACCAAGGGTGGAGGGGATGTTCTTCTCTCTCACTCATTTTTCAATAGACTCTTACATTTTCAAGCATATGTTTGCCGTCTTTCAACCCATCTTACTACCATCTGTCCCGTTGTAACACACACGATGTCCTCTCTCACACAGATATCACCTAGGAGGGTTATCACATTCTCTCATGGTATCAGAGCAGTTGAGAAACGACCATCCTTGCACCCCATCATACAACACCCAACAGCAACAGTAGAGACCTCTGGAGTGGACGTGGGTAGACTGGATGGGACGTACAGGTCCTGGCAACGTGGAGGCCTTGAGCTAAGGGCTCACGTCACGTAGTCCTCGAGAAGTGGCGGGGGCGGAATGCTGGCAATTATTTTCTTACAGTTTCCATCGTCGCGGTGGACGTCTTGGCGGCTACGTATAGCACCAGTGACAGTATCTTAGGCTGACACCGCAGTGGCATCTGTAGCTTCGGCAATGACAGCAACTATAGGGGCAGAAGCAGCAGCAATTTCAAAAGTAGCCTCAGCAGTAGCTACATTAGTTGCACAACCACAGCATTAGCAGTCAAGCCAGCTGTGTTGGCTAAAGCAATAGCAGCAGCGGCATTTCGCAGTTGCGCGAGGCACAAGCAACAGCAACCACAGCACCGACGACTTAGGCTGCCACTACAACAGCAGCCACAGCCTCAACAATAGCAGCAGCTGTAACAAGACGCACAATAGTTGCTATAGCAGCTACGACAGCTCCCTTAGCAATAGCAGTGGCAGCCTTAGCAGCAGATGCGGTAGCCTAGTGAGCAAAAACTACTCGAGCAGCAGTAGCGGTATCTGGAGCAGCTACGCAATAGTAGTAGTCATAACTGAGGCAGCATCAGCAGTTGTAGCATAAGTAGAAGTGACTACAGCAGCAGCGGCAGCATTGGCGTCGCACCGGTCACACACAAAAGCTGTAGAATCCGGTAGCCGTGCGCAGTAGAGGGAGCTTGCTGTCAGGAAGCCTCAAGCTACTTGCTGGTTGGAAGCTACTTGGCTGTTTCCCGATTGCAAGCTCTTTTTTTCTTTGGGTCCCGAGGTCGTAACCGCTGGGAGTTGGGGGGTCTCCTAGACACCGAAACAAGCAGATACCTAATATTGTTTCTAGATTAATACTATGGTGCCCATACTTCTCAGTGGAATTATAACACGATATCCAACTTGGGCCATTAGTAATACTTCCATGCCCATAGTCGTCACATCATTATTGCTATGCTGCCCAATCATGTTACCCCAGTGAACTTTGATTTCGAGAATTGATTTGTGCCATTTTTCGATGAGTTTTTTTGCCCTTCTGTAATTATTTTGGGGGTAATTTTGAAATCAACGAAAAAGGGGGGGGTGGTGAGATAATGCATGGAAGCTTCCTAGCAACACAGCCGCAGACTAGGCGTCAGTGCCTGGTCAGACGGTGACGACAGTCACAGGTTGTCTGTCTGTTTGTCACCTGTGCACCTAGCACGTAAAGCCCGTTGTGAGGATCATCCCACCGCTTTGATGAGGAATCACCTCCCAAAGTCTCCTTGCTGTTACGATCGGTGAGGCATTTGTGGATTTGTTTTGATTTTCCTAGGCCGCCACGGTCGGCACAACCACGTGGTAGAATTTGTTTTTTTTTAGGCTTTACGGTTTGGCACAAACATGCAGATTTTGAGACGANTTGGTAAAGACTAGTATCTAGGAAAAAAGAAAGTTACCACACAAGGGAACGACAAGACATGTGAGTACCACTCACAAAACAAGGGCAAAGAGTAGGAAATGATATCTATAAACTGTTGAAAACTCCTTCAACTCCTTCCCACTTGACTTCCTCTTGTATTTTTGTCTTCCTTGGCTTCCTCTTCACTTCTTTGACGCCTCTTGCGTTCCTTGCCAGCGGCTCCCTTGTGCCCCAGAACGGTAGAGAGCCCTCCAACAAAAAAATCCTTGGGACTCCTTTTCCTTCTTTCTTTCTAGGTGTCTCAGGTCATGAGAGCCTCTGATCTTGGGAAGAGGTTCTTCTCCATTTTTTCTGTTGAAGGGGCTTTGAAGGAGCCTTGAAAACGGAGAGGATTTGGTGGTTTTTGGGGGTGTGAACTCCCCATCTCATCCCACAAAGCTCCTCCTCGGCCCCTAGAAACGAGGAGGGACTGGAGGAAAGAGGCTACACCAAGTAGAGCTCTTTTCCAACTCTCCAATGTACTTTATAGCAGACCAATCTGTGAAGTGTAGTTGCCATAGTCCTTTCTAGCATTTCTACTACTGCTTGTAGCGGTCGATGGCACTTTACATATGATGTACCTGCTCTTTCCATTGAACCCTTGGTCACAAGGGTCGTCTGGCTCTGAGAATGACTGTAACGGGCCGGAACCTCCAGCTCCTCCTTTGAAGTCATCGTNGGCGTTCTCAGTCCACGTTAGGGATGTACCCCCTTCACAGACTGAGGGGCAATTGTTATCAACGACCCAGAGCACGGAGACTGGAATACTTCGAGTCTCCGGAGGCCCATTTCCGTTTTAACCTTACCTCTGGTTTTGGGACCCAAACCAGGATTTTTTACCTCAAAATCATGAGTTTGCACAAGTTTTCCATCCTAAAAACTCAAAGTTTTTCAATAACGCACTTTGACTTTATGTTTGTCGTACTAGCGCAAAATCGTCGCGTGCAAGGCACGCTGGCAATTTCTCACCAGGGTTCTCTCTCGCTCTCCCCCTCACCCTCGCTCCCCCTATCCCTCGTCCATGCTCACTTGCTTGCGAGGAGGGCCATCGAGGGCAAAGGCACGAGACCATGAGGCCTCGCCCTCAAGGCCCTCGCGGCCCCTCCGCCACCGATCGCGGCCTCAGTCCTATTGGCGGCTCGCAGGCGGCCGGCTCGTGGCCGTCCGGTTGCTTGGCCGGCCGCCGACCGTCCAGCCGGCCGGCAGCCAGCTGGCCGGCAGCCACCAAAATGCTGGCCGTCGGCCAGCCCTCGTTGACGCAAGGGGTGGTGCGCAACCACCCCTCGCTTCAGCAAGGAGGGAGGGCCAAACCGGCCCTCCCGCTACATTCCTCCCCACTTGTTATGAAGTATCTCAGTTCATGAACAACAAGCAGGATTGTCAGTTCGTGAGTCATCAACATTGTGAAAGAAAATTGATAACTTTAATCACTAGCTAAACATGAGCACATGCATGGAAATTGTACGTAAGGTGCAACTTGTCGGTCAGCATGGCTAGCGGCCTCCCCCCTTTAGGGTGGAGCGTCCATGCGACAACCATGTTGGGCGTCCCCAAGCTCCTACTATCGCAGTCCATGAATACTGCCCTGCAGGAGTGTTGTTCACTTTTTCTGCGTTTAGATGGTGCCCCTTGACATGCATTGATCTGTGCAAGCTGCCAGCTTGCTCCAATACTCGTTGACCACCCCTATGGGCAGCCGAGATTCGGACTCCCATGAGTTATGCTCATGTCCACACATGGCCCAATGAATGAGGTATTCCCTAACAATCTGCAACCGGAGTATATGCTCTATGTGTTGGAGTAGACGAAGCACCTTGTATTGGCCGTCGGCAGCAAGGACTACCGGTGGTGGCTGAATTGTTCCTTGTATCGTGTATGGAGCCAGCAGGCTCACATGAAACACGTCATGCATCTTCATACTCGGCTGCATCAACAATCGGTATTCCACTTGCCCGATGCGTCCCAATCCACTTTGATAGAAGTTTTTGCGCCCTTGGCAACTTCAGCTGAAGATTCTTAGTGTTAAGTAGCACTTTGTCACCGATGTCAAACGAGACCTCACGACAACCTCTTCGACATATGCCTTTTTTCGTTGCCGAGCAGCTTGAAGGTGACCCTTTGCCTCCTGTAACAAGGATTCTATGTGCTCGGCAAAGGCTTGAGTAGAATGAATCTGTCCTCCTGTACTCCCACTCTTCAACAATGAAGAGGGCACCATTGGATGCCGACCAGTGTTCAACACAAACGGTGTGAAGTGTATAGAATCATTCACCGAGTTATTCACCGCAAACTTTGTCGATGCTAGGAATTCGCCCCAATCATTCATGGCACGGACCACGTACATGCGGAGCATTTGTTCTAGAGTGCGATTCACGCGCTCTGTTTGTCCGTCAATATGAGGGTGAAATGCTGTTGAAATTTATGACTCCATACAGAAGTACTCTTGTATCTTTTACCAGCATTTACTAGCAATTCTTTGATCTCGATCAGAGATAATGCGCAATGGCAAGCCATGGTACTTTATGACACCCTCAACAAACAGACGAGCGGTCTCCTCTACATTCACATTAGTGCTTGTAGGGATGAAGTGTGTCATCTTCGTCAAAAGGTCCACAACCACTAGTATTACATTGTGGCCACTTTTCGTGTCAGGAAGACTAGAAATGAAGTCCATGCTGACGGGCTTCCATGGAGTCCCAAGAATGGGAAGCCGTTGGAGGAGTCCAGCAGACTTATTGTTGCTAGCCCTGTTTGGAAGACATGGGTCGCATGTCATGCAATACTTACGGACATTGACACTCCATCCTGGCCACCAATAGTGGTTCGACAATGCATGTCCGGTCTTTCAAGGTCCCATGACCTGCGACCGGCGGGTAATGGAACTAGGAGATGATCTTTGCTTGAAGGTCTCCCGAGTTTAGCACAACTTGTTCTTTGAGCCAAAAGATTCCTCGACTTCTACCAACCCGTACTTGTCTAGATCACAAGAGTCTTGAAACCAAGAATCCACAAAGAATCCCATCCGGATCCTGTTTACAAAACTGTTATAGTGGATAATCTCTCGAGGTGGTTCCCGCAAGGATGCAGGAGGGCGTGGTGTTTGCACAGTTGCCGTTACAGTGGCCATAAAACACCCACCGACCTCGGTGGTTGCTTTTGTTTCCACAGGCTGTCACCTTAGTGGATTGGCCATGTTGATGTATCCTGGCCCATATTCCCATGTGAACGAGAATCAGCTTAGGTATTCTCTCTAACACGCTTGTTTTCTTAACAGGTTCGGTTGCATTTGGAAAAATACCAATGTGCTGTAGTCCGTCACAACCAACACATCCCCTTCACCACCCTTGAGGCAGCAATGCCACATCTTGAAAGCGTGTTCTTCCACAAGGAGCTCTTGATCCCCCGGTCGTGAACCTCGTTTCCGCGGGATGAGCTTCCGGCTCTCATATGCAACTGGGTGACCATTATGCATGAGGACAACTCCAAGTCCTACTGTGAACGCATCACATCAAACCTCCCACTGTTGCGATGAATCCGGAGGAACTAAGATGATCGCTTTGGATATAGGTTGTTTGAATTTGAGAAAGGCGTTCTCGCAATCACATGTCCATTCCCAACGCGCATCTTTGTGCAAAAGCTTGGTTAGCGGTGCCATCAGGGTCAAATACCCTTGCATAAACCATCAAAAGTGGTTGACAAGGCCAAGGAGAGACTGAATCTGCCCAACATTTTTTGGGCGTGGCCAGTCCACCACGGCTGGGACCTTTACTGGGTCGACACGGATGCCATCCTTGCCGACGATGTGTCCAAGGTATTCGAGCTCATCTTGTGCAAAATTGCACTTGCTTACTTTTGTGTAGAACTTCTGTTCCCAAAGGATTGCGAGGACTTCGCGCAAATGATCTATGTACTCTTCAATTGACCTAGGAAAAACCAGGATGTTGTTTACTGAACCAAGACAAACTAACCGAGTTTCTTGGTGAACACTTGGTTCATTTCTCCTCATAAGGTTGTTGGGGCATTCGTTAGCCCGAAGCATAACACCTCGAACTGATAGTGTCCCATGCGTGTTCAAAACGTAATTTTGGACACATCATCTTCCGTGATGCGGATTTTATGGCACCCCTCAAACAGATCCAAGGATGATTTTGTTTTCTCCTTGGAGTTGGTGAAACAGGTCCTCAATCCGTGGTAAAGGGAATCAATTTTTCACCGTCAGATTTTTCAGCCCACTGTAGTCCACGCACATGCATAGACCAACATCCCTTTTGTTCACAAAAAAGGATTTGTGCACTGTACGGCGGGCTACTTGGCGCAATCCACCCCTTTGCAAGATACTCTTTGATTTGGCATTTGGCCTCTTGCCTTTCCACTGGACTAAGGCAATACATGAGACCAAATGGAGGAGTCGCATCCGGTTGCAATAGAATCCTGTAGCCCATGTGTTAATCTGGTGGAAGTCCAGCCAGTGGGTCTTGAAATTCATCCAAGAACTCCACCAACAGAGTTTTGATCTCTTGTGGCATGTCTTCCTTCATGTCGTTCTCCACTTTCTGCAGTTGGGCCAAGAAGTATCGACAACCTTGTCAAATAAATCTCTTAACTTGCATCCCAGACAAGCTGGCATGGACTTTGAGTCGGGTCGGTGACAATTATGTACTCGAAATCAACGTTAAGGGATGCTGTCCTTTTTAAAGGATCAAACACTTTGATTCAAAGTACATTAAAGCCTTATTGTCACAAAGCTAAGGATCGCATAGCACCACATGAAACGGGTCAAGAAGGCTAAGTACCTTTAACGTGACACTTTCTATGTCCCCTTGAATACAAATCTTTGCTTTACAGGTAGAGATCACAGGTACCACACTGTCGTCACCGAAGACAACTGTGCCATTTTATGGCTCATACTTTAGGCCAACCTGTTGGGTAAAGCCAAGGCTAAAAAAGGAGTCATCTCCTCTAGTGTCAGCAAGTACATTCACGGGAGCACTAGCAAGGTTTCATTTGAACTGCATCATCATTTTGCCTCCACTCTTCCGTAAAAACAGGTTTGACGACGGCCAGCTGAGTTTTTGATAAACACATAATTGCTATGGTGGACACCGCAACTCCCATGATTTACCCACTCCAGTCCAAATCTTGTGGGAATGTGTAAATGTGGCTCGCACCTTCCAGTCCTTCAATTGTATTGGGTGGAAATTGTCGACCACAGGTACCGCAAACACGATTGAACTCACCGCTTGGAGAATGTTTGGTTCAATCACTACATCGTACAACTCTTGCATAGTGGCTGGTGTCGCCACCAGTAAGCATGTTTGATCATGCATCTCATCCAAAGATGCAATGCTTAGTTGGCAATGGCGGTCAGCAACCGTGGAATAATGTATTCGGTCGTGCGCCTGAGTAGTACTTTGGGTTTACCGAAAACACTTCACTCATATAGTCCCACAATGCCTTCAAGCTTGTCCAAGCCTGACCAGTTGCCATTGTAGTGGTCCTTTCCTTTAGCTTCTCGCTAACAAGATCTTCACGCAAGTACTCTAGCAGCATGCACTGTGGGTACTTGAAGGTCTGAGTCCCATCGGCCTCAGTGAAGCTTTTGGTTTCCTCCACGAGTGTGCTGAACTTGCTCAAGTAAGCTTCTAGCGAGCTACCCAGCTACCAAAAGTCCTTGATCTCATGAAAGGCACGCTGCGCCTCCTCGTATTGGGTGCTCTTCTTGCACATGATTGCACAAAATTCCTCCCACGGCATGGGTTGCCACACGAGGTGCGGCTGCTGCACATCCCACTCCTTGACCACATACTTGAAAAGCTTGTCTTCAAGCCGTGTTATGGAAAGATAGCCGTACTAACTGAGTGGAGCCTTGTGGACATGCAGAACATGCTCCATGCAATTCAGCCAGTCGGTCAGCTTCATGCCCTTCCGGAATATCTCCACACTGTGGAGGAAGGACGTGTTCATGAACGGCCCCAAAGTCATCGAGGAATGCAAGTAGTCACAGCCATCGAGGTAGGCAAGTAGTCACAGCCATCAGGTGCTGATGCTAGTGGCATCAGCACCTGCGGCATGCTGCGCTTGCTATTGCATTTGCACTTGGGTCATGCTCTTCAATGCCTTTTCAAGGTCATCGCATTGGCGGCTTGCCTCGTGATCAGCTAGGTATTGGAGCCTGCGATCACAGTCTAGGTCTGCGATACCCTGCCCGACATGGGCCAGCAAGTTGACAAATGCAAACTTCGGCTTTGATGTTGCCAAAACATCGGTGATAGCCTCCAAGTCCTCGCATTTTCCTTGTACCTTTACCCACTATTGGAGGGTATGGTTCGCGTACATGCCTCCAAGAAGTCCCACCTTTTGGAGGAGGCTGTCGTCAATGATAACGTTCGAGTGGACGCTACCCTGCCCCATTGCGGCCACATCGTAGGAAGGGGGTTCCGTCCCTACTCCTCCGAGTGATTGGCTGGTGTCCACAAAGTTTTGGGACATCCAGGTAGTTTTGGATTTCTATGACTACTACCATCGATTTGTAAATGAATACACCCAAGTGTCAGCGCCTCTCTTTGATCTCACCCAAAAAACCACCGACTGAGATTGGGAGGAAAACAAACAAAAATTATTTCACTCCGTAAGAAATGCTCTGACATCGGCGCCATCCCTATGATTGACGGACCCAATGGTGGAATAAATGATGGCCACCGACACATCCAACTGAGCTATCAAAGCCGTTCTCCTCTAAGAAAATGACGGTGGAGAACAACCCGTCGTGTACATGTTGCGAAAACTATGAAGGCCGGAACTAAACTATTCGGTGTATGAGAAGGAGATGCTCGCACTTGTGCACACAATCATGACACGGCGGTGTAACTTAGAATGCCGGCGATGCATTGTCCACACTGACCATCTTGCCTTGTGATATCTCAATACCCAGGCAATTCTGAGCTGTCGACAAACTCGATGGATGGAATTCCTCGAGTTCAACTTCGATTAGGACATCGAGTACTGGCCTGTGAAAACAAATCCAAGAGATGCTCTAAGTCGGCGACAGGATGTGATGGCTGAGATCAGCACGTTGCTCGTCGGAAAAGACCTGTACCTTGTTCGCGAAGGGTTATGAGGAGTTCGGCTGGTACGACAAAACCAGACTTTGGTTCGACAGTCCCTACTGGCGACGTCTATTCGCTCACCAGGTCGTTGTTCCTCCAAACAAGGAATTGCGGCAGATGCTTTTGGAGGAGTGCCACAATACTAGTCCAGGTGGACACTTTGGCGAGGACAAGACGCTAGGAAAACTGGAAGAATACTACAGGTGTGACAAGATGCAGAACGACGTGGCAGCCTTTGGCAAACTGTGCGACATCTGTCAGAGACAAAAAATCCCGTCCCAGACAGCCACCTGGTCTAATTCAATTCCTACCCATTCTGACAAAACCATGGGCCGACATCAGCATGGGTTTCATGATAGGACTACCCGCCATCCCTGAGGCATATGTTGCAACCCTCACCATGGTTGAAGGAATTTCAAAATGTCGCACTTTGTTACAACGATGGCCACTGTCACTACACAAGGAATAAGAACATCAATTACGTATCCCCCAACTGATTTCCATGAAGGCTCCCCTGATTTCCATTTAATTCATGTGGAGAAATTTCACCATTTGTATACATATGTAATAGATGCAAAGCCCCATTCCTACAGAGGCCAAGAGATTTGAGTTCAATTCATAATATGAATGAACTATTTTGCTTAATGGTTCTACATAATTCATTTGAGAAGTCATTTGAAACGTCCATTCCATTCTGTCTTCCACATACAAGCCCTAGTATAATGCCATATGTGGTTGATATGTGATTTTTCCTTCATTCACTCTTCATTGACTGGTGATCTAACGCAATTCTATCCAAAGGTTGGATCCCATGTTATCTATACCACTTCCACCTAGTTTGGCCATGTTCAATGCTTCCTATACAAAGAAGTAAAATAACACTTATGTAATGTAGGAGAAGAAATCTGTATCATAGAACCAAAACACCTCTTGCTATGAAAGCAATGTAGCATAAGAGCATATCCCTCTTTGCTTTTGGCATTGCTTCTAATACAATGTACTCATCTTGCACAATCTGTATAGCCACTTGTCAAGCATCGAGGCCGATGTGCTCGCCTCTACTGCTGCAATTGTTTTTGCTTTCCCGCTTTCCACGTGGTCTAGCCATGCTTGGACTATGTGTTGCAGATGTCTTTGGGCCACATCTAGTGATATTGGCTGGCATTTTGTGAGTGATGCAATTTCCTCTACTATGTCCACCTTGTTGCTTTCCGTAACCGCCACTGGGTTTTGGGTCACTCGATTAGAGAAAAGTGTCTTTTTCTATTTTTTATGCTGATGTAGACTGATTTTCTACTCTAGCCTATCTACGGATCATGTTGGTACAAGAAATCTTGCCTGAGGATGATTTCTTGGTTGCTCAGTGGGCAAGTTCTCCAGCCCCTTATGTCTTGAAGATCTCCATTTTTAAGTCAATGGATTTTTTTTTCTATCATTGACAACTCCTTCATTCCTTCAAAAATCCCTCGTTCAGTCGGTAAATCCACCTTCCCAATCATGTCATTACTTACAAACCTATGGGAAGCTCTTCCATCAAGTAGTGCCGGTACCATTCTGCGACTTTTACAACCCCTCGGTTGTACTCGTAGCAGTATCGCCAGTTGGTTGTCCTCGTATCCCTTGTCAAACTGTGTCATATTAGGAACCCTCATCTACAGTTATATGAGCTGCTCAAATGGGCGATCGTCATTGCAGTGTCTTTCAATCAGACAGGAGCTCTGTTGTCTACTCCTGCCCTTTTCCTTTCCCGACTCCTAATTTTTCTCTACGGCTTCCCCTACTTTTTGGTCGTTTTCTGTCATTTTTGACAGTCATACGAGATGTGCTCTGAATTCCTGCATGTCTGGTAGAGCCGTTGATTGCATTGATTGATGAAATCAATCTCCATCAAAGACAAGGTATTTGCTGACTGTGACTTCCTGTTGCCATGATAAGGATTCTGGCTTTGGGGTTACCAACCGTTGGATTCATACATCCGAGAATTGTAGTCGGCGCTATTGATGCAGTTGGCTACTAGAATAATTTGCAGAAGGTCAACCTGAATGTTGGATATGGTGATTACTCCCCAAATTTCCCGCTTGAGGTCATTATTGTAGTAGAAACAAAGTTTGGCCAGGGAGTGGTCACTTTTACTCATGATTTGATCAAAATGCCATGTGTACTGTGTCATTCTTGACTGGTGACATAGGCATTGAATCATGTACCATGCATCAAACTCATTGTTTGTCTTTCCAGAGTGGGTGAGTGTAGCACGAGCAATGCCCGTCCAGTTTACTGATGGAGTCAAAGAGTCCTGCCACATGAGATTGATCTGCTTGAGAGGTAGAACGCCTGCGGTCGACGATGTGAGAGCGGTTGCGTGAGTCATTGATCAAGCATTGATAATCTCCTGCTCCCATTCAATGGTATTTATAGTAGACTTCCAACTCCAAGCCTTGCCGTGGAAAAGTGAGGCCACAAGGATGATTTCCCTCTTGTCGTTGTTGACCCCAGCAACAGTAAATTATACCTCCAAAATTGTCAGCCACATCCTGACGGTCGATCCTTGTGGAGAACCTGCCGCAAGAATGAAGTCCATGCTGTGGGGTCACACTGAAGAGCCTCTAAGAAATGCAAGAAACCGACCCCTCTTGGCGTGCAAGACAGCCAAGCCCAATGCTCAGGATGTAGCAATGTCCTTTCGTGTAGTGGGAGAAGATCACATGACCATACTTACTGTAAGTACGAGCACGAAAGAGCCTCTTGTAGCCCTTTTTTTTAATGTCTGCACACGTGACATGGAAACGTGCAGGCTCACTACACAGCAATTTCAGCCCAAAGCGGTTGTCCACCACAT
Source organism: Penium margaritaceum (assembly GCA_023375785.1). Taxonomy (NCBI): domain Eukaryota; kingdom Viridiplantae; phylum Streptophyta; class Zygnematophyceae; order Desmidiales; family Peniaceae; genus Penium; species Penium margaritaceum. The sequence goes on from SZWC01000990.1 coordinate 52,582, forward strand.
AGTGCTCAACAAAGGCGAGTGCCTCCTCCATGTCCAAAACCAGCATACCATCCCGTCTCTGGCCCCTTGCGCTCTTTTGGAGAATGACATGGCTTGTCGTCCAACTTGCCTACAATAAGCAATACATAAAATGCACAACGAGAGGAAAGAAATTTGAAGCAATGAACACGATTCCAAGAAGACGCCATAAAACACCTAAAAACAAATTGGTAACATGAGCAGATCATGGAACCAAATACCGGAATACCAACCGGGAAGCGAAAGCACGCACCAAAGCCCCATGCCATACCTAACAGGAGTAGCTTTGTAGACACCTTGGGGAGCGAGAAGAACAAATTGGCTCATTGAGGGATTGGTTCTGAGGGATGGAAACCCACTTGACCAACTTCCTGTCAAACCAATCATTGTTATAGTCGTGTTGCATCCAAAACATGACATCATCAAATGTGCATGTGTTTTCATCTAACGAGAGGTTGTTTGGTTATTCAGGGATGTAGGCCCTAAGGACATAGACCTCGGGACTTAGCTGTATGGCATTTTTCCACGTGTGGTAGTGAAGTCTCCAAGCCATATTGAAGAGTGGGCATAATGTCTGATTTTAAACTAAACACCCCGTTTACCCCGTGTTCTACACTTACACGACTTATCCATTATCTAGAGCACCATTCTGCGATCATGTTGGGTGGTGTGGCTAAGGCATGGAATGAACTGATAGGACACCAAACAAGGAGAAAACCAGATGAAATGTCCGGCACACCAGTCATGAACAGACTTGCAATCCGGTACATCGTCGTGACTTAGCTCCATCTATGTCACATCAGAATGTCATTCATGAAGTTTGACGCGACGATGCATGTGCACGGTGAGCGCATCATGTACTCGCCCTCGTATGCACTCACTTCTCCTATCACATATCCTCCTCGACATCTGTTGTAAATGTTTGACAATCACCAATGGACACAGGACACACATGATACCCACACATGGCAATCATCAATGACTGACCATTGTCTAAGAAGACAACGATGGTCCCCGATTGGCCAGTCCGTATTGCAGGCAGCCTCAACAACCTGCCAAGATTTGAAACAGGTTTGGACGCCAGCACATTTGATGTACCCTACTGATCTTGAATTTCGATTTTTTCAAAATCACTAATTAAGTGTTCTTGAATTTCGTTCATGGAATTTGGAGGAGTTATTTGGGTGGTACCTTGACATTCGCTGAACGAAAATGTGTGTTCCTTAATTTCAGCGGCGAACGCGTTCGGGATCGACAGCCACACAAAATCTCGTTGTTTGTCTCGCGCATCGGCTGAAATCGCGCCAGAACTGACACATCAGACAGTTCTGACACCGATGACAGCTTTGACAGCGCCCCTGTCCGACCTGCGGTAGGAAGTGAACTGGTCGTTCTTGTCTTTTTTCGACAAATCACGAGTAAAAACGCATGAGACCATATTAGTTTGACTTTTTAGGCCAGAAGTAATGATTTAGGTGGTACCTAATTAATTCGACAAAGAAACATTTTCGTTGAAGAAATTGCACCAAAAAATATTTAGAATCGAAATTCAAGATCAGTAGGGTAACTTCTGCCTAAAGTGTTATCACCACATGGCATGATTAAAGGAAAAAAAAAGGATGGATGGGCAGCTACATGTGGCCCACACCATCTTTGCTTGGTTGCATGCATGTGACCAATACCAGTACACTCACGAGTGTGAAAAGTCAATGCCCCATTTCCCCCCACAAATATGTCATGTGAGCTACATTCTTTGTTGAATAGTTAACATTCTCGTAACTTCCTAGTCGTTCATAGCACTTTTTTACAACATGAGCGTAACATATGCAAAAACAAATTGGAGAGCCTTTCCATGTATACTTGCTTTGGTCATTTTTCTTATTTGAAGACAGCCGTGCCACTAGTGGATTCAAAAAATCATGCCCCTAGTTTGCTGCAAAACGCAAGTTTGACGCAAAATCTGCATAGATTCCATGTCAAATGCATGCTTGGTTAAAGTGCCGACATCAGCATTCCCGCAGAACAATGACAAACCCCTACCATTAAAGGGTGTATCATTGTTTGCTAGGTGGGTTTCTTCACGGTTTGCATGGCGGGTCCAAGACTCTGCATGCATTGAAAGGGTGCTCGGCTCCCGTGATAACAGGGCTCGGAAGGTGCACACGCATGAAAAAACCCAAGAACCTAAATACATTTTGGAATTGGGTTTGATTAAGGTTCTTGTTAAGAACGGAGTGGATTTGCATGTGATGAAAAAATTGTAACATAAAAAAGGGCATTCTTATTGATTACGATTGAGCGAAAACCGTTTCGGGTGACATGGATGGACGGATGAACACTTGACCAAGCATCTCGTCGAAATGATTTTTCAGCTCGGTCAGCTCGTGATCGCTCATTCAATAGGTCCCTCAAACTATAGGTCTGCTTCCCGGCTTCAGTTCGATGCAATGGTCTATGTCTCGTTGAGGAGGTAGGGTTCTCGGGGGTTTGTCGGGGCACACATTCACAAACTCCCAAAGGAGTGGTGCGAAGTTTTTATGTACCATCACGAACTTTGTTGATGCCGATAAGGCTGATGAGGCCAAAGATGAGTCGTCCTGTAGATCTTGTAGTCGTAGTGGTTCTTGGAGTCTCCGTATCTATAGTCTCCCGTCAACGGTTTTTCTTTCAAACACCCCTAGTTTGGTCTGCAACCAGTTTGCAAACCATTTTGTTGCTCACAAAGTTGTGTGAAGCTCCTCCATCCAATAGTACCGGTACCATTCTGCAAATTTTACATCCTCGAGGCTGAACTTTTAGCAGTATCGCCGATTGGTCTTCCTTGTACCCCTCGTCAAACTTTGCGATCTCATAAACTCTTTGCGGCGATGTAAGCCATTCAAATGGGCGATTGTTTGGCGCAGATCGCTTCCCACGAAAAAGAGTTGCACCTTTTACTCATGCCCTTTGCCATTTCTCGACTCATTCTGCTACGACCCCCCCCCCCCCTGTTTGGCCTGCTTCTTGCTTTGACAGTTGCGAGCAATGTGCCCGGATTTTCCGCAGTTGTAGCAGGTTTGCGTATATCTCTGTTCTTTGTTGTCCACTTCCATCAAAGTCGAGGAATCCGCCCAATGGGATTTTTTTGTTTCCACGATAATTGTGGTTAGGAGGTTACCAGCCATAGGATTCCTGGATCCGAGTGTTGTAGTCGGCGTTATTGATCCTCTCTGCTGCTGCAATCATCCGCAGTAAGTTGTTTTGGATACCAAAAGGAGGGATTGCTCGCCAGATATCTCGCTTAAGGCCATTGTTGTAGTGAAAACAGAGTTTGACGAGGGCGATGTCTGCTCCGGTGATAATCTCGCAGAATCTCCGCGTGTACACCGCCACGTTGGACTGTTGACGTAGATGCTGGAGCTGTTAGCGTGCGTCGGACCTCTCGTTCAGTCGTCCAAAGCGTGCAAGCATTGCGCACGAGAATTCATTCCAGTTTGTTGGTGGCGTCAGCGCGTCTGGCCACTGTGGGTTGATGTGCTCCAAGGGTAGAACGCCTGCGGGCAAAGATATGAGACGGGCGCCGTTGGCCGTTGATGAGGTTCTGCCGGTCTCCTGCTGCAGTTGGATGGTCTTTAGATCTGACCACCAACTTAAAGCCGTGCCACGCAAAAGCGCGGCTGCGAGGTCAAGTTTCTTTTCATTGTCGTTGATCCCAGCAGCGGTGAAGTACACCTCCAAACTCGTCAGCCACGTCCAAACCATCTGTCGTTTTGAGTTTGCAGGATCAAACAGTTCAGGTGGAGCCGGACAAGTTTTGGGTTTGCTTGAGAGTTGAAAATTTCTCTCAACGAGCACCATTTCACGCTTGCTTGCATCGCAAAGAGCCTCCATCGCGACGTTGAGTTGTTGGAGTAGGTGGTTGTTGATCCCCTTGTGCATGGAGATCAGGTTTGCCAGTTCCTCGTTGATCCGCGCCTGTCGTCCAATGCCACCTGTTGTCCCTGCTGTTGTTGAGGCTATTGGTAGGGGCGGCTGGTTTGTCGCCGTTGGGTCCGCAACTGGATTGGTCGTCGAAGCTGTAGGGGTTTTCCCAGCTGCCGCATAGCCTGCCACGCTAGCATTTTCTGCCGCCTCAGGGTTCGCGTGCATCAGCACGTTCTGCTCCTCCATCGCCAAAGTCATCGCTGAAGACCAGCTGCTGATCGTCGGTTGCGCTTGCTTGCTTCACATCACAGTCGCAAAGTCTGCAAAGTCTTGACGTGCGAGATGCACGAATGGCTTGTGCAAGGTAGTCCTCCAGATGGGTAAAATTGTGGGATGCCTCTCCAGCACCGCTGTGCTCTGATACCAAGTGTTATTACAAACGGAGCGTGGATGGTGAAAAGGTAGAATTTGCGAGGCAGAACACGATATAGAGTTTGGGGCACTTGAGTAATTTACAATAACTGGTAAGCGTACCTCGATGACAAGTGTCGAAATGATCGAACATACATATACACAAGTGTCAAGTTATGAATGAGGCATATTCGAGGTCATTGGGTCGATTGTCAAATACTTTTGGCATATTTTGTGTGTCCTACATTGTAAACAAGTTATACATCACAGACAAATGTTGGCGGACGACTGTAAAACACGTCTAGAAACCGATGAAGTTTAGGTTACTGCATAAACCAAGAAAGAACCCGACCCCCCAAAACATTACAGTGAGTATAATCTTGAATGCTTCCACCAGCGGTGGAAGTTGGGAGTGAGTTGGATTATTGTGTTGTTCCTACCTTCCCTTGCTGTACATCGGAAAGGGGCGCGAAAGAGGACAGAGAGTAGGGCTTGAACAGTTTTTTTCTTTGTTCTACCGTGAGCTGGAGAGTAAATACGTTGGGTGGCATGATTGAGACTGTCTTGAATATTGCTGGGGATTGCCGATAAGAGCCGCGGGGTTGACTTGGGGGTTGGGTTTGGCAAGGTTCTTGCCAAATTTGGTGAAGGATAGTGGCTCGTGTTATGTACCAGATAATGCGGTCTAAGGAGGAGGTGGTGGGTCCAAATAGCAGGTTGGGTGTGCTTGGTTTGGATTTGGGGAAGAATTCTGTGTAGAGTTCCTCTGAGCATAAAGTGAGGGGCTTTAGATCCCCACATAGTAAGAAGCCGTGTTCAATGGTTTTTGGGGCCGCGCATCTTGGGCAGAGTGGGGATGAGGGTGGAGGAAGAAACCTGTATCGATGATTGACTTGGATTTAGCGGTAGGCTATACGAAGAATGACAACTTGAGGACGAATCTTTAGGGGGATTTCATGGATAGAGTCATGGATATGCTTCCAGTGGAAGGTGGTCGATGGGAATTGAGTTTCCCACTTGATTTTGTGGGTCGGTTGTAGTTCACGGAGGTGTGCAAGGTGAGTGTAGATCTGTGTGATGTTTTTGTATGACGAGGTGATTCTGTGACTAGGGATGTCTTTTTGGTGTGGGAATCCTATGAATTGGTCATTGGAAACATAGACTGGTGTGCTAGAGGTTGCAAAGAGTGGGCAAAGTGGGGCCCATGGGTGTTTGTGTAGGCGGCCTGTGACGGGGCATACTTGGAGAGGGTCGCCCCAGGTGACATTGTTGTGTTTTCGGGTTTTATGAATGATTGTGATGGGCAGGCCGGTGAAAGATATGAGCGTGAAATACTCTGTGTAGTTGGAGATATCATCTAGGGAGGGTGGTTTGGTCATTATTGAAATCCAGGTCAGTGGGAGGTGTTCTCTAACTTCGTTGAGCACCTCCAATTGGCTATGAGTGGGTGGGAGCCCAAGGATTTGGGTTAGGTCAGTTGGTTCAAAGATGTGGCGCAATTGTAGCTCGTGTGTGAGGAGAAAGCGTTCACGTATGGGTATGTCAAAGGGGGTGTCATCAGGTTTGAGAATGTGTATGTATTCATACTCAGTGTCAGGTCGTGTGAGATTGGGGGGAAGGATTTTGGGGTTTGTGGCCACAAATTGACGGAAGTTCTCTTTCCAGCGGTGGCTATATTGGAGAGTACGGAGTCGTATGATCGAAGGATGGGAGAGGAAGAAGTTTCTACTCTTAGGTAGTTTCTTTTGTGAGGCACTCTTTGAGCTCATTTTCATTCTCAAGTTTTTCTTTTTTTTTTCCCATCTCCCATTCTCTGGTCAAGACTCCAATATTTGGGAGCATGTACAACTATTGAGGGAGACCCCCTCCTCATAGTCGAGACCCCGGTGCGTAGGCGTGTCCCGCGCTGTGGGAGACCATTCAATCATCTACCACTGTCCAAGCCTTGGCATGGCTGCAATAGTGGTGCCGCCGCCTTGGTGGCACCAGGGTCGTCATCCACCTGCTATCCGCCACTACAGTGGTTGGCCACGTCCGCTTCACCTGTTGTACTGACTCCTTCGCCATTCGTCTTGGGCTCCTCCCAGCTGGCCATCCCGTCTTCCTCAACCTCTCACTCAGCGCCCTCTCAACCATGACCACTCGACGTCTCCTGCGTTGTGAGTTTGGCAGTCGGCCCCCGAGGTCACCATTGTGAGTTGGATCAATCCCTTCGGCGAGCGTCGTTGGGCGGTCCGAGCGTGGGGGATGCATGGATTTAAGAATGGCAGCATACTACATGTCCCCCTCTTTTGTCCCATTGTCTAGGCCATGCTCTGTTGTCTGCTGCCACTTCAGGTCATGTCGCTGCATGTCTTGTCCCCTGTTTGTATCTAAGTGGCTTTTTCTTTCTTGATTCTAGGGCCACTCACCACATGATGTCGTTGCGTGTTGCGTTCGTGTCATTTGGGCTTGTCGGGGATGTCCATCTTGTCTGTACTGGTTAAGGATAGATGCTCCCTGTCCAGGGCGTTGGTGTCGTACGGTTCGTTGGTCCCCCTGGTGAGGTCTTTTTTCCCGATGTGGTGTATGCTCTTGGGCTTGATGTGAGCCTGCTGTCTGTTACTACCCTCGATGATCACGGTGTGGACTTTGTCCGACCTCGTGGCGTTGGTTCTATTTTTTTGCACTCGTCTGGGTGAATTGTGCTCCGCGGCCTTTGCTGTAACAAATTGTATTGCATGCCTCTCTTTGCACCTAGGGTGTCCAACGCTGCCGCTTCTCATGCCCATGTTGCTCTTGCGCTTTCTGCTAAGCATACGCCCTTGCTTCATCATCGCCTCTACCATGTGAGCAGCGCAAGCTGCAGGTGCTTTGTTCCAATCATGGAAGTGAGTTCATTGGACCCAACCTGTGTTTTCTTACATCGTTCGGTGCCCAGTTTGAGTCATCCTCGCCTTCTACCCCTCTACAAAATGACATTTCTGAGTACTAGAACCGTACTCTTGCGGATGTGGTTTGCACCATGCTGGTTGAGTCTGGCCTGTCGGAAGCCTTTGCTTATAAAGCCATGACATACATGACCGGGTATGGAACTGGGTTCCTCATGGTCCCCTTCCACACCACGTCACTCCGTACAAACGCTGGTACCAACGTCACGCTGATTTGTGCCTTATGCGGATTTGGGGGTGCGTTTCTGGTGTCTGGCTCCCTGAGGACCAGCACTATAAGAAGCTCTTCATGCACGGGTGTTTGTGCCCGTTCATTGGTGTCTCACCACAGTCCAAAGCATGGTGTTTCTGGGATCCTGAGGGTCATCGTGTCATTGAGTCACATGAGGCTCTCTTCTTTGAGAGCAAGTTAACTCGCAACATTGTCCATCGCATCACCTCTCTTAGTCCAGTCTCACGTGTTGTCAGCAGCTCTTGGACCGGCTGGCCCTCCGGCGGCTCCCCGCACTCCCATGTGCCTCTTGTCTCACCTGCGCCGCAGTTGTTGTCCGTCCCCGGTACCCACATCTGTGCTGCTCTTTGCATCGCTGCCTACATCGTCGACACCTACATTGTCACCTACCTCCCTGCCTGTATCAGCATCCACCACCTCTTCCTCACCTGCACTTGCGTAACTGCCCGTGACATCACCCGGTGCTATCTCTTCTTCATCAGCAGCATCGTTTCCTATGTCCTCACATGCGTTGTTGCCTGCATCATCTGACACCTCTCCCCTTTACTCTGCTCCCTTGTTGGCTCCTCCCATAGCGGATCCCATTGCTCCTCCACTCTCGGCCGTCCCTAACCCGTTCAGTCAGGCTCCAAGTGGCCGCCTGCGTCCCTTGCAATCCTCCTCTCATTTTGTCCCCTCTGCCAGTTGGTGTGCGTCTGCTCATCCGTCTATCCCGGCCTTGGTCCCTTCCACTACCCCGCCTACTCCTGCCACTGGCCTGTATGCACTTGGTCTGGTAGTGACTTTCGACCAGCCCAACTCGGCTGTCGGTTGTTTCATGATCGCGGCTGAGTTCTTATGTGTTGTCACCGTCATTGGGTCTAGTCCCGTTGTGCCTCACACCTCTGTCGCCACCGCACTCACTTCTCGTGGCGATGCAAGTCTCTTGCCTGGTCCAAACACCATTTGCCAGGCCCGTTCTGCCCTTGATGCATCTCTTGGAGCAGGCTATGCATGAGGAGCTCGATGCAATCACAAATCATGGAATTTACGACTTGGTGGACCTCCCACCTGGTCAAAAAGCCATTGCTGCACGTTGGGTGTTGAGGCACAAGCATAAACCCAACGGCACGGTTGAGCGCTACAAGGCTTGCCTCACTATGGAGGGATTTTTTCAAGTGCCTGGCGTTGACTATGATGCCACGTTTGCCCCTGTGTGGAAATACACCACCGCCAAGGGACTGTTGAGCCGGGTAGCCCAACATGACTGGGAACTACACCAAATAGACGTCAACAGTGCATTCTTGCATGGAGGCCTCGATGAGGAAATCTACCCCGCTCAGTTGCCTAGCTTTGACATTGGTATTGGCTGCGTCTGGCGCCTTCATAGGATATTGTACGGGTTAAAGCAGTCTCTGCGCTGCTAGAACCTAGAGATTTATGCCACCCTTGAGCACGGTGGATACCGCTGCAGTCCAGTTGATCCTGATCTCTTTGTCAGTGACCCTACGACACCGTTTGTTACTGTTCTGGCTATGTGGACGATCTCCTCATCACCTCGCCGGATCCACATGTTGTCCAGGCTGTGAAGGACATCCTCCAGTCTACGTACAAGATGAAAGATCTAAGCCCTGCCCATGGCTTCCTGGGCATGAAGATTGAGCTTGAACATTAGCGTCACATGCTCACTGTGCATCGGGCAGGAAATGTCTGTACTCTAGGAGAGTGATTTGTCAACCTCCTGGCTCATGTTCCCCATGCATCTATGCCCATGACACCTGCTAGGCAGCCACTTCTCAAGATCGCTGACAGTGTGTGGTTGGAGAAGGTGGTAGACGTTACGACCTACCTCCAGGTCATCGGGTCTCTCATGTTCCTTGGCACTATCACACGTCCTCACATTGCATTTGCGATCAACTTGTTGTCCCAATTCTCCCAGTGCCCGCATTGCCTCCATCTCAAGGCAGCATTGTACATCATCCATTGAGTCATGTCCACACCTTTTCTTGGCTTGTGTTTCTATGCACATCCCTCTGTCGTTGTTGATGGATACACAGACAATGATTGGACCCAGGATCGTGACGCGTGCAACTGATCCAGTTATATCTTCCTCATAGGTGGTACCATGGCTTTCTAGAAGAGCAAAAAGCAAGGTTAAGTCTTGTGTAGTTCAACTGAGGCTGAGTTTGTCGCTCTGGGTGCATATGTCTATGAAAGCATTTGGCATTGTCGTCTCTTGCAGCAGCTACGCCAGCTCATTCACTACATTATTCTTTGTTGCGAGAATGAAAGCACTCGTCGCATTGTTGAGCATGATGGCATGCATCACACTCAAACAAACCACATCAACATCAAACATCACTTTTTCCTTCAACGCATTGCGCGTGGTGATGTGCATCTAATTGGAGTTGACACCCGCCAACAGCGTGCCTTCTTTCTCACCAAGGCCCTCTATAGTGGGAAGTTCAAGGTGGTTGTGCATGCTATCTATCTCCATACTCTCCATGCTGATTCTGGTTGGTGTGTCTCAATCTCCTCCCGCTCTCTCATCCCAGTTCTACCCCATGTTGTCTGTTGGCACGCTACTGTAGCTCCTTGATCTTGCTTGTAGCTCATTGTCGCCTATACCTGCCCCTTGTATGCTTATTGCGTCTGGCGTCTACATGTCATGGGGGGGTGTTGTTATGTCAGTCTATGTGACCAGTGGACTTGACGCCAGTCACATGCAGGCAGGCTACAGTGGTCGCTGGGTACCTTCGTGGTCTCTCCCTCATCTTGCACATCCCTATGTGCACACATGGGTTTTCTCGGTGGCCAGTTTAGGAGGACCGATTTCTTGGCACCGTCGCTTATGCTCTTTGTCACCTTAGTAATACAAAGCTCCTTTTTTTGCTTCCGTTGCTTTTTTTGGTTTGTCGTTCGGCCACCCAAGTGCCCCGTACTGTTGCCGGAATCTGTCCGTTTCTTGTTTGATAGCTCGAGATCTTTTCCTAGATTTTGCCATAGGTTAGCCGCTGCACAGGTTGCACGTACGCTAGCCTGACCAAGGGTGGAGGGGATATCCTTCTCCCTCACTTGTTTTTCAACTAACTCTTACGTTGTCAAGCATATCTTTGCTGTATCTCAACCTAACTTAGTGCCATCTGTCTCGTTGTAACACACACCGTGTCCTCTCTCACACGAACAGCACCTAAGAGAGTTATTGCATTCCCACAATAGGGAGGACAGAAAACAAGACTTGTGTAGTTTATCTTTCTCCCAAATGAACTCAACACAGAGGAAACACCCATGGGGAATAAGGAGATGGAGAAAGGTTTTAAGAAGAGAGCGTGAAAGAGGGCTCACTCTAGAACAAGACATGTGTGGAATAGTAGAGAAGCCAATACATGGTTTACGTCCACTAATGGATACATGGATAAGGGCCTCTAGCTTAACGACATTGAGTTAGCTCATTGATGACGGTGCGGTACAAGGGAGGACAGTACAAGTGTGGTTGTGGATTGGGCTTATAGAGAGGCGAATAGATGAGTGATTAAGGTGTTGTTGGGTGGCCTTTAAGCCAACAGGGCTCCATACAACAACGTTGGAAACACAGGTCTTTTAGGGGTCCCGAGACTGTTTCCTCTGCTACGACATCGTCATTGTGATGCACTTGCTGCGTTTCAGTATCCAGGTTTGTGGGTGTGTAGATGCTAGATTTTTCTCGGTGGTGAAGACCTGGGCACCCGTAGACGTGTTCCTGGGTTACAAGGAGACCTGACGTGCATGTGTGGGGTTTGACCGGCTCTTTGCAAAGGAAAACTATCTCGTGTGCAGGTTAGGTTGGTAGAATTGTTGATGCAGCGTATGGGAACCCTTGCTCATTGCTTGCCGCTGTCGCTAAGGCTGTACACGGATCCTATCCGCGGATCTTGAGGTAGATCCGGATCTGTGGGACGGATCCTGGACCTGGATCCGGAACCGGGGTTCCGGATCCATAGACTCGCGGATCCATGGATTCACAGATCGAGGACCTGGATCCACGGTTCCCCTGTACCGGATCCAGCCTGATCTACGTGGACAAAATAAAGTTCTACATAGGGCACGCTCGACTCCTCCCTGAGAGGAGTCGCGTGCGCCCGTAGCACAAATGACTCATCCCTGAGAGGAGTCCAGCGCAACACGCTTGTCTGGGAGTACCCGATTTCTGACATAGTTGACCCACGCCGTTGGATCGTCTGGCCTGTCAGGCAATGACCATTGAGGATGGGCCCCGTGCGTCGGACGTGGACCGCCAGAACTTTGCGCCCGCAATTCTGGTGGTCCACGTCGGACGCACGGTCATACTATGCTCAAGTGCAGATGTCAAGCGCGGCACGCAAGCATGACTGTTTGAATTTCAATGAGCGAGTTTCTCGGATCCGCAACAGATTTGAGCAGGACCTCTCGCACTTTTTTCCTCCTCCTCCCCCCCACCTCAGGATCCGGTTAGGATCCTTGAATACAAACCGGATCCAGGAACCTGGATCCGGAACCACGGATCCGGTTCTGGATCCGGTATCCGTGGATAGTTACCACGGATCTCAGGATCCGTGGACCCCTTAGTCTGCTGCACTAGAGTTTAAGTCTAAGAGCTCTGATTTGTTACTAAAAAATGCACACGTCAGAGTTGGCATCAGAACTACAGCTGGAATGAAAAAAGGACTCATTAAGAATGAAGAATGAGCAACTAACCGAGACCCCTCTTAGTTGTAGCCTCACCTAAGCTCTGTGAGGCTTGTTACTTAGAATACCAGCCAACTTGGAAAATCCTAGTATTTTCCTGTCGAGCGGAATGACCATGAACCCCTCGTTTTGGACAGTAAGCCTCATTCCCCCCTCGCTCGGAAAAGCAAGCCCCATCTGTCCCTACGTTGGAACGAAAAGCCCCATCCACCCCTTTGTCGGAATAACAAGCCTCGTTCGGCCTTGCACTAGAACAATAAACCTCATCCGTCCCTGCCTTGCAACTAAAAGCCTGATTCGCCCCTTCTGCGTAAACACAGGTAAGGCATAAAGATTAAATGATATACCCCTCTCGTTTGTCAAAAGACGACATTTTGGATGTCTCATGGCATGCGGCGTCGACATGCTGACGTCACCTTTTTTTGCCTAACAATCACAAACACCTTTATAGAGGGGTTTGTGATTTTTTAGAATTGGGTTGCGAGGAGTTTGCATGGAGGGTTTTAGAATCCCTATGTGTTGAAAGGGAACCTGCTGGGCCCCGCAACCTACCACGAGGCCCAGCAGGTGCCCGTGAAAATTTGAAACCCAAAACTTCGGGTGTAATTATAGGCTGGGTTTGTGTATGGTTTGTACCTAAAACATGGGTAAGAAATTAAGCAAGATGAAAAAAAATGGGGAGTTTTGAACTCCCTAAGCGTCGGGGATTCTGGCCAACGGGTGTCGGTCGGAATCACTGGCGCTCCAAGCCTCTCCCCCCCCCCCCCCCCCCCCCCCCCCCCCCCCCCCCCCCCCCCCCCCCCCCCCCCCCCCCCCCCCCCCCCCCCCCCCCCCCCCCCCCCCCCCCCCCCCCCCCCCCCCCCCCCCCCCCCCCCCCCCCCCCTCGCACCTCTCAATTGGATCACGGCCCTTCATCGCGATGGCCGTGATGGACGATCGTGATCAAGCACCGCATGCCCGATATCACCATGCTTGAGGAGAGACATGCATCCCTGTTTGAGCATGGTGGAAACGGGTGGACGTTTGGAGATTTTGTTGACGGTAAGGGACGGATGGGGCTTCTTCTTACGAGGCAGGGCAGATGAGGATTATTGTACTGGGGCACGGGTGGATGAGGCTTATTGTTCCAAATGGGGCTTATTGTTCCGACAGAGGGGTGGATGGGGCTTATTGTTCCGATGGAGGGATACTCTTCTGCATTTGGATTTCATTTTTTTCAAATCCATAGTTCAGGGCATCTTGATTTTTTAGCATGGTTTTTTGGATAAAAGTGAGAGGCCGATTCCTTTTTACCCACCTTTCAAAACATTTATGAGCATGTTATCCACCTTCTGGGGACAGCAGACCGGACTAGCCACTTGTTGTCCGGGGGCTTAAGTCTTCTCCACTTTCCTCTCCTTGAAAAAAAGAAGAAGAAAAAACCTGCGCCCGGTACCCACGTTTAACTATATGACTCTGATACCCACATTTGTTCGCGGCAGGTCCGTCATGTTAAAATCCTGAAAATTTTGAAATGGGTGTCCCGTCGATGCCACCCACTCCTCGCTTCTTTCTCTCTCCCACCGGCATCTCCCTCTCTCATGTAATATCTTGCTTCCTCCCCTTGTTTCTGCTGAAAATCGATGACAAGAGGGGGATGCGAGGGCAAGGGCTCGAGACCATCGGTCTCGCCCTTGCAACGTTGCGGATTTGTGGCTTTGTAATTGCTGGCTGTCGGCCAGCAAACTGTTGGCCATTGACTAGCGAGCTGCATGCCGTCAACGAGCGAGCTGCATGCTGTCCGCCATTGAGATGCTTGGCAAGCAGTTGCTGGCCGTTGGCGAGCTACTGGCCGTCGGCGAGCCCTTGCCGTGACGAGGGGTGGCTTCCGGCTTGTCCTCCGGTTTTGCGGGCGAGAGTTCCCCCCAACCCCTTTCCACCATCCCACTTGCTCCCCCCCCCCCCCACTTGTGCTTTGTATCGATCACGCGACCGATTCTGCCAACGTCCATTCAGTGGCATAAACATCGGTCGCACGACCATACTCCAGCGCATTTGTCTATGGACTAAAATGATGACACAAATTCATCATTCTATAAACATGACATTGGACATACTTTGAAAAAAAGCCCCCTACCACAATCATAAGCAAAAGTCGACCATATCAAAACAAAGTGAAGGAGGTTTCCATGAATGCATATAGACCACACGTGAAGAAAGAAAAACAGAAGCAAATTTCTAAATTGTATGAAAGACATGTTTTACCTTTTGAGGGAGAAACGCGACTTGAACACTGGGATTCTACGTGTCCTTTTTCAAAACTGGGAACGACGTTCATAGTTTGTCTCTCTTCACACTTTTGGGGTACAATGGTAAGTTCGTAAAAAAAAAGTGGGTACTTGGGCATGCCCATGCTCAAATGGTGGGTAAAAGGGAATTATTTCGTTAAATTTTTTTCAGTGGCACTTTTGAAATTGTTGAACGAAGAAATTGTATCCTAGAATTCGACGTTGGGCAATCTCGAGCACAGTTGACGGGCAGTGTTCGAGGTCGTTCTAGTCCAACGCGGCCAGCAGGTCAAACTGCAAAAACTCATGCACAAACATGGTTCGTGCAGCACATAGCCTCTTCGACATGGACGTGAACCACTTTCCGCTTTTGCTTTTAGGGTTTTCAGCTGTTGAACAATGTTTAAGTTGTCAAGGGAAAAAAAGTAGTTATGTAGGGTATGATTTTATAGTTTGATGAATAACAAATTTGTTAAAGGAAAGTCTAAAAAAATTATATATAATCAAAATCCAAGTACAGTAGGGTCGATGAGGATTAGGGGTGACAAAATAGGAGGTAATCAGCATTTTCACTGTATCGTGTCTACCAGAACTTTGTTGGGTGAGCCCTGTTAGACACCAGACAGCCCAAAACCCGGGTGTTGTCTGTTTTGCCTAAAAACTTGACCATACCAAGATAACCACACTACAAACACAGTCTTGCAGTCAGATTATCAAGAAAAGTAGGTACATGGAGTTACGGCTGCCCGAACGCCGGCTCCGGCTACAACGCTCCTGAGAGTTATCTACAACTACTGATGACATGATAGCCAAGGGTTATTGCTGCTGGAGCTGGTCCTGTGAGGGTGTAGTGTTAGAAGTTCAAGGAGGGGGAGAATCACACGCTCGGCTTCACGACAATACGTCAACTCCACCGAGCAGCGTCCTGTCGGCATGAGCGTCCAATCAGTCAGTTGTTGGGGCAAGCATGTACACCAACCGAGAGGTCATGGTATGAGTCAGTGAGCCAGTGCACGAACAAAACAAAAACAGTTCCGCTGGTCGTCACAGTTCAGATGGTTTGTCATTAGGACGCATGTGTAGTGAGTTATGGCCTAGCAAAAATTTCGGCTCTGGTGGGGCCGTTTGCAATGTTCGCATAACCAAACATGCCCCTGGCTACGCTGGTCGCGCGTCACTCTTGATGGCTATCGAGGTCAAGGTTAGCTCATTGTTGTCTCTCTCCCCATTATGCTCAAGTGATGCCTTGGTTCATATTGCGTGTTCCAATCCTAATCTCAGTTCTCCTTGCGTGACATGTGAGTCAGCAAGACAGATATGAGCTGTCAGGCTAGCAACTAGGAAGCTTCCACGAGTTTTGTGAAACGGAACCTAGTAGGCATGGGAGTTTGTTAATATTAAGGTGTTACGTAGACTGAAGCACATAACTGAAAAACAGGCAATGCAATTGCCTATTTGAGCAAGGAAGGTGGAATTCATAAGGCCCACCTCACAAAACTCCAAGACATCACGAAAACGGAGAGGTGAGAACAAAACAAATCATACATCATATTAACTCATGAAAAGATTTTTCAATAACTCCACAATGGATACTTTGTATTTATGTCGAATTACTACAATCTATTACGTATTTTTGTCAAAATTTTCCACTTTCCCTTTTGTGTACCTTGCGCCAATCCTAACTGGGTTGTGTTCGAATTTTAGTGACAGTGACGGACCCGTGGGAGATTTGCCAAGGTAGAACACTCCCACTTGGCAATACTGACAGCGAGGCCGCACAAGCATCCAAACGTACATGTTTGAATGCTGGAATGTATGTCCGTGGTAGAACGTGAGCCTATACAAAACAAAGCATCTTTTATCTATGTCAAATTCAAATCCTTGGATTTGTATTTGTGCCAAATACCAAAATGCTGAGCATCATTTGTATGAAAACTAAAATTAGTATGCCTGATCTTTTCATGTGCTATTACAGTAGTGAGATCACAAAGGGGTCCACCACTGATGGAAAAATCTTAACAGTAACATAATCCAATTGAAACACATGAAGTGTAAAAAGATCCGGTGTTTTTGGAAAGAATGAAGGAACGAGGGATGTTTGGGTCACAAGCAAGATTTTATCAAAAGGCAAATATTCACTTGCGTTTAATGTTATTCAATAGAGAAAAAAGAAACGCCCCCTGTTTTACCCATTTCCCCTACTGGTCTCTAGTTAGCTAGAAAGATGGTGCCGGAGAAAAACACGTGAGTCTTGGACACGGACGTGTTGGTTTTGTGTCTCGTACACACTGTGCCCTCTAGCCTCGTTGCACACCCCACTCGCCACTGATGCAAGTGACTGAGAGAGAGGTACTGTGTTGCCGGCACGCTTGTCATCACTAAGCTATGGTAGTTGGCCATGGTGATACCGGCGTCATTCATGCATACAGTTACATGGTGCTGATTGACTTCTCCTGACTTGGTCACCCGGGTTTATCTCCTTGGATGGGACACTACAGTGTGCAGTGGGAAAAGCAAACACAGGAGAAAAATAGGATTGGGGAGGGGGACCAGGTTTGACACCTGCGTGGTGGAGGTGAGACCACGAGCGAGAGCGAGCTCACCGCCCACTTGCTCTTGGCTCCCTCCCCGATGGGGATCAGAGTACTCTCTTGTGACTATGTGACTTTGCGATGTTTGTGGACGTCTCTTGTTGTCTCCTTGCCACGCTCTTGATCTGTGGAGCTTACCCTCTCGTTCTTCTCTTCATTCCCTCACTACCACCTATTACCTGCTGGTATCAGAGCATGTAGTGAGAGAGTGAGGCGTTCTCTCTTGAACGCCTGATCCTGCCCATGGGAGGTTCCACCATCGCTGTAGTCGACAAGTACCACCGCCTTCTTCGCTTTAGTCAAGGCCGGCTTTTCTCTTGCCAGCCACATCACCCCGCTGCCATAGTCCATGCCATCCGGACCTTGCGGGGCTTCATTGGGGTGATGGCAGTCGCACAGGCACACCCGAAGGTGTTGTTGTACCCACGGGTTGCGGCGTTGCCTCTTGGCCGCAGTTATTCGCCCCGCATGTCTCGTCTGCCGCAGCTTCTTCTCATAAGCCCAGGGAAAACAGCGGGAGCAGCTGCAGCACCGTCATCGGGAATAGCTATGCTCTACTAACAGCTCTACATTTGTGCAACTTTTCTGGCAGCAGCACCCACAGCTTTGGGACGTGCTGTAGCTATCGGCCAGTCGCATCTACGAAAGCCGTAGCTATGACATCAACTGCGGCGCAGCTGCCGCATCGGCTGCCACTATACCCTTGGCAGCCGCAACTACTCCTAGTACGGCAGCCTAGGCACTGTTGGTGTAGCAGCTGCAACTGTGGTTCCGCTCACGTGCAGTGCCTTCAAACCCCTCAGCAGCAGCACCGGATCAACAGCCACAGTTGCACTCGCGACAGTTGCTGCCGCATCACCTACAATTGCAGCAACCGCTACCCTACTACCTCTCCATCGGCGGCAACAGTTGCGTCTACATCAATAGCAGCCACGGTGTTAGCACTAGCCAACGGCGGTGTCTGCAAGAGCGTAGCAGCTGACCAGCAACGGACGATTCTTGTCACGTCCGAGCCACCTTGGTGGCAGACGGTGCCCCGCTAGTGCACGACGAGGCTCCAGCTACGGGTCGTACCACAAAGAGCAAAGCGCAACGCGTCAAGAACGATGTCACCGCGCAGGGGGAACTACTCTTTTGCTGCCATCAATCTCTTGGACAGCCACTCCAAAGACATTATCTCTCTATCTACGTGTGTCAGACGGGTGGCATCTCTTATCATTGAAGCTGCCGTTGCCACGGCGACAACCTTCACTACAACGGCTTGGGCGTCTAAGGCACCAACATCGACCTCCGTGGGATGCGCCACTGAATCCTACATTGAATTTGCCGCTGTCATTGGACCCATTGCTGCTACATCTGCTAATCTCGGTAAACAGGTTTTAGATGCTACAACTGCAATCGACTCCAGTACCGCGGCTGTTTCCACAGCTGCTACCACCGCCGTTGCATCCATTCGGACCTTTTCCAACTCTGTAGTTGTGTCCGTTTCCTCTACCTCATCAACTACCATCATTCTGGTCACAACTACAATTTTTGTTGCTGCAGCCTCCACAACTCTAGGTGCAACGCCGGAGGCTGGCATTCTTGCCTTGATTGTACCGGCTGCTGCTACTGTGTCGGTCCTATTTGCTGCTGCCGCTGCTATCGTTCTACCCCTTTTCTCTCTTGTGCGCTCCCCTGCACCTCGATGCCCCGTCTTGGTGGCACATCCTGTCCTCCTTACTGTTATTCTGCTCACTACTGTATCTTTCTTCTTGGCCTGGGTTGGGCACTATCTTGTAGCAGTTCCTCGCCGTCCAAATGACACATCCCATTTTTCCACGCCCAATTGGGCGGGAGAAACTCTGTTAAATTTGTTTTGGCAGCGCCCGACTCTCGTCATCATGTCCGGTGACAATGAGTATGTCATCGTAGACCTCTAGCACCAGCTTAACTGCGCTCCTGAGGCCCAGCGCGAGGTTGAGGAGTGCCTCAAGCTGCAAGAGGACAGTCGTGCAGCCTTCACTCATGAAGTTGCTACCATTGTCCTCAAGCGTCTGCCGGTCGTGTCAGTCTCTGCTCCTGCTCACTCTACTATTGGGTTCGGCTTTGGTTCCTCTAATGCTGCTGGCACCGTCGCTGTCGCTACCGCTGCTGTCGCTCCCGTCCCAGCTCGCCAGCATGACTTCTTCTCCCAGCCACCTGTCCTTTCTCGCCATCTTGAATTCTCTTCCTAGGAGGTGCGATTTACTGTTTGGGCGCAGGGCGAGCGCCTCTGGGAGTATTAATCCACTCCTAATCCCTGTGCCAATCCTCCTTTTACCCCGCTCCCTGTTGAAGCTGCTTGCGCTCTCCGTGCCCTCATCTCCGTCACTCCCGAGGTATGGTTAATCATCTTACAAAACACACTCACGGATGAGTGTATTTTGGGGGGGGGGGGGGGGGGGGG
>SZWC01000990.1:72126-85986 GCA_023375785.1 Penium margaritaceum
GGGGGCGAAGTTTGGCTTTGGGGGCAAAATCGAACTTTAACAGTCATCGTGAGCTCACAGGAAGGGTTTTGCCGATGGAACAGGCAAAACCTTTCTGCGAAGATGCAATGACCGGCGAGAGGTGCCCGTTGTGGAAAAATGAAAGGAACCTGCCGGGCCCCGCTATTACGGGGCTTGGCAGGTTCCCGAGCAAGGAAAAAAATAAATCCCAACCCCCCTAGTCTAACTAGGGGGGTTGTCGAGGGTTTGGGGGGATTTGCAGGATGTAGTGCATGCTGTGATAGAAGAAAGGGGACCTGCCAGGCCTCGCTACCGTGGGGCCCGGCAGGTACCCGGGCAAGTGAACAGTGAAACCCAAACCCCCTAGTGTAACTCGGGGATTTGTTCAGGGTTAGCAAATGAACCCTTGCAATCATGCAAGTTTTGGAGTTCGCACTTGCAAAATCCAGAGTACGCGACAAGATAACTTTTGACATCGGCGAGGCCGGTGTCAGAGATCGCCCACTTCGCCCTCGAAGTTGGCGATGTCCGACTTCAAGAGCGAAGTCGGTCGGTGGCTTCCAATCAAACCATCCGGGCTTGTACACTTGACGTCAAGTGTATTTTTTTCACGCTCGATCAACCATAATAGCCACTCACGCACACCTAGTGGATGATGCTGGCATGTTCAATGCTGATCCCTCTACTAGTCACCTTGCTGATCCCGTTGGTGCTTACGCCATGTCGCGTCGCCGCACGACCATCACTCGCCAGGCTGCATAGAGCGCTTTGACTGTGCAGTTCAATACCCTCTTCATGCATGCCGAAGAAACCGCCAATGCCTATTGGGATCGTGGTCTCAAGCTCCTTCGCGAGCTCGGTGACACTGCTCCTGGTCCGCTGTCCACTGTTCTAACCATGGTCAACAAGCTTATCCAGAAGCTCTCTCACCTTCTTTGCGTCGTCAAAGCTGACGAGACCCAGTGTCTTGCCTCCAAGCCTGTTCGCCCCCCGCTCACGTCCTGGGGTTGGCACCCTGTGGGACTTCACTTCTGAGGGCCTCACTGCTTGGTGGACTAGCGTTCAGAACAAGCGGCTCCATCGCTCTTCCATCTCCGGCATCGTAGCGCTCACCACATTCCCCTCACCCTCTTCTTCCTCCACGACCCCTGTTGCCTCTGCCTCCTCCATGTCCTCTACAGCAACTGCCTTATCCTATCAGAGTTGTGGTCAGGGCAAGGGCAAGAACAAAGGCAAAGGCAAGGGCAAAGAGAAGGTAGCCGCCTCTGCTTCTCGTGTCTCTAGTGTTGCAGTCTGCTGGAACTGTGGTTCTGCCAAGCACTCCGTCCGCGCATGCCCTGCTCCACCCGATGACCTACGTCTTGCCCGTGCCATGCACGCCCACTGGGCTCGCACCTCTGGTGGCTCTTCCGCATCTTCATCCTCCTCTTGTGTCACACCTTTCTCTTCATCGACTGCCCCGTCATCAGCCCATGCCTACGCCACTGCCGGGTTGCCTCTTGGTGTTCCTCTGCTCTCGTATCCATAGGGCTGGCCACCTCCGTATGG
This sequence comes from Penium margaritaceum, assembly GCA_023375785.1. Taxonomy (NCBI): domain Eukaryota; kingdom Viridiplantae; phylum Streptophyta; class Zygnematophyceae; order Desmidiales; family Peniaceae; genus Penium; species Penium margaritaceum. Next base: position 73,675 of record SZWC01000990.1, read on the forward strand.
TGCACTTTCCTACGCCGAACCTCTTTTGTCGGCCTATGCCATCTAGCCGTGGTTCCCGCCTTCCTTGGATGCTTTGACCCCGGCTCTAGCCGCGTCTGTCGCGGATGATGGTGAGCATCTTCTGGAGCAGTCCCTTTTTTGGCTTCAACACCTTTGCGATCAGGGAGGTGAGGGTGTTGATCCCTTGGCCAGTGGTCCCACGTGTAAGTCAGACTTGGTGCCTCGTGGTGACCCCTCCGGGCGCATGCTTTGGTCCTTGTCTCCCTTTGTTCCGTGGATTGAGCATTGGCAGTCTGTCGTCCTCCCTCGTTGTCTAGCTACATGTGCTCCGTCATCCTGGCCCGTTCCCCTTGTTGGCATTGTGGCTACCTGTGGTGTTCTCCCCACTATGCGCCGGTCGGGTGGCTACTGGATCTTGGATTCCAAAGCCATCCACCACAAGACCTCCGTGTGCTCCTCTTTTGTCTCTCTTGGCCACGCCAGGTCTGTGCACTACGTTCGGACTAGGTCGGGCCAGTTGCTCCCGTTGAGGGTGTCAGTGTCGTTTGTTAGGTTGGCCCATCTGTGGTTCTGTACATTCCTAACATTCTCTATGTTCTTTCCTTGGAACTCAACCTGCTGATGGTGCCTTCTCTCGATGCTCAGGACATGGACTTTGTTCCTCGTCACGGTGTTTGTGAGAGTGGGTGCTCTTTGGAGATTAGGCTTTAGTGTGTGGAGAGCACAGTAGCAGAAGAAAGATAGACTTGGAGATGTCTGGAAGCCAGAGCTGGAAAATACAGGTTAAATACAATGAACAGAGTACAAGGTATTTATACTATTCAGCCAGCCTATCCTCGCCCTTGCCTACTGATATCCTAGCTTGCTGTAGCAAGCTACTTGCTCCTGGACCTGGTGCATTGCTTGCACCTGGACTTGGTGCTCTACTTGCACCTAATGCCTAGTGCGAGACCTCCGGGGCCATCGATCGTCGAGATCGACGGTCTGTCCTCTTTCTCAGCAAGCCGCCTCGTTGCTCCCGTATGCCTCCCAGTGGTGGATGTGGTCACCGTGTCAGACACGCCACCGGTGGTACTGCGACCGTCGCACGGTCGCAGTTACCGTTACGGGCTCTCCCGTTGACCGCGTCCGTTGCCAAGAGCTTTGCCAGAGCAGACCCCTCGGCGGATAGCGTGCTCCTCACGCTATTCGCCGAGAGGGGAGACTGCCACCCTCACGTGGCGTGTTTGGAACGCCACATGAGGTTCGCGCAAAACAGCAAGCGTCACTCCCATGCAGGCGCTCGTTCGCTCGCTCGCTCGCGCACTCCTCGCCCACTCCTCCTCCTCCTCGCTGTTGTGGACCGTCGGGGTCGAGCCGGACCTCTGGGCATATTTCCAAAGAACGGAAAATACCCCGACTGCCCCAAAAACCCGGGTGGGACCCCAAGTATGCCAAAAAAATAGGACGCCTCGTTATATTCACCCCCCCCGTCGGAGGCGCGATGTCCCGGCGCGCCTGAGGTACTACTGGAGAACAGTGTTGGTACCCCTAACGTGGAAGTTCGCCTCTTGCTCCCAAGAGTTGTGCTCCGCCGGGTACCCCTTCCACTACACCAGAAACTCACGCCGTCGTCCCCTCTGGCGGTCCACCAAAATCTTCTTCAGCTCAAACTCCTCACTTCCTTCAACCTGGACAGTAGGAGGTGGAGCTGTCCCACGACCCTGAAAGAAGGTGTTGGGGTCGTGATAGGCACGAAGCAGGGAGATGTGGAACACCGGATGGATGGTGTAGTGAGCTGGTAGCTCCAGCTTGTATGATACGGCTGACCACTTCTCCAGAATGCGGAACAGACCCACTCATTGCGGTTTCAGCTTTGGACTCCTATCTCCCATTCACTGCAGGTTAGCAGAGTTCAGCATCACCCGATCTACCACTTGGAACTCCTGTGCAGAGCGATGCTTATCAGCCGGCTGTTTTTTCTGCTTTTGTGCCTGCAACAACCGTTGTCGCACCACGTCCCAAGTGGTGGAAAATCCTTCAGCAATCTGCTGCACAACCGGAAGAGAGGTTGCCGTAGCAAGGGCGGCTGGGCTCAGTGGCTGATGGCCATAGACCACTTCAAACGGTGACTTTCCTGTGGATGCTGACACCACTAAGTTGTAGGAAAACATTGCCACTCCGAGCTTCTCCTCCCAACCCTCTCAATTTGGTGGGACTATGCTCCGCAGTAGTTGCTCCAATGTCTGGTTAGTGCGCTCTGTCTGCCCATCGCTCTGTGGGTGGTATGATGTGGTCAGTTGCACCCGTGTGTCCAACTTCTCCATGAGGTCTCTCCAGAATCGCGAAGTGAAGTGTGGATCACGGTCTGAGACCACTGATTGCAGCATTCCATGCAGCTTGATGACATGATTGAGGAGGAGTTGAGCTCTCCCGGCAGTTGTGATGCTCTCAGGACATGCGATGAAATGTGCCATCTTGGAAAACCGATCCACCACCACCAACACCGTGTTGTTGCCTTGCTGCGTCACAGGCAACCCGCCAATGAAGTCGAGCGAGATGTCTGTCCATGGCCTCTCTGGTACAAGCAATGGTTGCAGCTCCCCTGGTGGCTTGGTCCTTCGTGCCTTGAAGCGTTGGCACACATCGAAGTTGCTCACAAACCTCTTGCAATCAGTTGCCATTGACGACCACCAGTATTGGCGTGCCAAGGCTTTGAGCGTCTTGTCGAAGCCAAAGTGACCCTAGTAATGGGTGTCATGCGCCTCCTCCAGCAACAACTGCTTCAATGGCGCATAGTCCGGCACGAAAATCCTCCGCTCGTGCCCCCTTCGCCAATGTACTCTGTCGCACCTGGCGTCTTTCAGCGCACCACTTGTGAACTCACTGTCCACGCCATGGCTGTGCTTGAACAGGCTATGCATGACTAGAGATCCCATCAGCACTGAGATGGCATTGAGGCTCAAATCCGGCCTCCCCGACAGAGGGTCTGCCGGGTTCACCTTCCCAGGCTTGTACTGGATCTCGTAGTCAAAACTCCCTTCCAAGAACTCCATCCAGCGAGTCTGTCGGCGACTGAGATTCCGCTACGTCTTCAGGTACTTCAGGGCGTAGTGATCCGTGAAGACCACGCAACGTCGTGACTCAAGGTAGCACCTCCAATGCTTGAACGCATGGATCACCGCCATCATCTCCTTCTCATGGATTGCGTAGTTCAGCTCCTCCCCTCGCAGCTGGCGAGACGCATACGCAATTGGCTGTGGCCCCTTTCCGTGATCCTGCATCAGCACTGCCCAAATGGCATAGTCGCTTACGCTCATCGCCATGACGTACTCTTTGGATGAATCCGGATGCACCAGAACCGGAGCATCACACATTGTAGCCTTGAGCTCCTCAAAGCTCTTCTGCTCCTGATCGCTCCATTACCATTGGTGATCCTTCCTCAGCAGCTGAGTCAGCCGCGCACCCTTCTTTGTGTACCCACGGATGAATTTCAGGTAGTAGTTGACAAACTCCACGAAGACCTGGATGTCACGCACGCACTTCGGTGTCGGCCACTGCTTCACGGCTTCCACCTTCTTTGGGTCCATGCGGAGGCCCTTGTCGCTCACGATGTACCCAAGGAACTTCACCTCTCGCTTCTTGAACTCACACTTGGAGAGCTTCGCAAACAACTTCTCTTTCCAAAGAATGTCCAGCACCTGCCGAAGATGTTGCTCATGCTCTTCGCGAGTTCGGGAGTAGATGAGGATGTCGTTGAGGAACACCACCACAAACTGGTCCAAGTTAGGGTGGAAGATCCTGTTCATGAGGCTCATGAACGTTGCAGGAGCGTTGGTCAACCCAAACGGCACCACGAGGTACTCAAAATGGCCGTACCGCGTCCGAAACGCCGTCTTCTCCACATCCGGCCCCTCAATCCGGATCTGATGGTACCCCGAGAGAAAGTCAATTTTTCTCAAAACCTGCGCTCCCCTCAGCTGGTTAAACAGCTCCTCGACCCTTGGCAGTGGGTACCGGTTCTTGATCGTTACGTTGTTCAGTGCGCGATAGTCCACGCACATCCGTAGCTCCCCTGTCTTTTTCTTCACAAAGAGGACCGGTGCAGCGTATGGTGACACCGACGGTCTGATGAACCCCTGCTCTGTTAGCTCCTCCAACTGCTTCTTCAGCTCACCTAGCTCGTTATCGCTCATGCGATAAGCAGCCCGCACCGTTGGAGTTGCTCCCGGATCCACATCAATCTTATGGTCGATGTCCCGCTTTAGTGGTAAACCCTTTGGCAACTCAGCAGGAAACACGTCACTGTAACTGTCTAACACTCCCTTCATGCCTTCCGACAGCTCTGCTGCAGGTGCTCTCTACTGCTCGCCCTTTTGTTGCTTCACCTATGCTGCCAGCACTTCCACCTCTTCAGCTGTTGCCTGTTGCTACACCCACACAAGGTACACTCAGTCCCCCTTGCGCTGACAGCACTTTAGCTGCACGTAACTCAACTGCGGCACCTTACCTGCCTTGGAGTCCTGCTTTACCCACAACGGCAAAACAATTTGCTCCCCGCATTTCTTCACTTTCACCTGGTTGCGCACCGAATCCACAGCAGGATTCCACCGGTGCAGCCAGTCACACCCCAAAATGGCGTCGTAGGTGTCCATCGGGCACGCGCAAAAGTTCACACGACAGCTTACCCAGACGGATCCTCAGAGGCTTCAGAAGCAGTCCGCACTCCAACTCCCCTTGCACCAACTTGGCCGTAGTTGGCTTCCCGGGTAGCCGTGCAAGCCCCAACCTCTTTGCAAGCTCGTCGCTAAAGAATGAGTGCAACGTGCCACAATCCAATAATGCTTTGATTTGCCAGCGAGTTTGGGCACCCCTCACCGTCCGCAGAAATAGCCGATAAAACTTTGGCTTTCAGGAGGATTCCCGGAAGGCCCCCGCTTCCTTCGTTCTGCGGCAATACACTCGGCAGCTCCCTATTTCTTATAGGACTTTTGGGGCTGGTTTTTGCTGATGCGGACGAAGCTTTCCCAGCAGTTGGCCGCCCGCCACTCATTGCTGGTTGCGGTTTCCCTGCTGCTTCTTTTTGCAATCCTTCTTGTGGTGCCCAGGCTTCCCGCAGATCCAACAGTTTCCCCCACGCGGCTTGCTCTGCTGTTGGCCTCCTTGCTCTGCGTCGATTTCCATGGGATCAATTTGTTGGTACTGGGTTTGACGCTGGAAATTTTCCTGCTTCTCACGGAAACCCCCTCGATGATAGCGTAGCGCATCAACGCGCTCAGCAGTGGCCACCATCGCTTGGAACTCCGTGATTCCACTGAGTGCCAGCGTGCGCTGAATTTCTACCTTCAAGCCATCGTGGTATTTGTCTGCAATCTCCGGCTCGCTCATGTCGTTGATCTTTGAGCACAACGCCAAGAAACGACGTGTGTACTCCTGCACCGAGCCGATCTGCTTCAGCTGCTTCAGCTTGTTGCGTGCGACCATGGAGGCGTTCATGAGTTCGAACCGATCTCTGATGGCTTGCTCGAACTGCTCCCATGTTGTCGGCACGCGAGCTTCAGCTTGCCCCGCGCTTGGCTGCCAAAACACGGCATGTTGCACAACTGCGTTCCCACCTCCACCTCGAGTGGCCAGCATATTCAGCTGCCTCCACCACTCCAATGCTGCTCCATGTAGCAGTGTCACTGCGAATGACACACGCACAGCATCGTCCTCTGGAGGGTGACCCAGAGCCCAAAAGTAGCTGTTCATCGCGAACAACCAGGTCCGAACGCTCGCTCCCTTGACAGAGGGATTGATCGCTTCCGGAGCCTTTGGCTTTGGTCTCGGCGGACTCCTTAACCGGGGCGCCCCAACCTGTCCAGCGCCACTCTCGTCCCGCAGGTCAGCCATCTGCCAATTGAGTTGCTCGTTCTCCAGCTTGAGGGCTCCTAGCTGCTCTACGATCTGCGGCAGGGCTTGCTCCATGGCTCAAGATGAATTCTAGCCACTGGAGTTCCTTTAGAAAAAATTGGCAGTGTTTCCGCAGCAATTGAAAGATTTTTCGGCAGCAATTCGGCAGTCCGGGATGAGAAATTGGCGTCTTCGAAGTGTGTGGGAGTCACCCATTGCCTCCCGCGCGCGCACGGTAGGCCGTGTGGACGCTCTGGAAATTCAGAAAAGTTTTCCAGAGGTTGGCTCGTGCGTTGGCTTCGAATTTTGGTCCAGCAATCTCCCTCTGCATCAGCCTCGACGTTGTCCGACATAGTCCGTGCCTTTGCTCCTTGAAGTTTCGCGAGCTCTGGCAGCGCTTCCGCCCAACGCGTGGCTCTAGCTCTGATACCAGATGTGAGAGTGGGTGCTCTCTGAAGATTAGGCTTTAGTGTGTGGAGAGTACAGTCGCAGTGGAAAGATAGACTTGGAGATGTCTGGAAGCCAGAGCTGGAAAATACAGATTAATTACAATGAACAGACTACAAGGTATTTATAATGTTTGGCCAGCCTATCCTCGCCCTTGCCTACTGATATCCAAGCTTGCTGTAGCAAGCTACTTGCTCCTGGACCTAGTGCATTGCTTGCAGCTGGACTTGGTGCTCTACTTGCACCTAATGCCTAGTGCGAGACCTCCAGAGCTGTCGATCGTCGAGATCAATGGTCTGTCCTCTTTCTTGGCAAGCCGCCTTGTTGCTCCTGTATGCCTCCCAACGGTGGATGTGGTCACCGTGTCTGACATGCCACCGGTGGTACTGCGACCGTCGCACGGTCGCAGTTACTGTTACGGGCTCTCCCGTTGACCGCGTCCGTTGTCGAGAGCTTTGCCGGAGCAGACCCCTCAGCGGATAGCGTGCTCCTCACGCTATTCGCCAAGAGGGGAGACCACCACCCTCACACGGCGTGTTCGGAATGCCACGTGAGGTTCGCGCGAAACAGCACCTGGGCGCTGGCGTCACTCCCACGCCGGCCCTCGTTCGCTCGCTTGCTCGCGCACTCCTCGCCCGCTCCTCCTCCTCATCGCTGTTGCGGGCCGTCGGGGTCGAGCCGGACCTCTGGGCGTATTTCCCAAGAACGGAAAATACCCCGAGTGCCCCCAAAACCCGGGTGGGACCCCAAGTATGCCAAAAAAATAGGACGCCCTGTTACAGTGTTTCCATAGTGTGGCTGTGTCCCACAGGTTGCGTTGTCCTACGCGGGGTCAAATGTGACCAGTTGTACTGCGTGTCCCTTTTCTCTTCCTTTGCTCCCTCCGTCTTCACCGCACTTGCCCATGTCACTCCTTCTCTTCCTCTTGACCTTGTCTGCCTGTTACATCACCGTCTTCCTCATGTCCACACAGATGATGTCTCTAGCATGCTCCGTCTTGAACCAGCCTTGAGATTGTCACCGTCTACCTTCCCTGCTCCTTGCCCTACTGACTGTCTTGACTATGCCAAGGGCAAGATGCATCATTCTCCCATCTCTGATTTTGAGTCCTAGTCTTGTCACCCCCTTGATCGTGTCCATGACAAAATCATGGGTCCTCTTCCCCATGACCTTCTTAGTAATGTTGGTCGATATGTCTTGTGCCTCAATGATGACTTCTCCCACTTTTGTTGGGTCTTCACTCTCCATCACAAGAACGATATCTGTCCCACCATTGAGACTGGCTTGCTTAGGCTGAGCGGGCGTGTCAGCGATCCTTGCGCATGTTTTGTAGTGACCGCGACGGTGAGTTCCTTGGTCCCACTGATCATTTCCTTTCTTCTAAGGGGGTATGTCTGGAAACTTCTGCTCCCTACACACCTTAGCAGAATGAGATCTCTGAGCATTGGAACCGCACCCTCGCCGATGGTGTTATAACTCTTCTTTTGGAGTCTGGTCTTCCTTCGCTCTTTACCTTTGAGGCCATGAGCTACAGGATCTAGAATTGGGCTCCCCACAACCCTCTCCTTTGCTCCATTACCCCTTTTGAGCGATGGTCTGGCTTTCGGGCTGATCTTTGTCTAGCCCGTGTCTGGGGTTGTATTGCTTTCAACTGGCTGCCTAACTATCTTCGTGATGGCAAGCTCCCCTCGGGGTCATTTGTGCCACTTCTTGGGTATTTCCTCCCAGTCCAAAGCCTGGAAATTTTGGGACCTAGTGTACCAGCGGGTGGTTGAGTCCCGTGGCGTTTTGTTCTTTGAGTTTCTTTGTGATCTTGGTCGTCTCTCGTCTGCTATCTCCCTTCTCACGCTCTCTCAGTTAAGGGGGGGGGGGGGGGAGGGAAGTGGGTCTGGTCCCATCCCTCGTCCTTCCGGCTGCAACCTTGTAGCCGATACCCTCGACCCTTCCACAGTCGTCAAACTCAATGTCTCCACCTGCCTCGCTGTCCCTCCCGTCCTTGTCGTTTAGCTCGTCAAGCACTCTAATCTCCCGAGCTATGTTGGGTTTGACACCCACGACTGCGTTGCCACCCGCCTCTCCAGCCTCTCCAGTTGTGGCTGACCCCCCTCGGGCAGCAAAGCCCATCGAAAAAGCGGCCATCTCACCCTTTGTCCAAGGTGGGCGTCTCTATGCACTTCCCCACCGCACCTCTAGTGTCCCCACGACATCCGCTCATTCTTCTCGGGAACAGACGGCCCAGTCCCCTCTTGTGCCGACGAGCATGGATGTCATGGGGCTTGTTACTAGTGTTGTTCATCCTAGCTCTACCCTACGTTATGATCTGCTTGTGTCCGAGCACACGCGTGCTCATGTTGATGCTGCCATTGACGCAGTTAATGACTGTCATGCGACCACTCGCACCACCTCTACGTCACCTAAGCCTACCACTACATGGCAGGAACATGCGGCTCTTGATGCTGAGTGGTGGGAAGCCGCCATGTGCAACGAGCTCAAAGCTCTCGATGACCATGTTGTGTACGAGCTGCGCGGTGGGTCTTCCAGCGCAAGTTCAAACCCGATGGCACCCTACACAAGTACAAGGCTCGTCTCATGGCCAAGGGGTTTTCCCTGGCGTTGACTTTGACGAAGTATTTGCGCCAGTTGGTTGTTACACCACATCTTGAGCCTTGCTGAAACTAGTCGCCCAACATCATTGGGAGCAAGAGCAAATGTATGTCAATAATGCTTTCTTGCATGGCCAACTGAACAAGGAGATTTGCATGGTTCAGCCCCATGGGTTCTCCGATGGCACCGACAGAGTGTGGCGACTGCAAAAGGCCCTCTATGGCCTGAAACAGTCGTCTTGGAGCTAGAATCAAGAGATTACGTCCACAGTTCAAAATGGTGTCTACCAACATAGCTCAGTTAACTCCTCTCTCTTTGTCACTCCTCCATCGGCCCCTTTTGTTGCTTTCCTTGTCTATGTGGATGACTTGCTGAAAGCATCATCCAATCAGGATACTATGCAATCGGTGGAGGAAATCCCCCGGTCCACGTATAAGATGAAGGACTTGGGGCTGGCTCGTGTCTTCCTGGACATGGAGCTGGAGCGAGACCACTCTCGTTGCGTGCTTTACGTTTACCGGGTTGCCTATGTGCGCAGCCTGGGGAAGCGCTTCGCCTCACTCCTTGAGACAGTGCCCACAGCTTCCACGCCCATGACCCTAGTAGGATAGAGGCTACTGAAGACACTGGATGTGTCAAAGCTGGAGGAGCCAGTTGACGTGAAGGAATACCTCCATGTGATTGGCTCGGTCATGTACCTGGCGACAACAACCAGGGCGGATGTTGCTTTCGCTGTAAACTTCCTAGCACAGTTCTCACAGTATCCAAGAGCACTATATCTGGAGGTTGTGCTGCATGTTGTCAGATATGCTCTATCCACAACTTGCATTGGTCTTTGCTCCAGAGCGCAATCATCACTGGTGAGTGACGGATACACAGACAGTGACTGGGCCCATGATGTTGATGCTCGCAATCGTATTGGCTACATGTTTCTTGTTAGCAGCACTGAAGTGACATGGAAGAGTAGCAACCAGGGTTGTGTTGCTTGCAATTCCAGTGAGGCTGAGTATGTTTCACTTGGGGTGGGCTCTTGTGAGAGCATTTGGCTTTGTCGTCTGTTCCAGCAGTTGCGTGTACCCATCTGCTACATCACTGTGTGCTGCGATAATCAAAGCACCAACGCCATTGCTGAGCACGACAACATGCATCACACTCGCACCAAGCATATCAATGTTGAGCATCATCTTGTTCACAAAAGAGTGGCTGCAGGTGATGTCCAGATCATCTAGGTTGACACTCGACAACAGAGAGCTGACTTCCTTATGAAGGCGCTCAGCAGTATTGTATTCAAGGCTGCAGTCCATGCCACTGGCTTGTTGTGTTCTCACGATGCTCCCGGTTGAGTCGTTGCCCCTGTGCGTATCTGTGTACAGTTGTGCTTGTCACACCTTGGGACGATCGTGCGCGTGTGCTGTGTGTGTCGGCTGTGGATCATGGGGGAGGGTTAGTTTTGTGTCTCGTACACACTGTGACCTCTGGCCTCGTTGCACATCCCACTCGTCACTGATGCAGGTGACAGAGAAAGGGACCGTGCTGTCGGCACGTTCGTCGTCACTAAGCTGTGGTCGTTGGCCATGGTGACACCGGCGTCATTCGTGCACACAGTTACATGGTGCTGATTGACTTCTCCTAACTTGGTCACCCGGGTTTGGCTCCTTGGATGGGACACTACGGTGTGCAGTGAGAAAAGCAAACATAGGAGAAAAATAGGATTGGGGGGGGGGACCAGGTTTGACACCCGAGTGGTGGCGGTGAGACCACGGGCAAGAGCGAGCTCGCCACTCGCTCGTTCTTGGCTCTTGGCCAGAAGAGAAGCTTCTAGGAACCTTTCTAACCACTTGCCGCGACACTAGGCGTCAGCTCTAGGTCAGCGTGTGACAACGGTCACAAGTCAGAGGCAAAAACTGCAAGGGTCTGGGTAGGGACACGCACAGAGTGTCAAGAAGCTCAAATCTGAATACAATCACAGAGAGAGAGATGACAACTGACAAGAACACAACATAAATACCTGCTGCGGCTCACGGCAAGTGACGCACGCGCAGTGTTAGTTTGTCCTAAAACTGGCCTAGAATCACTGTTTTGGCCACAAACCTGCGCACAGGTATCCGAACGCACCACCGTCTGAGCCTAGAGATGCAAAATCACAAGCCGGACGCTACAACTGGTCACACACACAAGTCTGGCACCAATCGGTGGACAGACAATGCAAAACATGCAAATCGGGCTTGAGAGCCATGTTGTGATTTGTGACGTTCATGTCGACCTGTACAGTTTACTGTGACCACTCGGCCGTGTCCATACTCGTGCAGATCCTTGATGCGGACTCTGGAGGCACCAGTGTGTCATCCAGTGGCAGACCACCATCCTGGAGCTGACCGACGACCATTCCAGAGCTCCGGACGCTACCCGGGACCTCCTGAAGTTTTTCTGTATCACACAGGAGTTTATCGGTGGACTGGCCGTGGGCCCGATTTGCATGTTTTTTTATTGTGTGTCCACCGCTTGATGCCTGATGCATACATGTGACCAGTCGTAGCGTCCGGATTTTGATTATGCACGTCTAGGTTCAGACGGCGTAGCATTCTAACATGTCTGCGCAGAGTTACGGCCAAAACGGTGGTTTTGGGCCGGTATTTAGGACAGATCTTGCACTGCCGCGTGCGGCACCCGCCGTGCGCCGCGGCAGATACTTATGCCATGGACCTGTCATTTGTCATTTCTCTCTGCAAATGCTATTGAAGCATTCTGACACTTTGCCTTGTGTCTCCTAGCCAGACCCTTGCCGTTGTGTGCATGACTTGTGACTGTTGTCACCATCTGACCAGGCACTGACGCCTTGTCAGCGGCTGTGTCGCTAGGAAGCTTCCAAGCATCTTCTCATGGTATCAGAGCGGTGAGACAGTTCTCATCAAGCTGTACAACAGAGACGCAGCAGAGCAGCAATAGTGAGAGCCACAGCTGCAGCAGATCCATCGGGACCCGTCGACGACAGCAGATCGTCGTCGACGTCGCTCACCACCTCCATGTGAGACTGCAGTCGCCAGCAGCATTCAGCAGCAGCAGCAGCAGCAGTGCAACAGAGTAGCAGCAGTCAGCAGCAGCGGCAGCAGCAACGGCGGCAGCAGTGCATGGCGGCAGCACCACAGCAGCTACGTGCGGCGGCAACAGCACAGCAACAGCGCAACAGCATCGGCAGCAGCAGCAGCGGCAGCAGCAGTAGCAGCGGCGACAGTAGCTGTAGCGATGGCAGCAGCACAGCAGCAGTGCAGCAGCAGCGGCAGCGGCATCAGCAGCAGTGCAACAACAGTAGCAACAGCAGCGGCAGCACAGCAGCAACAGCGACAGCGGCGCGCGGCGGCTGCAGCAGCGTGCAACAGTCGCAGCGCGCAG
>SZWC01000990.1:86304-98754 GCA_023375785.1 Penium margaritaceum
GGCGCGCGGCGGCTGCAGCAGCGTGCAACAGTCGCAGCGCGCAGCAGCAGCCGCAGCAGCACACGGCTGCTGCCACAGCCGTGCACGTAGCGGCCAGGCGGCCGCTCTACGCGCAGCCGCGTGGCTGCTGCTGCAGCTGAAGACGCAGCAGCAGCAGCAGCCGAGCGGAAGCTGCTGCGCAGCTTCCGCGCAGCTCCCGCGCGGCTGTTGCGGAGCGGCCGCCAGCTCGCCCAGCAGTCGCGAGGGTTGACAACAACAAAAAAAGGAGGGGGGCAAGCTGACGTCAGCATCTTGACTTGCTGACGTCATCAGGATTTGCTGACGTCAGCAAATTTCAATTCACATCAGCACCTGACTTTGTGAAGTTTTTGGGTCGGAGGGTCAAAAGCTGCCAGCGTTTCAACTCCTCGAGAAACGCCCCCGGTTCTGCAGTCTGACCACTTTGAGGTCTCGGCCCATAATGAGCGACACCATGGCTCCGTCCGACGAGAGGGGAAATGGGGGGATAGATCCCTCTTCTTCCTCCTCAGGGGTCATGAGCCCACGCTCGCAGGCCATTGAGGACCTGCGGAGCCAGTCGGACGAGATGCGTCGACTGCAGCAGGAGCAGACTGACGCCATCCGTACACTCACCGAGCTCCTTCGAGGTCATTCCACGACTCCGCGACAGACTTCTGAGGGCGTGGCCGGGGTTGTACCCTCTACACAGCAGTCAGCTCCAGTACCAGAGACAGGAGTTGGAGCCGAACAGCCACCTCCTCAGCCTTGGGACAAGGATCCAGACATGCCAGGCATGGAGGGCGACTCCCTCGAGCACGAGATTCGTATGCTTCAAGAGTGTATCCGTCAGCTTCACACGAGCTCTCGGCCCCCACACACATCTCGCTTTCCGGAGCTTCGATCGTCGCCTAACCTCCATCCCAGCGACTTCCCTCTTCCCGGCATCTTTCCCATCTCTCGTCTGTCCCAGCTTGTGGTTGCTCTCCCCACAGAGCGGCAACCCAAGGACTTCGAGACGCCGCCTCCCCGGTATGTCAGCGAGGACGGCTTTGACTGCTGGGAGATCCTCTTTCAGGTCTCGGCCACCTCAGAGGGTGTGTGGCCCTACTACCACAGTACGTATCAGACTATGGACCGAGCTCAGCTGCTGTCAGCGGCTAGGGCGATGCGCGGGCTCCTCTACGCCATGCCACGCAAGACCATCGTTGACTTCCGCCCGTTCCTTGGCGAGGCGGGCACAGGCACCGGCGCTAATCCACGTGGGGGCTGGGATCTAGCACTGTCCCTGATCCCTACAGAGACACATGCCACCCGCGCTGCACAGATCCGTGGCTTTCACTCCCTTCGCCAGGGGCCTACCGAGCCCGCAACAGACTACTGGCGACGCGCTATGCGCATCTACACGAGCCTTGGGACTTCAGGAGGTACACAGTTGTTGGTGCTCCGCACGATCATGATTGGGTTTTGCCTTGAGCATACCGACATCTTCACGCGGTACACCGACGCCGTGCTTGAGCCTTTTTTGACCTCACTGCAGCTTCTTCCATGGGCGCACCAGCTTTTCCTCCAGGTGACTTCGGCCCGTGAGGCAGCCATAGCTCATCAGGAGACCTCCATTGCTGTAGCAGTCGTTGCATCACCACCGACGTCACTCCTGCAGACCTCTTCTCCATCCTCCGCCTCCTCATCCTCCTCCCCTTCCACCCCAATTACACCGACTCAGACACAGGGTGTCGCGGCAGCAGCACAGGGGAATAAGGGGCGACGAAAGCGCGGCTCGGGCCAGCAGCAGCCGCAGCAGCAACCGTCATCCGGCAGTAGCGGTGGACACTCCGTTCACTGCTACAACTGTGGAGGCGCCCATCGCTACAGCGAGTGCCAACAGCCGCTCGACTGGGTATGGATTTCTCGCGGGCTCCAGGCTGCGCACGCACTCCGGTCTAAATCGAGCAGCACATCCTCCGGACGCGCGGCGACCACGACCGCATCAGATCCCGCTTCTTCACCAACGACCAGCGGCGACCCCGACCCCCGTGACCGCACCATCGCCGAGCTCCGCCACCTTCTGGTGCTCCACTTTCAGGGAGGTGCGAGTGTGTTGTCACAGCCGGGTGGTTCACAGACTGTCGGTCCGTCTGTTCTGGTGACATGGGATGAATCGTGTGGGGGGGCAAAGTCAGCATGTGATGACGATGGGCCTGACTGTATAGATTGGATTCGTGAGTCTCACCGTTGCGTCCTTTGTCGTTCCTCCCCACCTACTGCCCAGCGTCTGTCCGAGGCCGAGTGTTCCATTGCCCGTTGTACAGTGACGTCCTCCAGTCGTGATTCTAGCGGCACTTGGATCATTGATTCTGGTGCCACTCATCACATGACGTGTCGTCGTAGTGATTTTGTCGTTCTCGGCCCTATTGCGTCTGTCCGTTCCGTCCGCACAGGCTCTGGTCAGTCCTTGCCAGTCCAGAGTGTTGGGGTTGTACGTTTCGATGGTCCCTCTCGCCCCTTGTATCTTTCCAAGGTGCTGTTTGTGCCTGACGTTGAGCTCGGCTTGCTTTCAGTTCGTGCTTGCACACTGATGGGACTCTCTGTGGAGCATACTGCCGAGTCCGCGACTGTGACTGCTATTGACACTCGCAGCATTGTTCTCCGTGCCTCTGTTGTGGATTATCTGTATCGTGTCTCCCGGACTTCCGCTCCTTGCTCTCCCTCCCCTTCCGCTCGTGTTTTTGTCACTGGTGTTCTGTCTCCTGACCATCAGCGATTGCTTCATCGCCGTCTGTGTCATTTGGGCTCCGACACTATGTCGAAGCTCATTTAGACACAGCCTGCCCTCGGTCTGGACGCGGCTTCTTTCGAGAAGCCGCCCAAGACCGACTGCTTCTTTTGTGCCCAGGGTAAGATGCATCGCTGCACGTACCCTGACTCCCGCTCCCGCGCTCTTCGCCCTCTCGAGTTAGTCCATTCGGACCTCCTTGGTCCTCTTCCTGTTGAGTCTTTGTCCGATCGGGATCGGTACGTCCTGACGTTGACTGATGACTTCACCCGGATGCGGTGGGTCTACAGCCTGCGCTAGAAGAGTGACGCCGCTCTCGCGGTTTGCCTCTGGCTAGTGATGGCTGAGCGTCAGTCCCGCCACACTCTGCACACCTTCCGCTCGGATCGTGGTGGCGAGTTTCTAGGTGAGATGGATAGCTTCTTCGCTGAGCACGGGAATTTTCACCAGGTCTCCACTCCTGCTACTCCCCAGCAGAATGGTGTTTCTGAGCGTTGGAACCACACCATGGAGGATGCGGTTCGCACTATGCGGTCTGAGTGCAGTCTCCCGGGGTCCTTCGCTTTTGAGGGCTTGGCCTACATGACTTGGGTCTGGAACCGCCTCCCGCACGGTCCCCTTCCGGACCACGTTACACCATATGAGCTTTGGTTCGGTCACCGTGCTGACCTACGCCTTGCTCGCGTCTGGGGATCCTTGGCTTCAAGGTGGTACACCGAGGACCAGCAGGGGTCCAAGGTCTCACCGCGGGGCCGCGTGTGTGCCGTTGTCGGCATCTCCCCACAGTCAAAGGCCTGGCGCTTTTGGGACCCTGCTCGTCATCGCATTGTTGAGTCCCATGACGCGCTCTTCTTTGAGTCCCTCACCTACCGTGATCTGACATTAATTATGTCGCTGTCTGTCACCCACTTTCCTACGTGTCAGGTCTCTCGCCGGATGGGGGAGTCTGCGCCTGCGAGCACCCCTCGCCAGGCTGATGTGTCCGTTCCAACTCCCTCCAATTCGCAGTCTCTGGCTCTTGATGACCCACCCATCATCGCTGTTGGCCTAGAGACCTCTCCAGCACCGCCGGCTTCTATCCTCGTTCCCTCGCATTCCTCATGCACCCATGATCCTACACCAGTGCGTACTCTTGTGTCCGTCAACACTCCTGTCTCTGTGCATAGCCCTGCTCCTACTACCACCCCGAGTCACGTGTCTCCCACACCCTCATCTCCTTGCATGACATCACCAGCTCTCTTGCCGCAGTCCTCCCCAGCTGCGCTTGTGCCTGTTTCTAAGCCTGAGGTGCGCCCCTTGAGCCCAGGCTACTCCCGTGAGCCTGGTGGTCGTCTTCGACCGTTGGCCTCCGGAGCGCAGCGAGTGTCTGGTCCTGCACCTAGATGCTCCACTCGCAGTATCGCAAGTGGCGATCCCGGCACAAAGGCCCTAGGCTTGAGTGTCCGCACTGAGCACACAGAGGTACACCCAGCGTGTCCTGTAGGGCATGATCTCGTCACTCGTGAGTTCCACATCACTTGTGATGCAGCAGCCGATCTTGTGGTCATCAGACCTAGCACCAAGGCGTGTGCTCTTGCCACGCAGAGCTCCCCCTCTTTGGCGCCAGACCCGGGCACACTGAGGGAAGCTCTCTCATCACAGGATGCTGTTGCGTGGCGTGCTTCCTGGGAGGATGAGCTTCGCGCCATCCGAGAGCACGGAGTTTACGAGCTAGTCGACCTTCCACTTGGGAGGAAGTCTATTCAGGTCAAGTGGGTCTTTCGCGAGAAAGTAAAGCAAAATGGCTCACTGGAACGCCACAAGGCTCGCTTGGTCGTCAAGGGGTACTCTCAGATTGAGGGCATCGACTACATTGACACCTTCGCCCCTGTCGGCCGCATGACCTCAGCTCGAGCTCTGTTCGGTGTAGTGGCTCAGCATGACTGGGAACTACACCAGATGGATGTGAACAATGCGTTGCTCCATGGCTCTCTGGATGAGGAGATCTATGTGGCTCAGCCACCCGGCTTTGAGGACGGTGACAAGGTCTGGCGCTTGCGCAAGTCCTTGTACAGCCTCAAGCAGTCTCCTTGGTGTTGGAACCAGGAGATCACTGGCACCCTGGCTTTTGCGGGATATGTACAGAATGAGGCAGATCCCTCTCTCTTCATCCGACAGACGCCTGAGCGGTTCACCGCCATCCTCGTCTATGTCGATGATCTCCTGATCGCGTCTCCTTCATTGGAGGCCGTAAAGGAGGCCAAGGCTGTCCTCCAGACTACCTACTGGATGAAGGACCTTGGTCCTACAGCGGTGTTTCTTCGCATGGAGATCGTGCGAGACCGCAAACGTCGTACTCTACTACTACATCAGGCGCGATACTCATGGGTTGTGGGGGAGCGCTTCAGCGACCTCCTTGGTGCAGTGCCCACGGCCTCCACACCTCTCACACCTGATGGGCAGGACGTCCTGAAGGTGGAGGATCCCACACAGCTGGGCGAGACAGTGGATGTGACCTTGTACCTCCATCTCATCGGATCTCTGATGTACCTGGCCACTACCACACGTCTTGATATCGCATTTGCCTTCAACCTCCTTTTCCAGTTTTTGCAGGCTCCACGCGCTAGAGCCCTTCACGCGGCTATGCGAGTGGTGCGATACGTGGTCTCCACGCCACGATAACGGGTACTAATTGGCCAAGCTCATGGAACAGGCGCTGCAACCATACCGCCTCAGCAGCCCCTGCACCAAGAGCAACGTACTCTACCTCCGATGAGCTACGAGCAATGCAGCCCTGCTTCCCACTGCGCCAGGACACAGCGGTCCCACCGAGCAGGAACACGTAACCTGTGGGACTGCGTCCATCTGGGCTCCAGGCCCAGTCTCTGTCAGTGTAGCCGTCAAGGACCACCGAACACTGCCGGCGAAAGCAGAGTGCTCTTGCCATTGCGGAGAACTCTGGGATGTTTCTGTTGGTTTTTGCGCATCTCTCATTGTGCTCCGTTGTGTCCTCCCGGCTTGTGTACATCGGCATGCAGATGACTGACGGCGAGACTCGACGCTGATGGAGTGTCATCCGGTAGAGCCGACGCACTCTGAGGTCTATTCGCAGTTCGCTGGAGCCTCCTCTCTCCGGCGACGTGCTCAGCTCCATCGGCAGGCCTCCTTGGCGGTCGTGCTGCCGGCGGTCACTGCCACCGCAGTTGCTGTCTGCATGCGTCCAGCGCGTCCCATCGCGTCTGCATCGTCATGCTCTGCCTAGGGTCATTGTTGCATGTTGTATGGCCCTGTTCGGCATCATGGACCACCGTAGGCACTGCCCGGGTTCGGGCAGCCATAACTCTTTGCTACTATTTTTCTAGCTGATTCTGACCACACGACTGCGTTTGCAGCGTCAGTATTATGGTATAGTCCAGTTTTCAGGCAAAACGGACGATGCCCGGGTTTTGGGCTGTCGGGCGTCTGGCAGGGCTCACCGAGAAAACCCTGCCTGCCAAAAAATAGGTCCAGAGCTATTTTCTGATTGGCTGGTTAGCTGAGTAACAACTTCTACACTAGTGGGGGGAGCTAGAACTTGGAGGGGTCTCCCATTGTTGCTCATTCTTCATTCCTCACGTAACCATTACTTTCAGTTTTTAGCTGCTTTCTGGCGCTAACTCTGGCGCGCGCGTTTCTGAGTAACAAACCCAGAGCTTCCAGAATTTGACTCTAGAGCAGCAGACTGAGGGGGCAGCTGACTTAAGCAACGAGCGTGGAAGCCCGCACGCTGCATCAACAACCCTGCTGCCCCAACCTGCTGCCTAGGTTTTCCAGCTTGGTATCAAAGCCAGAGCGTAGCAGCAGCAGCAGAAGACTGGCGAACAGGTGCCAGACAACGCCGGCGGACCCCCATACGCGCCAGTGCAGGGGAAATACTGCCGGATTTTTCGGGCAGCATTGACCCGCCTGGTGGCGACGTCAGATTTTTTCCCACGGCCACTAGGCCAGGGGAAATGCTGCCGAAATTTTTTCGGCAGCACTGACCCCCACGCGTGACGCGAGGAGGTGAGCGGCAGGCGGCGTCTGACATCTGCGGGCGACGACGCAAGCGGCAACGTCACCCAGGTGCAATGACTGGCACCACCGTCAGCTGCAGGCAACGGCAGCGAGCAGCCGTAACAGCAGCCAGCAGCAGGTGCGTGCAGCAGCAGCAGCAGGCAGAAGCAGTAGCTCGCAGCAGCCCGCAGCAGCAGCAGTTCGCAACAGCAGCAGCACGCAGCAGCAGCCCGCAGCAGCAGCCCGTAGCGGCAGCAAGCAGTAGCCGCAGTACGCAGCAGCTGCATTAGCGTGCAGCAGCAGCAGCGAGCAGCAGCTGGCAGCTGCCAGCCGTAGCTGCTGCTGCTCGCTGCTTGCAGCGAGCGAGCAGCGAGCAGCAGCCCGCTGCTTCCAGCGAGCAGCAACTCACTGCGGCCAAGCGAGTAGTAGCCCGCTGCTCGCAGCAGACAGCGGGCTTCTACCCGCTGTGAGAAGAAAAAAAAAAAAGAAAAAAAGTGAAACAAAAAAATTCCCCCACCCCCGCAGCTCGCTGCAGCAGCCCGCAGCAGCAGCGAGTAACTGCTGCAGCACGCAGCAGCTNGCGAGCAGCAACTCACTGCGGCCAAGCGAGTAGTAGCCCGCTGCTCGCAGCAGACAGCGGGCTTCTACCCGCTGTGAGAAGAAAAAAAAAAAAGAAAAAAAGTGAAACAAAAAAATTCCCCCACCCCCGCAGCTCGCTGCAGCAGCCCGCAGCAGCAGCGAGTAACTGCTGCAGCACGCAGCAGCTGCAGTAGCGCGCAGACGCAACAGCGAGCTGCAGTAGCAACAGCAGCCGCAGCAGCTCGTAGCAACAGCAGCTGTAGCTACAACTTCAGCAGCAACAGCAATAGCAGCAGTAGCTGCAGCAGCAGCAGCAGGAGTAGCAGCAGCAGCAAACAGCAGCAGCAGCAGCAGAAGCAGCAGTAGTAGCAGCAGCAGCAGCAAAAGCAACAGCAACAGCGGCTGCAGCAGCATCAGCAACAACAGCAGCAGCGGCGGCCCCAACAACCGTCGCTGCTCACGTCAGCACCCCTATGCTGACGTCACTGCTCATGTCATCAACAAAAAAGAAAAAAGGAAAATAAGAGGGGGAAGAAAGGAAAGGGGGAAGACCAAAGGGGTGGGTAGAATCCCCACCACCTCTAGCTACTACTGACATCAGCAACACAAAGACAACAAAAAAAACACACACACAAGGGACACTAAATCATGGCTGGTAGTCCCGGTGAGGAGGGGTCCTTCTCTGTTGGGGGGACCCCTAGCCCTCCTTTCTTGCAGCGACTGAAGCAGCAGCAGCAACACCCGCCGCCGTTGCAGCAGCAGCAGCCGCCGCCGCCGCAGCAGTAGCAGCCACCGCCACCGCAGTAGCAGGAGCAACCGCCACCGCCACGGCAACAGCAGCCGCCGCCGCCGCAGCAACAGCAGCAGCAACAGCAGCAGCAGCAGCAGCAGCAGCAGTAGGAACAGCCGCCGCCGCCTCAGCAGCAGCAGCCGCCGCCGCTGCAACAGCAGCCGCCGCCACTGCAGCAGCAGCAGCCGCCGCCGCTGTAGCAACATCAGCCGCCGCTGCTGCAGTAGCAGCAGCCGAAGCAGCAGTAGCAGCAGCAGCAGCCCACTCGTGGCGTTGGCGGCACCCCTGACCCCCTCGTTGCTCTTATGCAAAAGCTCGCCGCCTTGACGCAGCACCTTACAGCGCTACAGCCAGTCCCCTCACAGACCGCCACCAGTGTTCTGCCGTCGTTCATCCCTCCAGGGCATGCTAGCCCCGCTGTGTCCGCTGCCACGTACTACCTGGCACAACAGCAGACTCAGCGCCAACGGCAGACAGTGACCTTCGTCCTTGGCCCCACTCTGGGTGCCGGCCGCAGGCAGAAGGACTTTGAGACGCCGTCGCCGCCGCTTCAGGCCGGCGAGCAATTCCAGAGCTGGGAGCTCAGCTTCCGGATCTGGGCGCAAGGTGAGGGTCTGTGGGCCTACTACACCCTCCCTTACGACTCCACCCAGGCCGATCAGCTGTATGACGCTGGTCGCGCCGTCCGTGCCCTTGTCCCAGTCGCCCCCCCAGCTTCCTGTTTTGCCCTCGAGCCCTTCCTCGGCGACTTCACCGCTGGCGACATCCCAGACCCTGCAGCCGCATGGCACGTCCTCACGAGGACCCATCGCCTGTCCAGCAACGCTGAGATCAGCCGTCTGCTCTAGGAGTTCAACTCCCTGCACATGGGGGAGGAAATCCTCCGTCGACTCGGCAAATCTGCTCCGCCCCCTCTGTCCGCGCTCCTCACCATCAAGCGCGGTGCCACCAGCGCGTACGTAGACGTCTTCGTCCACTACCCTCAGGACGTCCTCTCCACCATGGAGGCCCAGGGCACCCTCATGCCCTGGGCATATGAGCTCTTCCTCTGCATTGAGGAAGCTCACCAGGAGTCCCAGCTCCATCGCACGGAGGCCCTTGCATCCCCTACCGTCGTCTCCCTTGCCGTTGCCTCCGTGGCCGTCGCCTCCCCCGTCGCAGCTACCTCATCGTCTTCGGGGAAGAAGAAGAGAAGTCGGAAAAAGAAAGGCAAGGGTCCACCGCAACAGTAAGAGCAGCAGTCATCGACCGGGTCTAGCGGTGGTGGCTCGGTCTGCCACAACTGTGGCCAGCCCAGGCACGGCTGGTACACGTGCCCTCTCCCGATGGACGAGGCGTGCGTCATCGCCACCATGCGCCGCCAGCGGGAGCGCCGCCTTGCCTCTGCCGCCGTTGCTGCTACTGGCCCTGACACTCCGACCTCGTCCAGCAGCTCTGCCACTCCGACAGCTCCGCCTGTCCCGCAGACACCCGCGTCGCAGTAGTACTACCCGCAACAGTACTACCCACAGCCGTCGACACCTCCGCTTCCTTCGCCGGCTCAGCCCTCCCACTACCCGGGCTCCGACGCCGTCACTCTGCACTCCGTCTACACTCCTGGGCCGTCCTCCCGTGAGCGTCAGCTGGAGCAGTTCATCACGCTCCAACTCGGCCTCCCTCGCCCTCCTCCCCAGGGAAGTGCGAGTTGCGTCACCTCCTGCCCTCCAGCCCATCCCTGTATGACTGAGACTGAGCTGCGGTCATGTCCCGTTTCCTCGTCTGTCTCGTCGTACGCCGTGGTCTCCTCTACCCCATTCCTTGACGACATTTCTTGGCTTGACGATTGGCAGTCTCGTTTTGCACCTCCCTCCACCGCGCTCGCGTCCCTCGCTTGCTGCCATGTGACCGTGAGCGATCTGGCGACCCCTGACCAGCACCCTGCTATGACCTAGATCATCGACTCTGGGGCCACGCATCACATGACGGCCTCTCGTGAGGCCTTCAGTATGCTCGGTCCTGTCGGCGATGTCTCCGGGGTCCGGACGGGTTCCGGACAGGTGTTGCCTGTCTGTGGTGTTGGTGTCGTTCGTTTCCGTGGTCCTTCCGGTGACGTCTTTCTGACCGATGTTCTCTTCGTCCCTGGTCTCGAGCTCAGCCTCCTGTCCGTGACTGCCCTTGACCGCATGAGCATGGACATTGTGCACTCGCGTGGTGTTGGCACTCTGTCGTTGCGTCCGTCTGGTCTTGTCGTACTGCACGCCACTGCCCGTGGCAACTTGTGCCACGTTCCTCGCCTCTCCTCTTCCCCTCCCGTCTCCTCCTCGGCCGCCACAAGCCATGTGTTTGTGACCAGTACGCTTTCTCCTCAGTACACCCGCCTCTTGCACCGCCGCCTTTGCCACGTCCACTCTGCCGTCGTCGAGAGCATGCTCCGCACCCAGCCGGCCAAGGGCCTTGACCCGGAGACTTTCCCTCTCCCGTGCCCCACTGAGTGCATTGACGGTGCTCAGGGGAAGATGCACCGGTCCACATACCCCCTGTCTTCCTCCCGTGCGTCCGCCCCTCTCGACCTTGTCCACTCGGACGTCATGGGCCCTCTTCCCACCTAGTTCGTCGGTGAGCATGGCCGCTATGTCCTCACCCTTACGGACGACAATTCTCGCTACCGTGGGGTCTTCTGCCTTCGGCAGAGGAGCGATGTCGCCCGAACCATTCAGGACAGGCTTGTCCTCACGGAGCGCGAGTGTGGCCGCCCTCTTCACTGCTTTCGTTCCGATCGCGGTGGCGAGTACCTGGGTGAGGCCACAACCTTTCTCGCCTCCCGCGGGATCCACCATGAGACGTCTGCGCCCTACACACCCGCCCAG
Source organism: Penium margaritaceum (assembly GCA_023375785.1). NCBI lineage: Eukaryota > Viridiplantae > Streptophyta > Zygnematophyceae > Desmidiales > Peniaceae > Penium > Penium margaritaceum. The sequence continues at coordinate 97,307 of SZWC01000990.1, forward strand.
AACGGCGTCTCCGAGCGGTGGAACCGTACCATGGCCGACGCCGTTCGCACCATGCGGGTCAAGTCCGGTCTCTCCGATGGCTTCTATTTTGAAGCCATGGCCTACATGACCTGGGTCTGGAACCGGGTTCCCCACCGTCCCCTTCCCCGCCAGTCCACGCCATACCAGCACTGGTGCGGTCGGCGCGCTGACCTCCGCCTAGCTCGCGTCTGGGACTGTGTGGCCATTGTGTGGCTGCCCGCCCCACAGCAAGGCGGCAAGCTCACCCCCCACAGACGCCCCTGCACCTTCCTCGGTGTGTCTCGTCAGTCCAAGGCCTGGCGCTTCTGGGACCCATCCCGACACAACATCGTCGATTCCCGCGATGCCCCCCGCGACCTCATCCGCTTCTGCTCGTCTGTGTCCCTCCCGTCACGTGGGGGAGTGGTGAGTCCGCCCTCCGTCCTGTCGCTTCCGGGTGACACATCACTCAGTCCCTTTGAGCCAGTAGCCCCTGTCGCGTCCTCTGGCCCCCCCGGGCCAACAGTCGCATCCGCTGGCCCCTCCGAGCCAGCTGCCCCCGTCGCGTCTGCTGGCCCCTCCGGACCAGCTGCCCCAGTCGCGTGCGCTGGCCCCTCCGGGCCAGCAGCGCCTATCGTGTCCGCTGGACCCTCCGGGCCGGCAGCCCCAGTCGCTTCCGGGCCAGCAACCCCAGTCGCTTTCGATGGCCCCTCCGGGCCGGCAGCCCCAGTCGCTTCCGATGGTCCCTCCAGGCCGACAACCCCAGTCGCGTCCGCTGGCCCCTTCGGCCCAGCAGCCCCTGTCACGTCCGCTGGCCCCTCCAGGCCAGCAGCACTTGTCGCGTCTGCTGGCTCCTCCAGGCCAACTGGCCCCTCCGGGCCAGCAGCGCCTGTCGCGTCTGCTGGCTCCTCCGGGCCAACTGGCCCCTCCGGGCCAGCAGCGCCTGTCGCGTCTGCTGGCTCCTCGGGGCCAACTGGCCCCTCCGGGCCAACTGGCCCCTCCGGGCCAGCAGCGCCTGTCGCGTCTGCTGGCTCCTCGGGGCCGACAGCCCCAGTCGCGTCCGCTAGCTCCTCCAGGCCAGTAGCCCCGTCCGCCTCCGTCGGCCCGTCGGACTCAGGGCCATCTTCTGCCCGACCGCGCTACACACGTGGCCCATGCAACCTTCGACCTCGGCCGACAGTGAGCGCGCAGACCGTCGCACCGCGTCCTGTGGCGCCTCGACCCCCTGTGGCTCCACGTGTCTCCTCCACTCCCACGGTCGTGAGTGGGGACCCTGGCACGAAGGCTCTCGGCCTGACCACTTCCGCCATCATCGCAGACCTTCACCCGGGCTCTGCACTAGGCTACGCCATGCTTCATCACGAGCATCGGCATGCTGTTGTGGCTGCACTCGCCCGCATCCCACCTGGGGCTCGTGATGCACACGCCCTCTCAGTCCGGTCCACAGC
>SZWC01000990.1:126467-142293 GCA_023375785.1 Penium margaritaceum
GCTCTCTCTCTCTCTCTCTCTCTCTCTCTCTGTGTGTGTGTGTGTGTGTGTGTGTGTCTCTCTCTCTCTCTCTCTCTCTCTTGCTCACTGTCCGGAGACCATTTCGATGTCCATGCCAACCACTATCCGGCATTGCTCTCGTCTGTCTGGTGCAACTGAATGCCTGGGTTCCTTATGACTTATGTCATTTCTTGGAACCTTTGTCTTTGCGTTTCTACAGCCAACTGCTAGAATGGGAAAGTGATCAACAATCAGCTGTAAAACGGAAAGATGATGCCATGGATGGCGATGAAGCAGCTAGAAGGAATCAAAACACCACAAAATGTACCTGAGTAAGTTGTAGACTAATCTGTGCGTAAATAATCCCTGTTTCCAAGAAAAATCAGGATGTAGAATCAATGAAAACAAGGCTAGATCGTCCACCAACGGTTCTGAAAAAAATATATAACCTCTGAAACTAAAATGGTTGTGCTCTGGGGTCTATATTGAACAAGATCGAGTGCCGTTTGGTGCAATCAGTTTGTCTTGACTTCTACTATCCCCTAACCATATAAAACCTGCTATGAAATCAAGGAACAACAAAAAAATCTACAGAAACATAAAAAATGACCCTCCTGTTTTACCCTCAACACCATGTTAACATCTTACCACAACATTGTAGACAATATCTAACCCTTGCTTTGCTACCATGTGAAAACATATGCTTCACTGTACATGCTCATCTGTAGACTCCAGTGATTGACGTTAAAATCCCAGACTATTCTCAGTCACTTGTGAGTGTCAGTTACAGTCATGAGAGGAGGAGAGAGAATATGATTGCTTATCCGTCTAGCACCGTGGAAGCAAAGAGAAGAGTGAAGGCACCACTGCTTAAGTTGATGATGCCAGGACAGTGACCCATTTAGAGATGGTAACTAGTAGTCATTGGAGTCCTGTGACAGTAGCCCTTGCCACGGCTGCAGACACATACACAATGAGAACTCCGGTGGTTGCGTGCTGGACAAAGTTGTGGGCCTGTCCGGAAGGGGTGAGGACTGCGGCTTTCTTGGAGATGCAGATGGAACTGAAAGCTCCAGAGATACTTTCGATTGCAATGGCAGCCACAGTGGCCACAGCCGAGGAGGGAGAAGCAAAGAGGCTTCCAGTGTTCCATCCATGGACGATACAAATACGACGACTAGAGAAAATGACTGCGGGTGTTACCACAAAGGACGATTTCAATCTCTCACGTGAGACCTCTGGCCAACGGAGCAACACTCTCACCTCCCTGATTGCGCAGACAAAGAAGCTGGAGGAGAGATTGCTCCAGCGGGCGGTCAACGTTGACTGACGTTGTTGGAGCCGGGCATGAGGAGTCCAAAGAAGGATGAGGGTACCACAGAGGAGCGATGTTGGCTGGCGAAGGCGGCCCTGCATAGGACGGCATCCCATAAAGGGGGGGGGGGGGGGGGGGGGGGGGGCAGCCCTAGGAGTATGGAACCGATGGAGGATTGGAGGGAACACCGACAATGGAGTAAGCCTGAACAAAGGAGGTGGAGGATGGAGAGGAAGTGTTGGAGCTAGAAATGGGCAAGGCAGAAGTACCGGCTGTGCACACCCAGTGAGCGTGAATGGCATGTGCAAGATGGGAGAGCAGTGCATGTGCTTGAAGCATGCTTTCTAGAGCCACGGTTTGAGCACACGATTGCACTAGGCACACAAGGAGCGGAGTCATTGGCTTCTCCTTGCCCTTCCCACAACTCTTGCCACACCCACGGCCTAGAGAGGTGAGGACAATGGCAGTGGAGGGAGAGGAACAAGAGGAGGAGGAGGATGCGGATAAAAAGGGAGAAGAAGATGAGGAAGCAATGACAGCGGCAACACCCATAACGTCCATGGAGCAAAGGCTCTTGTTTTCTGAGCCTGGTCCACCAGGCGGCAGGACGCTCAGCGGTCAAGCCCCACAGAGTACCAACACCAGGCGAGGATTTTCATGGAACTGGCTAGGACGGGAGGCATTGGAGCTCATCTGCCTTGACGTCGCAAGGAGGTCTAAGAGCTCGGGGATTGATTTGTTGACCACAGTAAGCAAAGCAGACAGCTGGCCGTGCCCAGCGTTGCCAAGCTCACGAAGGAGCTTAAGCCCGCGAGCCCAGTACATATCAGCTGTCTCATCTGTACACGTCAAGAGCGTGTTGGATTGGAGGGTAAGCGTACTCTAGGCCGCCTGGCCAGTGATGGTAGTGCAATAACAAATCATAACACACGCACCGATGGGGTCAGTCAAACACTGGATGGTGGGATGAGCATTGAAGGTGCTGATGTCATCAATGAGCAGCACATGCACAACAGCAATGAGGGCGGGAGGAACGGGGGCAGACTCAGTAGAAGCAAGTGTGAAGGTAGGGAAAACTAGAGAGTAGCTCCCACAAGTCTTCTTCCTGAGCCCGGGCACTGAAGCGCACCTCCCAGGAGGAGAAGGCAAAGCCTTGCACAGGGGATTAGGAGAAGAATTCATGCTGGCGCGGCACAATGGCATGTTGGCGATACCAGGAGGGACGGCATGGTTGGTAGCGGAGGTGCTAGCAGCAGGTGGTTTGGAAGAGGCACAAGCACTGGTTCCAATAACAGTATCAGGAGGGTTGTAAGCAGCGGACAGGCACTTAAGCACAATGGTAGCTACCTCGTCAGCAAAGGCAGCGTGGTCGTGTGCCTCCAGCTTAAGGCGGTCTTCAACCTCTTACTGAGCCTCCCTTGGGAGGTTTAGCTAGTGCTACAACTCTACTATGACTAACTCATTGTCACCAGGCATGGTGACAAGGGACGGGCTCTGTTGGACAGATTTTGACAGAGTGTTTCCCACATCAGTGGGTGCGAGAAAAATGGGAGCCTCCTAGGCATGTTTGAAGTGTGCTACAGGACAGCACAGTCCAAGTCAGACAAGGAAGGCACCATAGAGAGAGCAGAGACAGAACAAGAGCAGAAGAGACGCTACACGTGAGACCCCCATGGGGCACCAGGAGGTGATGCGGTTTGTAGAAATGCGAGGAGAGATGGGACAGTATCATTTGTAGTAGCAGAGAGAACTGACACCGTAGATGCAACTAGGACCACTGGGACAAGTCTACTAGTGGTGAGTGCTGCACTCAAGGTGGTGAGGACTGCCGTTATAGATACAGTAGCTGTGATGATGCTGCTGGAAGCCAATGGTGCTGATGAAGAAGATGAAACGACAGCTGCTATAGAGCTGCGGATGGTAGAAACGGCTGCTGCTCTAGCAGATGCTACAGATGTTGTTACAGATGCTACAACATACGCATCTGTAGCAATGTTTATGCCGATTTACAGCTACTGCAACAACTGGTCCAACTACCCTACTGCTCTTCATTTCTTGTATTTAATACTTTAAATTTTGTTGAAACGCGTCATAAATATTCCTTGTGTTGAAATATAGATGGAATGAAAACAATTTTACAGCTAAAAAATCAAAGATCAAGTGTGTGCTCTGGCTTTCATTTCCTGGGTTCACGAAGAAACTCCATACATTCATTAGTCGAGTTGAATTATCTAGTTTTCAATCTTTCACAATGTGTTTACATCCCACCACGAGTTCAAGTGCAAAATCAGCAGTTTGAGAGGTCAAACCTTGACTGTTAGACCTGCCGAACACGCAAAGTCGAACGTTCAAACGATCAAGCATTCAAACCAACCACTTTCTAATTCCAATCGTCGGAATCGGAAAGTGACCCAGACTTGTCGTCGAATTATAGGTGTCACGGGCGAGACAGAAAACAAAACTTAGGGTACACCATAAAAGTTATGCAACACCATTTTCTTGATGAAAAAAAGCATGCAAAATTTGATCCGTCGAATATCAAGTGCAATAGGGTATGACAGCGGCCTCTACATGGGTCTCAGTGGCACGCCCTGCTTGTGTCGAGGTAGGCGCTTGCAATGCTCTAGCTATGGCTGCGAATGTGGCGATTGCTGTGGCAGCAACATCTACAACGGCCGAGGCAGCCCTCGTCAGCTGGCGCACAAGGTCAATGGTATCCTGACGAAGTGCATCCTATAGATTATCCCCAGTGATGTCCACCTCAGTGATGTCGTGCGGCTGCTAAATCTCCTCCAAGGTTTTTGGGTGAGATGGGCTTGCCGGGTCCGGGTGTGCTGTCCACGACAATGTTGGTGAGGTGGCTCTGGGCGTGGGAGCGTGACTGCTCTAGGCATGATGCGGACATTCTTGAAAATCCTTATAGGTGTGCGAGTGTGATGCATACCATTGTGCTCGGCAATGTGGCACGTGCTCTTGTTGTCTCAGCAAAGGGTAATGCTACTAATAGGCACAGCCATTACATGAGACAACACAACCAAATGGTCTCACAGACACTGGCACCCGAGGTGGCATAATAGGCCTCAGTCGATCTACGTGTGATGCTTGCTTTCCATTTTTCCAACAGACATTGGTGTCACCAATGAGGAAGATATACCCAGATTGGCTATGAGCATCGCGATCTTGGGAGCAATCATTGTCCGTCTACCTCTAAAAAATGACAGAGTTTTGTGCACAAAAACACAAGTCTAGTCAAGGAGTTGATACAACTTAGTGGAAAACAAGTAACAGTGCCTTGAGATGGAGGAGACACGGGCATTTGGAAAACAGCGACAGTAAATTGACAAAAAAAATGCATCGTTAGCACACATGATGGTACCAAGAAACACTAGAGACCATTGATTTGAAGGCACGTCTTGACGTCAATCGGCTCCTCCAGCCGGACAGGGTCGGCGGTCTTTAGGAGCCTCTACCCTGCTGGAGTCATGTGTGTGGAAGCATGGGGATAGCAACCAACAAGTCTGCAAAGTTCTCCCCCAGGGTGCGAATGTACCCTTCCTAATGTATGTGCAAGACTCTGCAATGACGGTCACGCTCAATCTCCATGCCCAGGAAGACGTGTGCAAGACAGAGATACTTCTTCTTGTATGCAGACTAGAGGAGAGCCTTCATAGTCTAGAAAACCTAAGGATCCAGAGAGGCAATCAAGATTCAACTGAAACATATTACCATGACTCTACATACTGTGAGGCCTGGTGTGGTAATTTGCAAAGGCTGTGTAGAATCAACGTACATCTAGATGGAGACAAAGGGTGTCAACGGCTCGCTCAAAAAGAGAGCGGGATCAAATGGACTGTGACAATATCCTTTGTGCTGAAGGGTGGCGGAGATGTTAATGCTCCACCAGCATGAAGGCTGACTTAACTTGGACAAAGCCTTGAAAAGGTCCCAAGACGACCGGTATCCTCGTAAATGCTGGGTGGTTGAGCGAAGTAGATATCCTCGTCGATGCGAATCTACAAAAATGCATTGTTGACGTCCATTTGATGCAGCTCCTAGTTGTCCTCAGCCACTTGTCTCAGGAGCGTCTTGGCATTGGTGTGCTTCCCCACAGGGGTAAAAATGATATCGAAGTCCATACTAGGCACCTGGGAAAACCCTTGGCAGAGAGATGACCCTTATAGCGCTCAACCGTGGCGTTGGGCTTGCAATTGTGCCGGAATGCCCGACAGGAGACAATGGATTTGTGACCATGTGGAAGGTCCACCTTCTTGTAAATGTTGTACGTTGCAATTGCATCAAGCTCCCCACACATAGCCTGCTCTCAGAAAGCCGGATCCAGAGCGGAGCGAGCCTGGCGGACTGTGTCCGGATCACGCAAGAGCACTACCGCGCCATGCATAGTGATTGCAGTCACGACAGAGGTGGGTCACACGTCCGGAGGAGAGTCAATGACTGGAATAGCATGGAAGAGTTCATCTGCAGTCAGGGAGTAGCCAACTATTGAGTTAATCTGGACTGCAGATGCAGCCCAGCCAAGCGCATCCAAACCGGTGGTAGGAGCCAACGGATCAATGGTAGGGGCCAAGGCTTATGCAGAAGGATGAGTAGACACAAAATGATTGGTAGATGCATTATGGTGAGAGGAAGACTGCAAGGGATAAAAGCGACCTCCCGGAGTCCAGCCGTATGGGATAGGGACAGACGAGGGCAGAGGAGCTACTGTGTTTGCTGGGGAAGGAACCAGTAGGAGATCATGGTGAAGTGGAGAGGCGCTAGAGGATATGAGAAATGATGCAGGTGAGAATGCAGGAGGTGATGATGGCATTGACGAAGACATGGCACCAGGTGATGACATGGGCAATGACGCTGGCGCAGATGAGGATGGAAAGTTGAATACGGATGCAGGTAGAGAGACACGCGGCGAAACATGTACCAGCGATCCGGGTAACAATGTAGGCAATGGTGCAGGGATTGGGGGCCTGGGCATGGAGACGGACGCTAGCAAGGATGCAAGCTACATGGGATGCACAGGTAAGTGAGGAGAGTCATCCAATGGCCATCTGGTCGAAGATCTGCCCTCAACATGCAAAACCTGGCCAAGAGATTGAACGCAATAAACAATGTTACGAATAAACTTACTCTCGAGAGAGTTTCACATGACTCAACGACCCGATGACTCTATGGGTCCTAGAAACACCATGACTTGGAGTGAAGCAAGTCACCAAGGGATGGACACAAAATTCTGTCAGGTGGAACCAGACATCAACAATGCTCCTCCAAACCCATGCAAGGCACAAGTCACCGCAACGACTGTACCAACATTCCTACCGAGTTGCGTGATGTGGAACTGGCCCGTGAGGAACCCAGTTCCAAACCCAAGCCATGTACTTCATGATATTGTAAGAGAAAGCTTTAGACAAGCCGGACTCGACCAGCATAGTGTGAACCCTACCTGTAAGAGTGTAATTCCAGTATTCAGAAACGGCATTCTACTAAAGATTGTAGGAAGAAGAGCACTCAAACCATACACCGACCAACCCATGAAAGTGAAGGTTGGGTCTGACTAACTCACCCAACACGATCAGAGTGAAACACCTGTAGCTTACGTCGACAGGCATGCTCTACTTGGACAAGCCAAGTTTTGATAGAGAAACCAAGATCACTCTTCATACGAGGGGACAAATCTAGTAGAAGCGTAAATAGTTGTCAGTTAGATAGTGGACATAACGACCGCCACCGAGGAACTCGACTGGAAGATTTCCCATGATACCAGCATGGAAAGGAGAAAGAGGCTCATTGGTGCTAGACATGGACAGAGGGAAGGGTGAATGATGCATTTTTTCTTGCACACAATGGATGAAGTCAGTGGTGCATGGAGCAGGGAAAGTGACACATCAAGAACAGTGGCATGGTGATGGTGTACCAAACTGTAAAATGCAACGATGCTTACATAACAATGGCGATGCTAAAGCAAATGCATATGATCAGTAGAAATCAAAGGGGTGACATGGGTGTGAGCAACGGTAACGTTGAACGTCCTAGGAACATGTAGCATGCTGCCATACCTCAAGCGATACATCACCCACACTTGGACTACCCAACGATGCTTCCCAAAGGGATCCATCCGACCCACATTGGTCATCCTGGGAGCCAACCGCCTAACTTACACCATATGAGACATCGTACGGTTGTAAGGAGATGCTGAGTAAGAGGCTCAGGAAAATTGGATTGCTAGGTGGGAGGAGCCCGAGGCCGCTGGTAAATGTGGAGTCTGAATGGCCAGTGAAGGTGAAACGCGGAGCCACTGTGGCAGCATGAAGCAGGAGGACAGGCAGTCAATAAATTGTGGAATAAGAGTGGGACAGGCTCCAGAGCCACCCGGGCGGTAGCACCACCACCACAGCCATGTCCAAGCTTGGACGATGGCAGATGAGGGAATGGTCAACCACGGTTTGAGATAAGCCCATGCACCAGGGTCTTCACCGTGCGGAGAGAAGGAAGGTCTCCCTCCATGATTGGCACAGTTTCCCAAAGATTGGGGTCTCGACCAAATAATGGAAGAGATGGTCGAGAGAGATAGAAGGAAACAAAGACAAATAGTTAAGCAAAAGAAGAAGGAAAAACAGGAATGAAAGTGAGTCACCCCAGGGATGTTGTGGAGACGGGTATCTGGCAATGTAGTCGGGATGGATATGGGGTTTAGAGTCCTGACCCTCATTTGTGTTTTATTTTATCTTCTCACATTCATTAGCTACCCCTTCAAATCCCGTTGACCAGTAGGCTCATTGGTCCACGGCTCCCTGATCGGCGAGCTGCAGACCGTCGGGTCTATTGGCCAACGGGTAGCTAAGCAGCTGGAAAGCTGTGATGCAACTTCTTGAGTACTAGGCGGCTGCTGTTGTTGCGGATGCTACTTCTGCTATACCATGGTGGCATCATTGCTGTCGTAACTTTAGCTACTGACACGTCTGTTTTTGCTGCTACACATACCTGTGAGGTTGTTGCTGCTACTGCTATGCGTAGTTGTGAATTTTCCCAGTAGTATGTGCTGCTACTTATTGCTGCTACATGCTACTACGTATTGCTACTGCTGCGTGCTTCTACTTCTGCTACTATACTTTGAAGACGGTGCTGCAGCCATGGTCATGGCTGCTGAGGTAACCGCCTTTGCTATTGCGCGAAGCTGCAAGGCTGCTGCTACTGTTGCATGTAGCTAAGAGGGCTACTAGTGTTGCATGGTGTTGCTTGCTGTTGTTGTGTGATGCTTAGCTGCTGTCCTTTGCCATTGCTGCTACTGCTTCAACCTCAGCATTCGGTAATGCATAGATTTTTCGTTGCTGTGCGCAACTGTTGAGGCAGCTGCTGTTGCATGGTGCTGCTGTAGCTATTGCTACCAAAGCTGATATTGCTGTGCTGACAGGTAGATCTGCTCGTGTTGCTTTTCCTGCCACATGCAACAGTTGCGACTCCAGCTTCGGCTGTTTCTGTTCAATTTTTTGCTACCGAGTTTGACGGCTACTCTTGTTGTGGCCCAGTGAAGCTTCTGCTGCTATGCCAACCTAGACCAGCCACTGTCGCTTATCATCATCGCCCGAATGGCAGTCGCAAAGTAGGAAGGTGCTGAAAACTTTTAGCAGCATTCCGCCTCTGGCTATGTCTGAGGACTGCATGACGTGAGCCCTCACCTTAGGGTCTCCACGTTGCCAGGACCAGTACGCTTCACCCAACCCAATCCGGCCCAACCCAGACACCTCTGTTGCTGTTATAACTTGCTGAATGGAGGAATGCACATACGTTGTCTCTGTACCACTCTAATACCATGAGGGAATGAAAAAAGTCCCTGAGCAAAGTTTGTGTGAGAGGGTACATTACACAAAACACAACATGACATATGGTGCTTGAAAATGTGGCAAGACAGTGAAGAAACCTTGAAAATGTAAGAGTTGAACTTTAGAATGAACAAGAGAGAGGGATACATACTCTCCCCCTTGGAGTAGCATGGGGTTTATGAGAAGGTGAAGCTCTTGCCTGGTTGTAAGGCCAACTAAGCCCGTTGGATGTTTCGAAGAAAAGAGAGGCCCGATGGCTTAGTGGAACGGTACAAGGCCCGTCTCACGGGCAAGGGATTCTCCCAAGTACCTGGTGTGGACTTTGATGCCCTCTTTGCCCCTGTTGGCAAGTACACCATGGCACAAGCATTGCTTAGTCTGGTGGCACAGCATGACTGGGAGCTCCACCAGATGGACGTGAAAATGCCTTCTTGCACGACAGAATTGAGGACGAGATCTCTCTTGTCCAACCTCCAGGGTTCGAGGATGGAACAGACAGAGTCTGGCGCCTCCGCAAGGTCTTGTATGGTGTGAAGAAATCGTCTCGTTGTTGGAACCTTGGGATCTCCGCTACCTTGGAGCGAGGCGGGTATCACCGTAGTACAGTGGACCCAACTCTGTTTGTGAGTGCCTTCTCGGCACCCTGCGTCACTGTCCTGGTCTATGTGGACGACCTCTTGATTGCGTCCTCCGACCTGCAGGATGTCCAAGCTGTCAAGGATCTCCTCCAATATGTGTAAAGAATGAAAGATCTTGGTCTAGCTTGTGTCTTCCTGGGAATGGAGATTGGTTGTGATCGCCAGCATCACACACTACATGTGCATCAGGCTGGTTACGCCAGGACGCCGGGGGAGCGCTTTGCTGACCTGTTGGCCACAGTCCCCTCTACATCCACGCCTATGACGCTTGCTGGGTAGAGGCTCCTTGCGTCTGCACACACAGATCGTTTGGGGGAGCCTGTCGATGTCATGATGTACCTCCGAGTCATTGCCTCTCTGATGTTCCTCATGACCACGATGCGTGCAGATGTTGCTTTTGCTTTGAACTCCTTGTTGCAATTCACACAGCATCCATGTCAGCTCCATCTAGAGGTTTCTCTACCCGTGGTGCGGTATGTCGTGTCTACACCATGCTTGGGCCTGTTTTTTTGTGCATAGCTGTCTGTTGTTGTTGACAGATACACTAACAGCGATTGGGTTCATGACCGCGATGCGCGCAGCCGGTCTGGCGACATCTTCCTTGTCGGAGATACCGTTGTCTCATGGAAGAGTGGCAAGCAGGATCGTGTAGCACAGAGCTCGACTGAGGCTGAGTATGTTGCATTGGGGGCTGGGGTTTGTGGGAGTATCTGGTTGTGCCGTCTCATGCATCAGCTGCGCCAGCCCATGCGCTGCGTCACCACCCGTTGTGACAATGAGAGCACTTGCTGCACAGCAGAGCATGATGGCATGTGTGACACATGCAGAAAGCACATTAACATTGAGCATCACTTTTTACTCAAGAAACTCTCACGTGGCAATGTCTCTATCGTGGGTGTCGACACACGGCAGCAGCATGCATACTTCCTCACCAAAGCACCGTACAGTGGCAAATTCAAATTTGCAGTGTGCAACGTTGGGCTTCTTGCTTATGCTCCTGCTGCTACCTGATTTGTACTCCGCTCTTGCTGCTTCCTCTATCCATCAACAGTTCTTGGAAGGCCCTGTCTTGTGCCCCTTGTAGTGCACTGTCGTTGCCATTGTTTTGTGACCCTTGCTCGCTAGTGGTGACTGGAGTCTGCATGTCGTGGGGGAGTGTTGGTGTATGAGTCACGGTGACCTCTCGACTTGTTGTCACGGCTCGCCGGTATGCGGGGACACTCGACGGCTACCTTGACAGCATCACCACCAGCCACTGCGCCCTCACGTGCTCTCCAGGGATTTCTCGGGGACCACCTCCCGGGGCCCATTTTTTCAATGGCACTATCCTTGCACTTTCATGATCAAACTATGTAGACTTTCTGTTTCTGCACTTGGCGCTTCTATCGGTTTGTCATTCGGACAACCGAGGAGCTTGTACGCCTGTCGAGTTCCCTCTTGCTGTTGTTATGGAGCTTGCAGCTGGGTTAGCCTATTTTCTGACCGGTTGGTTGGACTTGTGTGCCTAGTCGCACGCACGTGGGTGAGACTAGACTTATACACTTGTCTGTTCTGTTTTCATTACTCCAACTTTTATGTTTTCAAGTATACCTTCATCGTCTCTCCACTGTTTGAGAAACTGTTTGTTCCATTGTGTTTTGTGCAACATACACTCTCACATCAAACATTGCTTTGGAGGTTTCTCCATTTCCTCAATGAGTGGCACAACATTGGAGAGGCACATTATGTTAACAACTCAGATTAAATGGTGACAAAGAAGCATGTGGTACGTACGTCAAAGTGAGAGGATGTCGAAAAGCTTCTCGGCTCTGTTGTCACTGACGTGACAACGTAGGCAAGTCAGCTGACGCACTAGCACACAAGGAAAGTGCAATAGCTGTTGTGATGTGTGAGGGAATGTGATAACCCTCCTAGCAACATCTGATGGGAGCGAGCACGTTGTGTGGAAGAGAACGCGACAGGAGGCGCTGGATTCGGTCAAGAGACAACAGAGATTTGCTTGAAAGAATGTAAGAGGTCACAAGAAAAATGAGCAAGCCGAGGGGATATCCTCCTCCACCACAACGGTGATGGGCGCGTCACTAGTGTCACAAGAAGCAAGAAAAACTAGCTCCTCGGTGCCATACAGAACCTAGTGTAAACCCGGGCACGGTACGGGCTGCTCGGTTGCCCGAATGACAAACGGAAAGAAGCAGCAGAAGCACGACAGCAAACCCTACGTAGCTGAATCATAACGCTACATGTTGCTGAGAAAAAGGCCCCGGGAGGTCAATCACCAAGAAAATCCTGGTGAGCATGGGAAGGCACAAGTGGTGAGCCGGAACATGTCGAAGCAGCCTGCCAAGTGCCTGCATGGGAGTTTTGCATCAAGTCCAGAGGTCACCGAGACAGACACAGAAACACCCCCCCATGGCCCGTAGACGCCAGACGCGAGACGGCAGCAAGGGACACCAGCACATGACGACAGGGAGCCGCAAGACAGGCCAGACAGAGGGCACACAAGGGACGGGATGAGCACAAGGAAAGTTATGCACATAAGCCAGGGTCAACACGGAGGGACTGCTGACCAACAGAGTGCACAAAAACCTTGAACTTACCGCTACACAATGCCTTTGTGAGGATGTCAGCGCGCTGCTACCGCGTGTCAACCCCAACCAAACGCATGTCGCCAGAGGAAATGAGATCACGTACACAGTGATGCTCGATGTTGATGTGTTTGGTGCCGATATGATGCATGTCGTCATGCTCAGCAATGTGGCATGTGCTTTCATTATTGTAGCGGATGGTGATGTAGCGAACGGGTTGGCGGAACTGCTCTAGGAGATGGCACAACCAGATTCTCTCGCAGAACCTTGCACCCAGAGCGGCATACTCTACCGCAATTGAGCTGCGCATGACACAACCTTGTTTCCCACTTTTCCATGAGACCGCAGTACCACCGACCAGGAAGATGTAACTGGAGCGACTGCGTGTGTCCTGATCCTGGGCCCAATCATTGTCAGTGTAGCCATCAACAACCACAGAGGGTTGTGCACGAAAACACAAGCCAAGTCGAGGAGCGGACACGACATAGCAAACGACACGCAATGCAGCCTCCGGGTGGAGGCAACATGGGTACTGAGAGAACTGCGAGAGGAATTTGACCGCGACGGCAGCGTCGGCACGTGTGGTGGTGCCAAGAAACATGAGGGAGCCGATGACTGAGAGGAACATCGTGATGTCAACCGACTCTTCCAAGCGCGCACGGTCAACGGTCTTCGGAAGCCTCTTCCCAGCAGGTGTCATTGGTGTGGATGCGTGAGGAACCTTTGCCAACAAGTCAACGAACCACTTACCCAGAGTGCGAACGTAACCAGCTTGATGCACCGCAAGCTCGCGGTGCGGACGATCACGTTCAATCTCCATGCCCAAGAACACGCGGGCAGGCCCAAGATCTTTCATCTTGTACGTAGACTGGAGGAGGTTCTTCACAGTCTGGACAGCCTGAGGATCTAGGGAGGGAATGAGGAGATCATCGACATATACCAAGATGGAAGAAAACAATGTTGAGGGATCGCTTACAGAGAGGGAGGGGTCAACTGGACTACTACAGTACCTGCCTCTCTTGAGGATGGCGGATATCTCAAGGTTCCTGCAGCGTGGAGACTGCTTGAGCCCTTACAGGGCCTTGCAGAGGCACCAGACTTGGTGTGTGCCATACTCAAAGCTAGGAGCCAGCACCAAGTAGCTCTCCTTGTTGAGTGGCTCGTTGAGAAAGGCGTTGTTCACGTCCATTTGGTGGAGCTCCAAGTAGTGCTAGGCCACCTGACTCAAAAGCACATTGGTCGTGGTGTACTTCCCCACAGGGGCGAAGGTGGCATCAAAGTCCACACCTGGCACTTGGGAGAACCCCTTGGTCATGAAATGAGCCTTGTACCGCTCAACAGAACCGTTTAGACGCTGTTTATGGTGAACAACCCACTTGGCAGCAATGGCCTTGCCCCCTTGGGGAAGCTGCACCTTTTCGTACATGCTGTGCTTAGTGATGGCATTGAGCTCCTCGTGCATGGCTTACTCCCAGAGCTGCACACCTGGGGCAGGGTGAGCTTGCCTCACAGTGTCCGGCTCAGGCAAGAGTACACTAGAGCCTCGAGTAACAAGGGCGGTGACAACCAAGGCATGGCGTAAGGTAGGGCAAGAGTGAGTAGCAGCAAGCGCGCGGTGGAAATCAGCAGCTACAAGAGAGTAATCGAGTACTGAGTTGGGCTGAACCACAGCAGCAGCCAAACCGAGCGCATCAAGACCAGTGGAAAGGGTAGGCTGAGCCAAAACGGGGGCAGTACCCATGACAATGGGGTACGCAGGCTCTATGGATGCAGAGGGACGAGCAAGAGAGGGATGCACAGAAGTGGGAGCAGAGCGCAAGGAGGACTGAAGGGGACGGAGACGGCGACCAAGAGCCCCACTGAACGGAGTAGGCACAGTCAAGTGTGGAGGTACGACAGAGTCAGATGCCAAGGGGAAGAGAAAGTAGCTACGATTCAAATGCAACCATTGTTTCTTGCTTTGGTGGAAAAGGAAGTAAGCTACGCTTGGGTTTTGACATCAGCCATGGTTTACGATCAGAATCCCAAGTGTCGAGATCAAGCGGCTAAGAGCTCGAGCGGGTGAGTCTCGAGAAGCGAAACTCACCCATCGGGCCGGCAAGCGGAATTGCTGGCACACCTAATTTGAGTGAGGGCAAAGCCCTCACGTGTCATGCCAAAGGGGCAGACTGCCCCAAACTAGGTCTGCACCCCAAACCACAAGCAATGTTTATAACTAACATCGGACTGATCTAGGTTCATGAGATAGTGTACAATGCAATCCAAAAACAAAGTAACACTAGAGAGGGTGGTAGAGAGGCAATACTGCTAGAGGTGGAGGCAAGCACACGAGGGACGCAGGGTGGATACCAGTGGTGGCCCGGCGTGACAAAGCATTGGCACCTCAAGGTGCGTCGCCTCCACTCTCTGGGTCAGCATGCCCTACATACTCAGGTCCACACCGGAGTGAAGGTGTATACGGAGAGGATTAACATGCCCCCTTGGACGTGAGTGTGGTGGGTTTGCAGCCAAGGTACCCAAGTTGGGGATGCGGTGCAGAAGATGGGAGTGCCTTGGTAAGAATTCCGGCCAGCTGAGCATCGCCACTGATTGGACAGACTTGTATGACGCCTGCTTCTACTACATCACATACAAAATGGTGCTCCACACTTATGTGCTTTGTGCGAGGATGCAGCACACCATCATTCTCAGGGATGCAGCGTGGGGCAGAACTGTCGCTGTGATGTGCCACAGCATGGGTGTGCAACCCCTATTCCTCAAGCAATTGCGCCAGCCAGATACATTCACATGCAACTTCACCCAGTACCATATACTCAACTTCACCCACTCTTCGGGCCACGCGCAATTGCTTAGCACTTTGCCACAACACTGTTGTTCCCCACACACAAACTACATAGCCACCACAATTGTGTGTCCCACGATCACGTGCATAGTCACTGTCACCTTACCCATCCAACAAGGGACTTGTCGAGGGTGCAAAGACCATATCAAGCTAAGCAGTGTCCATCACATAGCGTAGCAGCTACAGCAGTGCTTTGAGATGTGTGTTGCATGGCTCTTGACTGAACTGTGCCAGCACATTCACTGCACAGGAGATGTCAAGACATGTGGTGGAAGCAAGATAGGAGAGACTGCCGGTGATTTTCCTGTACAGTGTGGGGTCACAGTCTGGTCCATAACAAGTGGTGTTTGTATCCAAGAGATGTGCGTGCACATCAGGACTCATCGTAAGTGCTGTCATGGAAGATGCTGTACTAGATGCTGAAAGCATGTCGTCAGGTGTGCAATGAACCGTCCTTGGTGCGGGGTGAGAGTGCGAGCAGTCCTATCTCTGATGATAGTCATTCCCAAGAAGTCCGTCGCCTCACCCAGGTCTGTCATGGTGTAGTGCATTGTGAGTAGCTTCTTCTTTTCTGAGATGTATGTGTGTGTGTGTGTGTGTGTGTGTGTGTGTGTGTG
>SZWC01000990.1:142652-192486 GCA_023375785.1 Penium margaritaceum
AGAGAGAGAGACAGAGAGAGAGAGAGAGAGAGAGAGAGAGAGAGAGAGGAGTGAGAGGGTGACAAGATGAGCAGGTCGTCCACATAGACCAACAAGGCGGCTGGAAGACCATTGTCCCAACGCAGGAAGAGAGATGGATCGCTCAAACTTTGGCTGAACCCTCCGGATCCAAGTGTGCACCGATTCTCTTTGTTTCAACAGCGTGGGGCCTACTTGAGCCCAAAGAGAGCCTTCAGAAGCAACCACATGCAGTCTGTACCATCGTTCAAGCCTTTGAGTTGCTTGGCGTATAGTTTCTCCTCTAGTGGGCCGTTGAGGAAGGCATTCTTTACATCCATTTGGTGAATCTCCCAATCTTCATGTGCTGCTATACCCAACAATGCTCTGGTAGTGCTGTAATTCCCAATTGGGGCATAGGTCTTAGTGAAGTCTTGACCTGGTATTTGGCTGAAGCCAAATACCAGTTCCGTATGAGCTTGTACTTTTCAGTTAGTCCCGAAAGTTCCGTATGAGCTTGTACACCCACTTGAAATCAATGGCTTTGCACCCAGGTGGCAAGGGTATAATTTTGTACACACCATGCTCCAGAAGAGAATTCAGCTTAGCCACCATGCCCTTATCCCACTCCGCTGCATCAGCACGCCCCCTTGCCTCAGCAAGAGTCTATGGATCCACGATGTTGTGGTCCACAAGAACTACACCAGCTGTGTGATAAAACTCTCTGTAGTTCACATGCGGGGCATCGCGTGAGGAGCGTCGTACCGGTTGTGGCAATGGCGTCCTTACATCCTCTGTGTTGTTCTGAGGTACTTGTGTGTATAACCTGTCAACCGACCTGAGGCAAACGGACTAGAAAACTGGGCCGAGACAATAACACCTGCCGTCCATACCTACCATTTCAGCTAGGAGAATACATCACCCTCAGGATCACGGTTCTACACTGAGCAGCTCCCAAGCAATCACTTGCTACCAACTGTGTCCACTTAACACTTGGTCACTTTTGCGCGAGGTGCTAGTCAAAGACTAACTCCTGGGACTTAGACCAACCAGTGTCTTCTTTATACTCTTCCTTAGTTGGACAACTTTGTGAGGAGCATCTAAGGTCAGATTGTGTAATTAGAATGAGGAATGAGCCTGGTACATATGGTCCTAGGCCTGGCGTCTAAGGTGTGTGGGTAGTGGCACTTTTGGGGTGGCAACTCCACACCACCTCACCAGCTCGCTAATTGGTGCATCCACTGACCGCCAAGTGGCACATCCTCCTCATGCATGGAGAAAGGTCTAAGAAACTGACCTTGTGCAGGAAGGTTAAAAAACCTTCCTGTGCACATCAAGGCTCGATCGCAGGGCCTGTTGTCCCTAAGTCCAACATGCTATCCATTACGCGACACTTCTGGTGTCTCACTTGGACTTGCACCACAAACAAGGTTTTTGAGACTTACTCCAAGGGAGCAGTGCATACCCAACCTGTTCGTCAATCCATAGCAGTGCCCATGGGGCGGAAAAAGAACAACAATCTCTCCCTTGCACCTCAGGCCACGTGCTCTGGTAATTCTCTTCCGCATGAACCCGTAGCTCTATGTTGTGTTTGTGCACGTCAGCTGTGTGGGTTTTTAGTTCTCATCTCCTGCGTCCACCATGCCGATTCCTCGAGCGCATGCAACATGCAATTCGCTGTCTAGTGGCTTTGTCAAGAATTCTGCAAGCATTTTATTGGTTGCGACATGTGCATTTGAGGGACTGTTTGTTCCATTGTGTTCCTCTGCTGTGGCTGTTGCTGCTGCGATGTCATGATACGTTGGAGATCTGGACATGCACACCAGAAGTGGCCATGTTTGCCGCAATAGTTGCAGGTGCGTCCTGCATCACTGCCCCGGCCACATCCCCGTCCTCCGCCTGACTGGGTGCCTGGTCCTGCATGACTTGAGCCTCCTCCACCTCTTCCTCCTCCCTATCCAGCTCCAGTGGAATCGCGTGGTGAGGACTGATGGGTGAAGGCGCTGGCTGCCTGGGTGTTTGTCTCTCGCTCCTCTCCACGAAGTATGTCCACATAGTGTCGCAGTTCCTCAAACACCTCAGCAAGGTCTGTGTTCTTTATATCTTTCACACGGAGGCGTCGCAGGAGCCCTCGCCAAAACTCTCTATATGGCTCTTTAAGATGGTGCAGAACGGGGTTCAGCCATTTGAGCACAGAGCAGGATGCTCCAAGCCTGATGATGCGGCGACAAAGATCCATTGCCGCATCCCAGCACTTTGCTATTGGCGTCTCCGACTTGGGGTACAGATGTCAAAGTCTGTCGTGTAGCGAGATCACCAGTGCAATTCCCCGTTCCTCATGGCGCGTAGCGAGGTACTGCCATGCCTCATAGGGACGTGGAGCACCACTGCAAGGATCTGCTGGATCCTCCCCTCTGCCGCCAAAGCAAAAGTGACGGATGGCATACGATTGGTCGTCAGGCAGGGCTCGAACTAGGACAATGAAGGCCCGTAGCAAGACGCGATCCTCAGTCGCGTCGGTGGACGAGAAGGTACAACTCCTCTACCTTGTTCTCTGCCGCCCATGCCAGAAAGACGTCCTTCCATGCTAGGAAATCACGCGTGCCCAAGGCGGACGGCATCATGTCCTTCTGGGACATGAGCTTCTGGGACATGTCACTGTGATAGCGCCAGCTCCTCCACTAGTGCCGGCACCGGAGCCAGTGGAGGGACCGCCGCTGCCTCCGGCATTGGGCCCACATGGAGCCGATGCCGCTTGACTCATGGCTTATGGGGGTCCTGAGGGTCCTAGGCTAGTGGCGTAGGTCCTGACTGACCTCGTTGTGGCTGAAAAAAAATTGGCAGCAATTTGCCGGGCCCAATTTGGGCCCAGCTTTCTGTCGCAAGCCTTTCGCTCGTGGAATCCACCTTGTCTTCACCTAGTGTCGCTGCTTAGGCCTCTTCGGACCAGCACAACATATTTTGTGGGCCAAGGGATCCCGCCTCCACCTCTAGGGAAGGGTGTGGCGCTTGGGCTCTCCCTCCCATGTTGTTCCCACCCTTGTGGGCTTCTCCTTGCCTCTTGAGGCCTCTGCTTTCCGCTCGCGGCCTGAGGGGAGGGCTTCGACGGCCCCTAGTGACTAGCGCGGCTTGCCTTTGTGGCGGCAGCGCGGATCTAGATCCGTGCATGGCTCGGCCGCCACCTTTTCTGCTCTGCGCTACCCCTATGCATCCTTCTCCAGCCCAAGAAGGGGCTATGATACCATGAGGAAGTAGCTGCGATTCAAATGCAACCATGATTTCTTGCTTTGGTGGAGAAACAAGTAAGCTACGCTTGGGTTTTCACATCAGCCATGGTTTCTGGTCAAAATCCGAAGTGTTGAGCTCAAGCGGCTAAGAGCTTGAGCGGGTGAGTCTCAAGAAGCAAGACCCACCCATCAGGCCGGCGAGCTTGCCGGTGCACCTAACTCGAGCGAGGGCAAAGCCCTCGCGTGTCATGCCAAAGGGGCGGACTGCCCCAAACCAGGTGTGCACCCCAAACCACAAACAATGTTTCTAACTAACATCAGACTGATCTAGGTTACGATGCAATCCAAACATGAATTAACACTAGGGAGGGTGGCAGAGAGGCAATGCTGCTAGAGGTGGAGGCGAGCACACGAGGGACACAGGATGGATGCCAGTGGTGGTATGGCAGGACAAAACATTGGCACCTCAAGGTGCGTCGCCTCTACTCTCTGGGTCAACATGTCCTGCGCACTCAGGTCCACACCGGAGGGAAAGTATATACAGAGAGGATTAACAGGGGATAGGTTGGGATGTAGGCTGCAATGCAGACGTGGTAAGAGAGGAAGTTGCAGAGGTGCTTGAGGGCGCAAGCAAGGTTTATGATGCAAGAGATGATGCAGGAGGCGTGCAAGCAGACGCCGGTGCAGGCGAGGACGCAGGAGAGGAGGCAGACCCGACACCTGGTGAGGATACCGGAGAGGCCGACATATGAAAAGGGGCAGAGACTGATCGTGACACAGGCGGTGGCACAGGCGTGGAGGCAGGTATTGAGGACGCGGACAGGGACACAAATGCCGATACAAGTAAGGAAGGTGGTGGCGTAGAAAACACAGGTGAGGGGTGCAGCCCGCCTGATGGCCATCCGACCCAAGGGCTGCTACCAACATGGGAGACCGGACCAAGGGAGGGAACAGGATGGACGATGTTGCGGCTGAATCTATTCTCAAAGAACAGAGCATCACGCGACTCCACAATGCACCATCAGTCAGGGTCCAAGAAACGCCAAGCCTTTGACTACAGCGAGACGCCAAGGAAGGGACAAAGGCAACCTCAAGGGGAGAGCTTTCCATCAGGTCGGTCCTCTGGGACCGAGACACTGGCAATGCTTCTCCAAACTCGCACAAGGTGCAGGTCAGCATGTCGCTTGTACCAGCGTTTGTAAGCCATGATATGGTGTGGAAGCCGTCCGTGAGGCACCCGGTCCCACACCCACATCATGTACTTCATGGCCTTGTACGGGAATGCATCAGACAGGCCAGACTTGACGAGCATAGTGCGAATCCCATCTGCGAGAGTGCGGTTTCAGCGTTCTGAGATGTCGTTTTGCTAAGGGGTGTAAGGGCCGGACGACTCGAACTGAACACTGACTGACGTAAGAAAGCGAAGGTTCAGTCCAATGAACTTGCCACCATGATCTGATTAACAGACCTACAGCTTTTGCTGACAGGCGCGCTGAACCTGGACAAGCCAGGCTCTGATCGTGGGAGCAACATCACTCTTTTGACTAAGTGGGAAAATCCAACAGAAATGAGAATAGTCGTTAGTCAGACAGAGGACATAATGACCACCACCGAGGAGCTCGAATGGAAACGGCCCCATGACATCAGCATGGACAAGCGCGAGAGGCTCATGAGTGCAAGAGGTAGAGACATAGACGCAACAGGAGGTGACGTAGGCGACGATGAAAACGCGACACGAGATGACACACGCAATGATGCAGTGGGATACAGAG
Organism: Penium margaritaceum; assembly: GCA_023375785.1. Lineage (NCBI taxonomy): Eukaryota > Viridiplantae > Streptophyta > Zygnematophyceae > Desmidiales > Peniaceae > Penium > Penium margaritaceum. The sequence goes on from SZWC01000990.1 coordinate 147,649, forward strand.
CGTAGTCACTACCGAAGGGCACTCTAGATACATCATCTCCCCGGGAACAAGAGAAGGCCACAAGCGACGGAACAGAAAAGGCAATGTCGCGTGAGAAGGTGCTCTCAAAGAAGAGAGCATCACAAGACTTGACAACCCGACCACGCTCGGGGTCCCAAAAGCGCCTGTCCTTGGACTGAGAGGAAACACCAAGGAAAGGGAAGAGGCAATCGCGAAGAGACAGCTTGCCATCGCGTTGGTCCTCAGGGAGCCAAATACAGGCAATGCTACCCCAGACACCAACGAGCCGGAGGTCAACACGATGACCATACCATCGCTCGAATGGCGTGGCATGACGAGGTAGCAAACCATGGAGAACGCGGTTGTAAACCCATGTCATGTAGGACATGGCCTCGAAATAAAATAATGGAGGGAGATCAAACATGAAAAGAAGGGTGCAAATACCCTCAGCAAGAGTACGGTTCTAATGTTTTGACACTCTGTTCTGATGTGGCATGTATGTGTTGAAAAATTACCCCTCTGCATGCCCAAGTGCGGCGCCGGGAGGCGCTGACGAGCCGCCAGAAAGTGGAAGCTCCGCGCCGGCGGATCTGGCGATTTGAGGATTTCTCGGATCCTACATTGGAGGATTGCCCCGTAAAGTTGACGAGTCGCTAAATCCGGTGGAATTTGTTTTGCCGGAATCGGACAAGTATCAAGGGAGTTATGACCTTCTAAAATCGGGGTGTGCGCAGCAGCTCTGGGAGCTGGCTGCGACTCAAAATCCGGTGGATAATCGACCGGATTGAGTAACAAAAGTACGATTTGGAGAAATTGCTCCAGAAGGCCTGCCGAGGCGTCCGGTGGATGATCCACCTGATCCGGTAGTGCAGGTTGTTACTGAGGGACTTAGCCAAAAACGTGGCTCGGTGTCCAAGTAGTACGTTCTGTTACTCGGGGACTTAGTCAACATTTTGACTGCAGGCCCACGGACAGGTTTCGAACCTCGTCACACCCCATCACCAAACTCAACCCAAAAGTAAGGAAGGTGTGTGTAAACAGCGCAGGGGACCCATACATCACGTGCAATGGGATTTGCGCCTCACAAAAGGCGCTTCGCACGTGAAGGAAGGCGCCACGGCGTGTGGCGGCGTCAGGCCTCTGTGGTGGGTGAGACCTGTGCTTCGACAAACGTACCTTGGGCTACGCTTGGCCGAATCGCACGCGGTTTAGTTTGTTGGAAAGCTCATGACTAGTCCTATAAATGTTGTAATCATGTTTATGCTAAAAAACTAATGCAAAATCACGTTATTCTCTTCGCAAAAGTGACTGTCTCTAAATGCCTGCTCACATGCCGTGAGGCGACCAGAAAGCTCACGCTCAGTCTCAGATTCCCACAAACGAGAAGACGTGAACCACTAGAGACGATCAGTCAAACGTCGGGACCGCACCACGCAGATTCCATCCTGACAAATGGTTCTGGGCCCACTGGTCTTATAGCCTCCAACGTTCACGTCTTCCGCAGTGCACGCGATCGTCATCGTGGACGTCGCCGTGAATTTCTGAGAACCCGTCGGAGTAGCAGCTGCGCACATGGCGGAGAAGGAGACGCAGCCCATTCAGAAGTATGCGGGCGGCCCGGGCTTTGAGCACTAGAGGTGGCAGTTTGAGCTGCACTTCGCGCATAAGGGGTTACTGGATGTCATGTTGGGAAAGGAGGTGCTCGTAGAGGCGACTGCTACGGACGCGGAGAAGCAGGCCTTCGAAAAGAAGAACACGGAGGCGCTCATGCTCCTGGTGTCCGGGACAGCCGAGTCGCAGTGGGGCTACTTCCAAGGCTGCAAGCTGGCAGCCGAAGCCTCGTCTTTCTCATCGGCCCTCGTCACCGAAACGCGTGGAGGCGGAAGCGGGGGTCAAGGAAGCAGCAAAAAGGTGCAGGCTGGAACTGCGACAAGGAGGGCCATTGGGCCCGTGAGTGCCTGGAGAAGGCGAAGACCGGCGGCAAAAATAGCAAGGACAGGTTGCTCCTCAACGGAAACAAGAACCACTTCCTCAAGAAGGCCAACAGGCGCTGCCTGGATTCCGAGGCCAAGGAGCACACCCAAGTCGAGAAGGTGGGGTTCGTCACCTACGAGAATTCCTCCAAGTCAACAGACGACAAAGTCGAGCCGACGGCCGGCCAAGGCGACGTGGAGGTGGAAATCGTGGTGGACGGTAAGAAGGAGCTGTGCACAATTCAGTGATGTGCAGCACGTCCCCGGCCTGGCTGACATCCTGAGTTTCAACCGCTTGTCGGACAAGGGGTATGAGGTGCTCTTCCACAGGAAAGGCGCAGTGGTGTGCATCGACGGCGATGGCGAGGTCGTGTAGGAGGCGAAGCGCGAGGGCGGTCTCAACATCGTGGAGACCAAGGTGGTTCCCGCAGCTTCCGATGCAGCAGACTTGCAGGAGCACGTCGTCAACATGGCCAAGGGAGGAAGCGCTGATCTGGAGCTCTGGCACCGACGGTTGGGGTATTTGGCGCCCGCAACCATTAAGGAGATGGCGAAGCGCGACATGGTGTGCGGCCTCATCATCGACGGTGCAGCAGATGCGGCAGCAGATGCAGCAGCGCACAAAAGGTGCGAGCCTTGCATTTTGGGCAAGGCGTAGTGCAAGCTGTTCAACGAGAACAAGGCTCGCGCGAAGGACATGCTGGAGGTCGTGCACAGCGACGTGTGCGGACCATTCAAAACGCTGTCAAACAGCGGCCTGAGATGCTTTGTCACCTTCATCGATGACTGCAACAGAAAACTCTACGTGTACTTCATGAAGCGGAAAGGTGAGGTCCTGGACCGGCTGAAGGAGTACGTCGCAGCGGTGGAGAGGCCGACTGGCCGAAAGGTCAGAGCGCTACGCAGCGACAATGGCGGAGAGTACGTGGGCTGCAGCGGGTGGATGAAGCAACAGGGCATCAAGTGGGAATCCACTACTCCGTACTCGCCACAGTCAAACGAAGTGGCGGGGCGGGCGAACCAGACGCTGCTCAACATGGTGCAGACCATGCTTGTGGATGCGGGGTTGGGGCGAGGATTCTGGGCAGAAGCTATGCGTACAGCGAGCTACACCATCAACCTCACCCCAATAGTGGTGTTGAAGGGTAAGGGCAGCTGGAAGACGCCGTAGGAGGTTTGGAGCGGGCGCAAGCCAAACGTGGCGCACCCGAAAGTGTTTGGGTGCAAGGCGCACGCGACGGTGCAGGCAGCGCAACGACACGACAGCAAGTTGGAACCGCGGGCGAAGCCGTGCTTGTTCCTTGGCTATGAGAGCGCGCAAAAGGTGCATTGGCTCTGAGATCCGCGCACGCAAGAGATCATCCACAGTCGTGTTTGACAAGCAGCAGAGCTTCAGCAGCAGCAGCAACGACATGAGCGTCGGGAACACTCCAAAACAAGGAGAGTGGTTCCAGCTCCTTGTCTACAAGGAGGAGCCGGCGGACGCGGAGGTCGATGATGCGGTGTCGTATTGCGGTGGTGCAGCAAATGCAGTAGCCAACGCGGAGGACTCCGACGACGATGCAGCTGGGCTGGAGATCCGGAGGAATGATCCGTCGAAGGAGGCACCGCGGCTGTCGAAGCGCGCACTCCTGGCGGAGTTTGCGTCGGGCGTCGGAGAACAATCCTCCGGACGCGCCGCCCCTCCGATCAATGGTTCACCGGAGCGGGAGGGACCCTCAGGGAGCCGTCCGGTTGATGATTCACCGGAGCAGGCTGAGTCGGAAGGATCGCAGTAGAGCGACGAGACGCCACCAAAACTGCCGCGCCGCAGTGGGAGGCTGCGGAGAGCATTTCGACGCAGGCACAGGTCGATGGATCGGCATGACGTGGTGCATGCTGGCTACATCAACAGAGCCAACGACCATGCAAGAGGCGCTTGTGCGGCCCGAGGGGAGGCAATGGGACGCCGTCATCAAGTCAGAGTTGGCGTCCATTGCTGAAAATGACACGTGGCAGCTGGTTGACAGGCCGAAAGACGCCCATGTCATCGGCTCCAAGTGGGTCTTCAAGACCAAGTTCACAAAGGAAGGTGTGGTTGACAAGTACAAGGCGCGGCTCGTGGCAAAGGGATACGCACAGCGTAAGGGCGAGCACTACGATGAGACGTTTGCCCCCGTTGCCAAGTTCACAAGCATCTGGGCGATGCTTGCAGTGACAGCCGCAATGGACATGGAGCTCCACCACATGGACGTAAAGACGACCTTCCTCAACGGCATCATCGACAAGGAAATCTACATGGAGGTGTCGGAGGGGATGGAGGCAGCGGAAAGCAAGGTGTGCAAGCTGCGGAAGTCCTTGTACGGGTTTAAACAATCGCCCCGATGCTAAAACCAACAGATGGACAGCTTCATGGCACAACTCGGCTTCAAGCGCTGTGAGGCGGATCACAGCGTGTACTTGCGGCGCAACAAGAAGCTCCATGAGATTGCTACACTCTACGTGGAAGATCTGATCTTGTGCTCCTCAGACCTGCCGAGCCTACAACAGCTGAAAGAGCAGCTGAGCAGCAGGTTCCACATGTCGGACATTGGGGAGCTTGAGTTCTACCTTGGGGTGAGCATTACGCGGAACCGGAGGGCGCGCACGCTTGAACTGGGGCAGGCCAAATACGTTGCCGAGGTGCTGAAGCGGTATGGCATGGAGGACTGCAAACCAGCGTGCAATCCTGTCTCCACGACCTGTGAACTAAGTGCAGTAATGGCGCTGCAAACAAAAGAAGAGCGGGAGGATATGGCAGGGGTGCCCTACCAATCGGCGGTGGGCAGTCTCATGTATGCCATGATGGCGACGCGACCAGACTTGGCCTATGCGGTGGGCCAAGTGAGAAGGTACGTGGCCGATCCGGGGCCACTACACAGGCAAGCGGTCAAGCACATCCTCCGCTACCTGCAGGCGACGCGGCACGCGCGTCTGAGGTTCAACGGTAAAGGGCGGGCGGACCCTTTGCGTCTGGTCTGCTACACGGATGCAGACTACGCTGGGGATGTGGACAAGCGGAATTCCACATCCGGCTGCGTGTTCATCCTCGCTCCTGTGGCGGTCTCGTGGTGCAGCAAGAAGCAGGACTGTGTTGCCACCTCCATAATGGAAGCAGAGTGCATTGCGTTGGCCGAGGCGGTCAAGGAGGCGGTGTGGCTCCGTAGGTAGCTGGGAGAGCTCGGCGTGCTGCAGTTGGAGCCTACGGTGGTGCAAGAGGACAACACCGGCTCCATCTTGCTGACCAACAACCCAATGCAACACAAGAGGAAAAAGCACATCGACGTGCGTTATCACTACGCACGGGACATGGTTGAGAAGGTGCAGGTGGTGCTGCAGTATTGCAGCACGCACAACATGCTTGCAGATTGCTTGACCAAAGCGCAACCCGCGGGCCGGCACGCGATGAGCGTGGCCTGACTTGGGATGACCAGCTATAATGGGCTGGAGGGCGCAGCAGAAGATGAGTGAGAGCAAGCAGGAGCAGCAGGCATGGCAGGTGAAAGGGGGAGAATGTTGAAAAATTGCCCCTCCGCATGCCCAAGCGCGGCGCCGGGAGGCGCTGACGAGGCGCCAGAAAGTGGAAGCTCCGCGTCGGCGGATCTGGTGACTTGAGGATTGCTCATATCCTAAATTGGAGGATTGCCCCGTAAAGTTGACGAGTCGCTAAATCTGGTGGAAGTTGTTCCGCCGGAATTGGACAAGTATCAAGGGAGTTATGGCCTTCAAAAATTGGGGTGTGCGCAGCTGCTCTGGGAGCCGACTACGACTCGAAATCCGGTCGATAATCGACCGGATTGAATATACTCCGGAAGGCCTGCCGAGGCGTCCGGTGGATGATCCACCTGATCCGGTAGTGCAGGTTGTTACTGAGTGACTTAGCCGAAAACATGGCTCAACGTCCGAAACTCAGTAGTACGTTCTGTTACTCAGGGACTTGGTCAATTTTTTTACTGCAGGTCTACGGACAGGTTTCGAACCTCGTCACACCCCATCACCAAACTCGACCCAAAAGCAGGGAAGGTGCGTGTAAACAGCGCAGGGGACCCATACATCATGTGCAATGGGATCTGCGCCTCACAAAAGGCGCTTCGCACGTGAAGGAAGGCGCAACGGCGTGTGGAGGCATCAGGCCTCTGTGGTGGGTGAGACCTGCGCTTCGGCAAGCGTAACTTGGGCTACGCTTGGCCAAATCACGCGCGGTTTGGTGTGTTGGAATGCTCATGACTATCCCTATAAATGTTGTGGTCATGTTTATGCTAAAAAACTAATACAAAATCGCGTTATTCCCTTCTCAAAAGTGACTGTCTCTAAATGCCTGCTCGCATAGCGTGAGGCGACCAGAAAGCTCACGCTCAATCTCAGATTCGCACAAAAGAGAAGACGTGAACCACTAGAGACAATCAGTCAAACGTCGGGACCGCACCACATGGATTCTATCCTGACAATATGGAGCAGAGAGCTCCATATGAACTCCTTGAGACTGGAGGAAGTGGGCTGTGGGACCCATAAACTCCCCACCACAGTCAGAGAGGAATGTTATCAGCTTATGTTGGCAAGCATGCTCAGCCTGGACAAGCCAAAACTCGATTGTGGGTCCAACATCCCTTTTCTGGTGAAGGGAAAAGATCTAGCAAAAGCGACAAAAATCATCCGTAAGACACGGGAGTACCGACCGACACCTCCTAGAATTCATCAGGGAGCGGGCCCATGATGTCTGCATGGACAAGGGCAAGAAGTTGCAGCGTGCGGGAGTCAGACAAAGGAAAGGACGGATGATGCAGCTTGCCTTGTGCACAATCAAGATTGTCAGCAGTGCATGGCGTAGGAAAGGTGCAAGGATCAAGACCAACAACAGACTGATGACGCATGAGGCTATGGATGGCGCCTGTATGCACATGACAGAGGCGGCAGTGGAGTATATGTGTGTGTGCAGGTGAAAGTGAGGGAGCAACATGCACATGTGCTGCTACAGTGGCCGCGGACGACAATGCAAAGTAGGGCACACGATAGATTCTATCGCAACACAGACCACGAAGAGCAGGTTGGCAAAATGACTGCAGCGACACAATGCTAATGCCACGAGATGAGACGAAGTCCATACCCTGATCATCCAAGGCAATGACAGAAAGCAAGCTGACCTCAAGCGCAGGGACAAAGAGGAAGTCAGGCAAGAAGACATCACCCGACGGACCAACAAAACGCACAACATCAACGCCCTGAACTGGAAACATTTGGCCAGAGCCAGTGCAAACAAAGCGTACGTCACCGATAGGCCCCAACATGAAAAATGCAGCACGAGACGACAGCATGTGACGATTTGCTCCAGAATTGATGATGTAGAAGTCACTCGAGACACGAGACGGAGCCGTCACATGATACTGCGTGACACAACAAGCTAGGGCAGGAGAGGGCGCATTACGACCAGACGTCATAGTAAGGAGACGAGGAAAGGTGAACAATTGCCAATGCTCAACCCACTCCACAGAGGATACAGCCCCACCATCCAAAGCGCCCCGAAGGGCTCCATCCGAGGAGCAATGGTGACCCCGGGACTCAACAATCAAAATCACACCATGAGACGATCGGAGGCCAATGACAGGAAGGGGATGTGGAGGTCGGAGCACATGTCACTGGACCATGCGGTAGCTCGGGAAAGGACTGAGCTCATGGAGTAAAGAAGGGGGGAGCTGTGGGATGGAGGGGTGTAGGAGGAAGAAGGCGTCCCGTAGACCATAGGATAATGTGGTGGCAGAAGCCAATGCCACCCTGGATGGGTTATAGCCACCGATGAAGAGACTGGCATGGAAGCCCACCTGGGCGTCGGAACCGTCAAGGATATGACATTGGTGGTCTCCCACCACACGGGGTCAGAATCCCACGTGTGGGGGTCTTGACCAAAGAGGATGGGGTGAGAAGGGAATGCACTGTCTCCCGAAACACCGGACAAATCCCTGAATGCCCGGGTCTGGACCTCGTGTAGGGAAGGAGAAAAGAAAAGAGAAATAAAAGCAAAAGGGAAAAGGTAAAGAAAAATGCAAATGATAGAAATGTAAGCAATAGAAAAAGGAAGTCATCAACAAAGCCGACAGGGGGAACCAACCGGGGTTCATCCAACTAGTGTATTGTTGGTTTGTTCTACGTTGGAAGGGAGAGCTCGACCCTGGCTAGCAAAAAACAGGAAGGAGGTGTGGTGCAATAGTACTGGCGGAAAGCTTGGCCGACTGGGCCAAACCGCGGTACTTGAGGGTCTCCGACCCTCATGTCATCTGGTTTCCCCGCCCACAACTGAGGGGACCACATCCGAGCCACGTGGAGCGGGACTCGCTACATCCCTCCCACCTAGGAATGAGCTGTCCTCAGCGTCAACACGTGGAATTTGAACCCTGATACTGTGATATCAGTGCAACGGTGCTGGCGGAAAGTTTGGCCGAGTGGGCCAAAACCACGGTACTTGAGGGTCTCTGACCCTCAAGTCATCCCGTTTTCCCGCCCACATCCCAGGGGACCACATCCGAGCCACGTGGAGCAAGACTAGCTACATGTGGGCTCAAGCAACGAGCCCGTCTATCAAAAAGCTCGTCGATTGACAAGGCCGTCGGCCGAGCACGTCAACACGCGTGCTCGAGAAGCTGCAAAGCTGCTTCCCGCCAGCTGACAAACTCGGTCGACAGTGGAGAGCACTGCTGCCGTGCCCGCTACTGCCGCTACAACTGCTGTGCTGCTGCGACTGCGGATGCAGCTGATACTGGAGCTGCCGCTGAGAATGGGGCTGCTGCTGCTGCTACAACTGTTGCTGCTGTGTCGATTGTGGCTGTAGCTGCTGCTATACCTGATGTTGCAGCTGCTGCTGCGAATGCGGCTGCTGACGTTGCTGCTGCAGCTATTGCTGCTGTCGTCATTGCTGCTATAGGTGCTACTGTTGTGGATGCTGAATGTAGTTGCACCTACTATGACGAAGGAAGCCAGGTGCAGCTGCTACCCCAACAGTGGCTGCTGATGCAGCAGAGGTGGCCTAAGCCGCCACCACCATTCATGCACGTCGCCGCCAAGAAGGCAGCCACGAGGAGGGAAACCGCCAAAACGATTTCGGCAGCATTCTCTTCCGGCTCCGCCGGAGGACTATGTGACGTGAGCCCTCAGCTCAGGGCCTCCACGTTGCCAGATTCTGTACGCCCCACCTAGCCCAGCCTAGCCCAGCCCACATGCCTCCGGTGCCGCTGCTGCGTGCTGTGTGGTGAGAAGAAAGGGTTGTTTCTCTCTACAGCTCTGCTACCATGAGAGAATGGAGAAACCCCCAGAGCAATGTTTGATGTAAGAGTGTACATTGCACAGAAGGCAACAGAATTAACGGTGCCTCAAACAGTGAAGAGATGGTGAAGATACGCTTGAAAATATAGAAGTTGGAGTAATAAAAACGGAACAGACGAGTGCATAAGTCTAGTCTCACCCACGCGCGTCCAACCAACCAGTCAGAAAATAGGCTAACCCAGCTGCAAGCTCCACAACAGCAAAAGGGAACCCAACAGGCGTACGTGCTCCTCGGTTGTCCGAATGACAAACCGAAAGAAGCGCCACGTGCAGAAACAGAAACTCTTCGTAGTTTGATCATGAAAGTGCAAGGATAGTGCCACTAAGAAAATGGGCCCCAGGAGGTGGTCACCAAGAAAACCCTGGAGAGAACGGGAGGGCACGCCGGCTGGTGCTGACGGTGTCAAGGTAGATGTCGAGTGTCCTCGCAAACCGGCAAGCAGTGACAACAAGTCCAGAAGTCACCATGACTCACACACCAACACTCATCGTCTTCTGTACACCATGGTTGATTGGGTTGAGTGTTTGGGGCAAGCCCAATGACCTACTCGTGAGGAAACACCAATAGGAGTTTCCCTATAGTGTTAGTTGTCAAAAAGAAAGTAGGTTCTACCGACTGGTCCGCCTCAGCTTGAAATGGCTTATCCCCCCCCCCCCCAACCCCCCTCACAATAAAGCTAATGGTAAGTTAGGATGGCGTCGCATTGGCCGTGCTGTCCTCAAAATCTGTGCTACGTCCAGTTCGGCGTATTGTCTCACTTGTGCGACCGCGGAAGTCGTACGTCAGGTGGTTGTCCTCCGGACGCTGACCTTGTTCCGACATCGAGGGGATTATTTCAAGGCGTTGAGTACAAGCTTCACCCAAAAAAACTGCCATGATCAACCCCGTCAGGTTGGACTATGAATATTTCTTTGTGACAGTTTCATGAGAAAACACATTCTTCACATCCATTTAGTAGATCTCCCAATTTTACTGTGCTGCAAAACAGAACAATCCTCAACCACTGGGGTACTTTTTGACTCCTGTAAATGTATATACAAAGTCAGATCCTGGAATCTGTGAATAACCTTTCACTCTTAGTCGTGCCTTGTATCTATCAATAGTACTATCGTCATGGTACTTGGCCGTGAAAATCAACTTCGCATCCACTGCCTTCCTGCCTGGTGGTAGGGGTGTCTTCTCCCATGTTTCAAAAGCATAGATCTCAATTATGTTTCCTTCAGTGGCCTTCTTACACAAATACAAGTCTGTGTATGTGACGGCCTACACAAAAGAATGGACTATTTCATTAAACGGCCTAAGCAGACTAACGGTCCTTGACTGCTTTGCTGTCATGTAACATCAACTCTGAGGATGATTTAATAGAATGCAATACCTGTCTGATGATTGTAGTGCACATGACTTCCGCTTGACATCCCTCACTCTTCCTCCTCTTTGAAATCACGTTTTGTCAACTGTTGTCCTAGACTGATCTGAGAACTCAACTGCTCTCTACTAATATCAGATACATGAAGGGACCAATTGAACCTGGATCATTGGCTTCAATGGAGGAAACTTCAAGGGAGATGGAGCAGTCTTAAAAGATGTAGGTGAATGAGGAGATTTTTTCCGATGGAAATGTGTCAATCCCTAACTGTGGCATGACCGATAATGAAACCATGCCTAGGATGGGATATGTTTGCTGCTACAAACATTCTTGTTGTTCTTGATACTCTTATTGCTGCTGCTATTGCTGTTATTGTGGCTCTTGCTCTTGCTGCTACTGCTGTTGTTGTTGCCGATGCAACTGCTATTGCTAGGGTGAAGAAAACGCTTGAATAGGATAGACTGAATTTGTGGCTGGATTTTGTATACTCTGCTGATTAGCTTAGGTAGGAGGTAAGTGAGACTGCTACACGGGATGCAAATGTTGAGAAGCACACCAATGTCTTGCTTGATGTTAATGAGGTATGAACCAGGCCTTATAGAACTCCATGTCTTGTGATTTGACCAACTGGAAAGTCTATTATTCACAACACCGCCAAGCCTTTGAAATTTTTCTTGGTCCAATAAAGATACCTCACCGTCCAGGACCTATGGATTTCATGGCACAATCATATGGAGATCGCCAATAGCATACAATGTTGTCCCACAAATGTTCCAGTTCTAAGTCAGTTCTCTCTTTATGCCACAACTGCCAAGGATTTGCTGTGAGTTGTAGGTGACCATGGAGAATGCGTGTAAGCCGGACAGTGCGGATCACGGCTTGAGGCTTCCTTGAATGTGCAATCTGGCTGTGGAAAATCTGTGCGAGATTGACCAAAGAATGGGTGGATCAATAAAACTTTGAGAAAGTTACGCCCGGCTAAAGGTTGGACCACCGAGGGGAAAACAAGTGACGGGAATTTATCCCCAAGGACCCTCGGAAGACCCAACAAGGCCGAAGCGCGCCTTGGGGCCCATTTAATCAATGAATCAAGGATCATTGAGGGCCAAGGATGCTTAAGAATGGCGCCCCGGTGTGTTGTTGCCAGGAATGGCTCTTCAGGCGGCCATCATCGCCGCTAGTGGTACTGCCAGCGGCAGATTGCCGTGGTTCATGGAAACGGCCATATCTTGGCCGTTCCTCCATGGAATGATGCAATTATTTGTGCGTTGGAAAGCTGCGAATATGAGCTACGTGATTCTGATGGAATAATACCCATCCTATGTCCTTACAGAGCCGTACACGGCTGGCCGACTTGGGTCACCTAGGATGTGTCACCATGTATATGTAGTCTTGTATGTTGACACTTGAATAACAAGTACAGTTTACTCCCACTGTGCCACACATGTTCCCGTGCTCTTCCAAGACAATCCTACACTTCCGTAAACCTGGGAAGGTGTACACAGCCTCCCCTTAGTCACCGTTGCCGTCGGTTGGTGCCTACACCATCCAATTGAGGCTAGCACACCGCCCCCGGTTTATACTTGGTATCAAAGCCACCCTTGGCTCAAGAGAAGTACATCAGACCATCTGCTCTAGAGGGACGGGCTCGAGCCTTGTTGCAGTCCTTTTCTACGTTGATGACCTCGTTATCTTCTCTCCATGAATCACTGAGATGAACAACGCCAAAGAGCTTTTGACTAGACAGTATGATATGAAAGATATGGGGGAAATCGGCACATAAGACACTGTGCCTGAGTAACATGTCTATTCATGGCCTCCGCTCAAATGACCATCAAGCATTTTCTTTCCGGAGGCACTTGCACCACCACTCTTCTAGTTTCATGCCCAAGGTACATGATTCATATGGCTTGGACAAAAAACAAGCAAGGTGCAATGGGGAGTTTTGAGAATAGATGAGATATACTCCCTGCTTCTCTTGACCCGTTTCATTCCCCGTTGCAGACCTGGAATCCCTATTCTAGAGATGCATCAATGTTGATTGTTTTTTTGTCCAGATTTCTCCATCAGCCACTCGCTCATGGGGGTGATAAACTATGGCCCTTGTGGCACACGCCTACTTAGGTGACTCTAACCTCATTTGTCATTCATCCTAACCTGTTGCAAAGCTAGGCATGCACACTACCCTTATATTTCTAGCATGTGTGTTGTGATTTTACAGCAAATGTATGGATGGTTGTGTGTTTGTTTGTGTGAGTCCACATCTGCAACTCATGCCAGTGATTGTAACTCACATGTCACTGAGGATAGGCTGGGATTATAGGGTCAATCACTGGAGTCTATAAATGAGCACAGATATTGAACCGTACATTTTCACAGTCCTTACCTAAATCCTTGTTATCTTCCTCACCATCACCCTCACTCGTATCCTTACCCTCCGCCCCTCGTGCTTCCGTCTCCGCCCTCTTCCGCCCCCACTCTGCCCTCGCCTGCCTCCGCCCCCTCCCTAAACCCTTGCCTTCACCCTCAATTCTGCCCTCAACCTCGCCTTCCCTCTCACCCTCCCCTATCTCCCTGAACTCTCCTTTATCCTCCTCCTTGCCCTTCCCATCATCCTACCCCTCTTCCTTGTCCTCCCCCTCACCCTCTTCTTCTCCTCCGTCCTCATTCTCGTCCTCCCTTTTCTCACTCACCCCCTCTCCCTTCCCCTCTCCCTCCCCAACTCATTTTCTCTCCTTTTCTCTCTCCCCCTTCCTTCTTTGCATCCCCACCCCCTCCTACCTCTCCCTCATCCTTCCTCATCTCGTCTCCCTTCCCCTCCCCTTTTCCCTTCCCCAAACCCTGATCTTGCTCCTGCCCCTATCCCTGTCCCTGCTCCTGTCCCTCCACTTTCAATCCCCCTTTCTCTCCTCCTTCTCCTCCCGTCTCCCACTCCCTCCTCCTTTTAGTTCCCCTCAGCCTTCCCCTATCCCTCCTCCTAACATTGTCCCTCCCCATCCCCCCCCTCCCTCCCATCCCCATACTCCTCCCCCTTCCTCTCTTCCTCTTTCCAAGTCCCTTCCCTCTCTCTTTTTCCTGCTCTCTCTGGAACCTCTCTCTCTCCCTATTCCACTCTCTCTTCCTCTCCCTTCTTCTCTCCCTCTCCATCTCCCTCTCCTCCTCCTTCTCCCTCTTCCTCTCCTTTTCCTTTTCCCTCTCTCCCTCCCTCTCCCCCTCACCATCCCTCTCCCTCTCCCTCCCTATCTCTATCCCTCTCCATATCCCTCTCCTCCTCTTCTTCTCTCTTCCCTCTCCCCTCTCCCCTCCTACTCCCATTCTCTCTCCCCCTTCCTCTCCCTCTACCTCTCCCCCTCCCTCTCCCTCACCCCTCCCTTCCTCCCTCACTCAGGTCCACGTCCACACCCATGGCTACGCCCAAGCCCATGCCCATGCCCACTCCCACATCTACATCCATGTCCATGCCCACGTCCANCTCTCCACCTTCTCCTCCCGTCTCCCACTCCCTCCTCCTGTTAGTTCCCCTCAGCCTTCCCCTATCCCTCCTCCTAACATTGTCCCTCCCCATCCCCCTCCTCCCTCCCATCCCCGTACTCCTCCCCCTTCCTCTCTTCCTCTTTCCAAGTCCCTTCCCTCTCTCTGGAACCTCCCTCTCTCCCTATTCCACTCTCTCTTCCCCTCCCTTCTTCTCTCCCTCTCCATCTCCCTCTTCCTCTCCTTTTCCTTTTCCCTCTCTCCCTCCCTCTCCCCCTCACCATCTCTCTCCCTCTCCCTCCCTATCTCTATCCCTCTCCATATCCCTCTCCTCCTCTTCTTCTCTCTTCCCTCTCCCCTCTCCCCTCCTACTCCCATTCTCTCTCCCCCTTCCTCTCCCTCTACCTCTCCCCCTCCCTCTCCCTCACCCCTCCCTTCCTCCCTCACTCAGGTCCACGTCCACACCCATGGCTACGCCCAAGCCCATGCCCATGCCCACTCCCACATCTACATCCATGTCCATGCCCACGTCCACGCCCACGCCCACAGCCATACCCACGTCCACGAACAAGGCCACTCCCATACCCACGTCCATGGTCATGTCCACAATCCATTTCCACGTTAGTGCCATACCCGATCCTCACCCACACCCTCATCCACGCCCACGTTCACGCCAACGCCCACGTCCACACCCATGTCAATCCTAACATCCACATCCACACCCACGTCCACAAACACGCCCACATCCATGTCCATGCCAATGATTACACCCACGCCCACATCAATGCCTTTTTCTACACCCACATTCCATCCCCTGTCCACACTAGCAATGCATTCACGCCCATGCCCATGCCTAAGCGTGCATCCATGTCCACGTCCACACCCACAACCACGACCATGACGAAGTCCACGCCCATGCCCACAAACACGCCTATACCCACATCCACATCAACTTCCACGCCCACGTCCACGCCCATGCCCATGCCCACACTCACGAAAATGTCCATGTCTACACCTACAACCACTCCCACGTCCACGCCCATATCTATGTCCACATCCATGTCTCACCACAGTCGTTGTGCATTTTGCTGCTGCTTTTACTTCTTTCACTACTCCTTTTGTTGCTACTTTTGCTTCTCCTACTACTACTACTACTACTACTACTACTACTACTACTACTACTACTACTACTACTACTACTACTACTACTACTACTACTACTACTACTACTACTACTACTACTACTTCTCCAGTTGCCAGTCTTGTAGTCCTTGGTGTTGCCTCTCCTCTTGCGGTTACTGTTGTTGCTACGCATGCTTCTAAAAATGTGATGGATGCCGCTTCAACCACTGAAATGGTGGAAACATTTGCGCAGGAAACAATGTAGTTATAAGAACAAATTTAACAAGGTGCACATCTTCTTATGGCACACTCGAGGCCTTGTCCAAGTTTTTGGGGCATCTGGGCGATTTTCCAATTCTTGGAAATCGTGCGAGCGGTCGAGGTCACCTCCGCTCGACCGCTGATGCAAGGAGGAGGGGCGAGCGAAGTTGCGTCGGCGTGTGGAGTACGCCAGGATGGGGTTTCACTTGCACCTATGATCACGTGTTCCAAAGGCGCAACTCGAGGTTGCATGTCTCCCTTGTGACGAGTGGCATGACGGTCACGCTACTTGCTGAGAGGTTTTCTCGGAGGCGAGCTCTCAACAACGCGCACGGTCAACGGTGACAGCAGGACCGCTAACTGTGCGCGGTCGCAGTATTCCGGAGGCATGCGCAACACGGTGACCGGACTCACCGCCGGGAGGCAAACGGGACCAACGAGGCGGCTCGCCGGAGAAGCGTGCACCCACCGCGCGGGCGGACATGATTCAAGACAGATCATCGATCTGGATAGATCGACGGCCGGGAACTTCTCGCACTAAGCATTAGGTGCAAGTGGGGCACCGGGTACAGTGCAAGTAGCTTGTTGAAGCAGGCTAGGAGAGTAGTAGACCAGGGCCAAGACAGGCCGGCCAAACAGTGTAAATACCTTGCACTCTATTCATTGCAATGAACCTGGTAACCTGTGTTCTTCCAGCTCTGGCTTCCATACATATCCAAGTCTATCTTTCCGCTGCGACTGTGATCTCCACACACCAAGGAAAAATCTCCAGAGAGCACACACTCTCACATCTGGTATCAGAGCAAGCGCCACGCGTTGGGTGGAAGTGCTACCGGAGCTTTACCAATTTCAAGGAGCGGAAGGCACTGAGTACGACGGACAATGTCGAGGCTGATCAAGAGGGAGATTGTTGGACCAGACTTTTAAGACAACGCAAGAGCCAACCCTCAGAATTTTCTATGTTTCCAGAGCATCCACACAGCCTACTATGCTCGCACAGGAGACAACGGGTGACTTCCACAAACTTCGAAGACGTCACATTTTCATCCCAGACTGCCGAATTGCTGCCGACATTTTTTCGATTGCTGCCAAAGTGCTGCCAAAATTTTCTAAGGCTCTCCAATGGCTCAAAGCAATCAAGAGCCATGGAACAGGCTCTACACCAGATTTTCAAGCACCTAGGAGCCCTCAAGCTAGAGAACGAGCCACTCAATTGGTAGATGGCTGACCTGCGGGATGGGACTAACGCTCGACAGGATCGGTGGCCCGGTCGAGAAGTCCGCCAAGACCCAAGCCAAGGGCTCCGCAACCGTTCAATCCCTCAGTAAAGGGAGTGAGAGTGCGGACATGGTTGTTCACAATGAACAGCTACTTTGGGCCTTTGGGTCACCCTCCAGAGGACAATGCTATGCGTGTGTCATTTGCAATGGCACTGCTACGCGAAGCAGCATTGGAGTGGTGGATGTAGCTGAATATGCTGGCCACTCGAGGTGGAGGTGAGAGAGCAGCTGTGCAGCATGCCGTGTTGTGGCAGCCCCGGGCAGGGCAAGCTGAAACTTGCATGTTGACGACATGGGAGCAGTTTGAGCAGGCCATCAGGGATTGGTTTAATCTCGTGATCACCTCCTTGGTTGCATGCAACAAGTTGAAGCAGTTAAAGCAGATTGGCTCGGTCCATGAGTACACGCATCGATTCTTGGTGCTGTGCTTGGATGTTTACAACATGAGTGAGCCGCAGATGGGAGAAAAATACCATGATGGTTTGAAGTCTGAAATTCAGCACACGCTGGCCCAGAGTGGAGTCATGGAGTTCCAGGCGATGGTGGCCACTGCTGAGCGCATTGACGCGCTATGCTACCATCGAGGGGGTTTCTGTGAGAAGCAAGAGAATCTCCAACGACGAGCAGAGTACCAACAAACTGACCCCATGGAGATCGACATGGTGCAAGGAGGCCAGCATCTAAGCAAGCTGCATGGTGGAAATTGTTGGATATGCGGGAAGCCTCGATGCCACAAGAAGGACTACAAGAAGAAGCAGCAGGGAAACGGCAACAAGCAGTGAGTGGCGGACGGCCAACTGCTGCAAAAATTTTGTCCGCATCAGCAAACACCAGCCCCGAAAGTCCTTTGACAATAAGGGAGCTGCCGATTGTATTGCTCTGGAGCGCAGGAAGCGGGAGCATTTCGAGAATCCTCCTGAAAGCTGAGATTTCATCAGCTGGTTCTGCGGACGGTGAGGGTCGCCAGACTCGCCGACAGATTAAAGCATTATTGGATTGCGGCACATCGCACTCTTTTTTCAGCAACGAGCTTGCAGAAAGGTTGAGGCTTGCATGGCTACCTGGGAAGCCAACGAAGGCTAAGTTGGTCCAAGGAGAGCTAGAGTGCGGATTGCCTCTGAAGCCTTGGAGGGTCCATCTGGGCAAGCTGCCGTGCGAGGTGAGCTTTTGCACTTGCCGGACGGATACCTATGATGACATTCTTGGGCGTAACTCGCTGCACCGGTAGAATCCTGCAGTGGATTGGGTGTGCAGCCAGGTGAAAGTGAAGAAATGCAGAGAGAAAATCGTTTTGGTATTGTGAGAAGAAGGGAAGGACTCCAAGGCAGGCAAGGTGTTGCAATTGAGTTACGTGCAGCTACAGCACTGTCAGTGTAAGGGGGGATCAAGTGTACCTTGTGTGGGTGCGGCAGAAGGAAGCTGTTGAACAGGTGGAAGTGTTGGTAGCAGATGCAAAGCAAAAGGAGGGTGAGCAACAAAAATCAATAGCACTAGAGCTATCAAAAGGCGTTAAGGGAGTGTTGGACAGCTATGGTGACGTGTTTCCTGCTAAGCTGTCAAAGGGTTCACCACCCAAGAGAGACATTGACCACAAAATTGAGATGGTTCCGAGAGTAACTCTAACAATACGGGGTGCTTCTTACATGAGCAATAATGAGCTGGGTGAGCTGAAGAAGCAGTTGGAGAAGTTGACCGATTAAGGGTTCATCAAGCCGTCGGTGTCACCCTACGCTGCACCGGTCCTCTCCGCAAGGGAGCTGCGGATGTGTGTGGACTATCACGCACTAAACAACGTAACAGTCAAGAACCGGTACCCGATGCCAAGGGTCAAGGATTTGTTTGACCAACTGAGGGGAGCGTAGTACTTCAGCTGGATTGACTAAAATACTGGGTACCATCATATCCGGATTGTAGCGCAGGATGTGGAGAAGACAGCATTTTGGACGCTGTATGGCCATTTTGAGTACCTCGTGATGTCATTTGGGTTGACCAACGCTCCTGCAACATTCATGAGCCTCATGAACAGGATCTTTCACCCTCACTTGGACCAGTTTGTAGTGGTGATCCTTGACGACATCCTCATCTACTCTCAGACCTTAGAAAACATTTAGCAACACCTTTGACAGGTGCTGGACATTCTTTGCAAAGAAAATCTATTTACGAAGCTCTTCAAGTGTGAGTTCAAAAGGCAAGAGGTGGAATTCCTTGGGCACATCGTGAGTGGCAAGGGTCTCCGTATGGACCCAAAGAAGGTGGAAGCAGTGAAGCAGTGGCCGACACCAAAGAGTGTGTGTGACATTTAGTTCTTCCTATGATTTGTCAACTACTATTCATCCAAGGATACGCAGAGAAGGGTGCGCCGCTGACTCACCTGCTGAGGAAGGATCACTAGTGGGAATGGGGCGATCAGGAGTAGAAGAGCTTTTGAGGAGCTCAAGGCTACAATGTGTGACCCTCCGGTCCCAGTGCATCCGGATTCATCCAAGGAGTACGTCATGGCGACGGACGCAAGCAACTATGCCATTGGGGGAGTGCTGATGCAGGATCATGGAAAGGGGCCGAAGCCGACTGTGTACGCATCGCGCAAGCTGCAAGGTACAAAGCTTAACTAAGCAATCCATGCAAAGGAGATGCTAGTGGTGATCCATGCGTTCAAGCACTAGAGGTGCTACCTTGAGTCACAGCACTACGTGGTCTTCACGGATCATTGTACCGTGAAGTACCTGAAAACACAACCAAATCTCAATCATAGGAAAACTCATTCAATGGAGTTCTTAGAAGGAAGCTTTGACTATGAGATCCAATACAAGCCGAGGAAGGTGAATCCGGCACACCCTCTGTCGAGGAGGCCGGACTTGAGCCTCAACGCTATCCTAGTGGTAATGGGATCTCCAATCATGCATAGCCTGTTAAAGCAAGTTCTGGCCCAACTATGGCATGGATGGTGAGTTCATGGGTGGTGAACTAAAAGACGCCACGTGGGATGAAATGTATTGGTGAAAGGGGCAAGAGCAAAGGATTGTCGTGCCTGACTATGCGCCATTGAAGCAGTTGCTATTGGAGGAGGCGCATGACACCCACTACTTGAGTCACGTCAACTTTGACAAGACGCTCAAAGCCTTGACATGCCAATACTGGTGGTCTTTAATAGCGACTGACAACAAGAGGTTTGTGAGCAGTTGCGATGTTTGCAAATGCATAAAGGCCCAGAGGACCAAGCCACCTGGGGAGCTACAGACATCTCGCTCGACTTCATTGGCGGTTTGCTTGTGACGCAGTAGGATAACAACACGGTGTTGGTGGTGGTGGACCAATTCTCCAAGATGAAAAATTTCATCGCATGTCTTGAGAGCATCACAGCTGCTGGGGCAGCTCAACTCCTCCTCATTTGTCTCATCAAGTTGCATGGAGTGCCGCTATAATGAGGTGCCCTTCTTTTTCTTGCCTACTCGGGGCCTCGACCGAGTTTGAGGGGCATCTGGGCCATTTTCCGTTTTTTGGAATTTGGCTCACGGTCGAGCTCGACTCTGCTCGACCGCGGCTGTGGGATACAACTAGGAGGAGTGGGAGCAAGCACCGGCGTGGATTTCACACCGGCACTAGGGGACTGTTTTGCACGAACCCCCACATGGAATTCTGAACACGCCACGCGAGCGTGGCTGTCGCCCCCTTGGCGAATAGCCTTTGGGACACGCTATCCGCCGAGGGGTTCTCTCCAGGGGGAGCTCTCGACATCAAGCACGGTCAATAGGAGAGCCAGGAACAGTGACTACATCCGTACAAAGGTCTGAGTACCACCGGTGGTGTGTCCAATACGGTGAACACACCCACCACCAGGAGGTATACAAGACCAACGAGGCGGCTCACCGAGAGACAGGATGGACCGTAGATCAGGACGATCGACGGCCGGGGACTTCTTGCATAAGGCACTAGGTATAAGTAGGGCACCGAGTTCAGGTGCAATGAGGACACTGAGTACAAGTGTGAGTAGCTTGTTGTAGCAAGCTAGGAAAGCAGTAGGCCCAGGCCAGTGCTAGCCGGCCGAACAGTATGAATACCTTGTACTCCGATCATTGTAGTTAACTTGTATTTTCCAGCTCTGGCTTCTAGACTTCTCCAAGTCTATCTTTCTGCTGCAACTGTGCCCTCCACACAGCAAGGATTAATCTTCAGAGAGCACCCACTCTCACATCTGGTATCAGAGCCAGAGCCACGCATTGGGCGGAAGCGCTTCCGGAGCTCACCAAACTTCAAGGAGGAAAGGCACTGACTACGCCGGACAACGTCGAGTTTGATCGAGAGGGAGATTGCTGGACCAGACTTTGAAGCCAACGAACGAGCCAGCCTTTGGAAGTTTTTTCTATGTTTCAGAGAGTCCACACGGCCTACCATGCATGCGCAGGAGATGACGGATGACTTCTACGCACTTCGAAGACGTCAGATTCTCATCCCGGACTGCCTAATACCTGCCAACTTCTTCTTTATTGCTGCCAAAACACTGCCATTTTTTTTCTAAGAATCTCCTACGGCCAAAAATCATCCAAAGTCATGGAGCAAGCCCTGCAGTAGATCGTAGAGCAGCTAGGAGTCCTCAAGCTGGAGAAATGAGTGGCTCAATCGGCAGATGGCTGATATCCGGGACGGGACTGACGCTGGACAGATGCGGGCGGCCAGGTCAAAGAGTCCGCCAAGACCAAAGCCAAAGGCTCCGGAACCGTCCAATCCTTGTGTCAAGGGAGCAAGTGTTTGGACCTGGTTTTTTGCGATGAAGAGCTGCTTTGGGGCTCGGGGTCACCCTTCAGAGGTCGAAGTTGTGCGTGTGTCATGCACAGTGACACTGCTACGTAGAGCAGCATTAAAGTGGTCGAGGCGGCTAAATGTGCTGGTTACTCAAGGTGGAGGTGGGAACGCAGCTATGCAACATGTCGTGTTGTGGCAGCTAGGCGCAGGAAAAGCTGAAGCTCATGTGCCGACGACATGGGAGAATTTTGAGCAGGCCATCAGAGATCGGTTCGATTGAGTAAATGACTCCATGGTTGCACAGAACAAGCTTAAGCAACTAAAGCAGATTGGCTCGGTGCAGGAGTACATACGCCATTTCTTGGTGTTGTGCTTGGAGATTGACAACATGAGCAAGCCAGAGATGGCAGACAAATACCACGATGGCTTGAAGGCAGAAATTCAGCACACGCTGGCACTTAGTGGAATGACGGAGTTCCAGGTGATGGTGGCCACTGCAGAGCATGTTGATGTGCTACGCTACCATCGAGGGGGTTGTGGTGAAAAGCCGGAACATATCAAGTGTCAAACACAGCAACAAACTAATCCCATGGAGATCAACATAGTGCAAGGAAGCCAGCACCAGAGCAAGCCGCAAGGTGGGAACTGTTGGATCTGTGGGAAGCCTTCGCACCACAAGAAAGACTGCAAGAAGAAGCAACAGGGAAACGACAACCAGCAGTGAGGGGCGGACGGCCATCTGCCGGAAAGTCCTTCAATAACTAGGGAGCTGCTGAGTGTATTCCTACGGAGCAAAGGAAGCGTGAGCGTTCCGGGACTCCTCCTGGAAGCCGAAGTTTTATCGGCTCAATCTGCGGACAGCGAGGGGCGCCAGACTCACCGGCAGATTAAAGCATTGTTGGATTGCAGTGCGCCGCACTCATTCTTTAGCGACGAGCTTGCAAAGAGGTTGGGACTTACACGGCTACTCGGGAAGCCAACTACGGCCAAGTTGGTGCAAGGGGAGCTGGAGTGCGGACTGCCTCTGCAGCCTGTGAGGATCCGTTTGGGCAAGCTGTCGTGTGAGGTGAATTTTTGTACGTGCCCGATGGATGCCTACGAAGCCATTTTGGGACATGACTAGCTGCACCGGTGGAATCCTACTGCAGATTGGGTGCGCAACCAGGTGAAAGTGAAGAAATGAGGAGAACAAATTGTTTTGTCGCTGTGCGCTGAAGAGAGGGACTCCAAGACATGTTAGGTGCTACAGTTGAATTGCGTGCAGCTGAAGCACTTTCAGTGCAAGGGGGACCAAGTGTACCTCGTGTGGGTGTGGCAAAAGGTAGCAGCTGAAGAGGTGGAAGTATTGGCAGCAGAGGTAAAGCAACAAGAAAGAAATCGTCAGAAAGCACCAGCAACAGGGCTGTCGGAAGGCATCAAGGGAATGTTGGACAGCTGTAGTGACGTGCTTCCTCGTGAAATGCCAAAGGGTTTACCACCAAAGCGGGACATCTACCACGGCATTGAGCTGGTACCTAGAGCATCTCCAACGATGCGAGCTACTTATCGCATGAGCGATAATGAGTTGGGTGAGCTGAAAAGGCAGTTGGAGGAGTTCACGGAACACGGGTTCATCAGACCATTGGTGTCACCTTACGTTGCACCGGTCCTCTTTGTGAAGAAGAAGACAAGGGAACTGCGGATGTGTGTGGACTATCACACACTGAACAACGTAGCGATCAAGAACCGGTACCCACTGCCAAGGGTCGAGGAGCTATTTGACCAACTGTGGGGAGCGCAGCACTTTAGCAAGATTGAGTGGAGCTCAGGGTACTATCAGATCTGGATTGTGGAGCAGGATGTGGAGAAGATAGCATTTCGGACTCGGTACGGCCATTTTGAGTACTTCGTGATACCGTTTGGATTGACCAACGCTCCTGCAACATTCATGAGCCTCATGAATAGGATCTTCCACCCTCATATAGACCAGTTCGTGGTGGTGTTCCTTGACGACATCCTCATCTACTCCCAAACTCTAGAAGAGTATCAGCAACATCTTCGGCAGGTGTTCGACATTCTTCGGAAAGAGAAGTTTTTAGCAAAGCTCTCCAAGTGTGCGGTCGATAAAAGGGAGGTGGAGTTCCTTGGACACATTGTAAGCGGCAGGGGTGTCACCATGGATCCAAAGAAGGTGGAAGTAGTGAAGCAGTGGCCAAGACCAAAGAGTGTGCGTGACATCCAAGTCTTCCTCGGGTTTGTCAGTTACTACCGGAAATGCATCTGGGGATATGCATAGAAGGGTGCACCACTAACACAGCTGCTAAGGAAGGATCACCAATGGGAATGGGACGATTAGGAGCAGAAGAGCTTCAAGGAGCTCAAGGCTGCAATGTGTGACACTCTGGTCCTCGTGCATCCGGATTCATCCAAGGAGTACGCCATGGCGATGGATGCAAGCAACTATGCCATTGGGGCGGTACTGATGTAGGATCACGGGAAGGGGCTGCAGCCAATTTCATACGCATTGCATGAATTACGAGGTGAACTACACAATCCATGACAAGGAGATATTGGCAGTGATCCATGCGTTCAAGCACTGGAGGTGCTACCTCGAGTCGCAGCGGTGCGTGGTCTTCACTGATCATTACACCCTGAAGTACCTGAAGACGCAGCTAAATCTCATTCACCGGCAAACTCGTTGGATGGATTTTCTTGAGGGGAGTTTTGAGTACGAGATCCAGTACAAGCCTGGGAAGGTAAACCCGGCAGATCCTTTGTGGCGGAGGCCGGACTTGATCCTCAATTCCATCTCAGTGATGATGGGATCTCTAGCCATGCATAGCCTGTTCAAGCATGACTATGGCGTGGACGGAGAGTTCACGGGTGGTGCGCTAAAAGATGCCATGTGGGATGGAGTGTACTAGCGAAGGGGGCAAGAGCGGAGGATTTTTGTGCCAGACTATGTGTCATTGAAGCAGTTGTTGCTAGAGGAGGCCCATGACACCCACTACTCGGATCACTTTGGCTTCAACAATACGCTCAAAGCCTTGGCATGCCAATACTTGAAGTTGTCAATGGCAACAGATTGCAAGAGGTTTGTGAGCAGTTGTTATGTGTGCCAACGCATTAAGGTACGGAGGACCAAGCCACCTGAGGAGCTACAACCATTGCCTGTACCTGAGAGGCCATGGACAAACATCTTGCTTGACTTCATTGGCGAGTTGACTGTGACCTAGCAAGGTGATAACACAGTGTTGGTGGTGGTGGACCGGCTCTTCAAGATGGCACATTTCATTACATGTCCGGAGAACATTACGGCTGTAGGAACTGCTCAACTCCTCCTTAGTCATGTCATCAAGCTACATGGAGTGCCGCAGCCGGTGTTCTCAGATCACGATCCACGCTTTACTTCGCAGTTCTGGAGAGATCTCATGGAAAAGCTGTGCACGCATGTGCAGCTGACCACAACATACTACCCACAGAGCGATGGACAAACAAAGCCCACAAACCAGACTTTGGAGCAACTGTTATGGACCATGGTCCCACCGGATGGAGAGGGTTGGGAGAAAAGCTCGGAGTGGCAGATTCTGCATACAACTCAGCGGTGTCAGCATCAACAGGGAAGTCACCATTTGAGGTGGTCTACAGCCACAAGCCACTGAGCCCAGCCGCCCTTGCTACGGCAACATCTCTTTCGGCTGTGCAGCAGAGTGCTGATGGACTTTCCACCACTTGGGACTTGGTACGCTAACGGCTATTGAATGCATAAAGCACCAGAAGCAGTAGGCAGATAAGCATCGCTCTATGGAGGAGTTCCAAGTGGGAGATCAGGTGATGGTGAACTCTGCTAATCTGCAGTTGATGGGAGTAGGGAGTCCCAAGTTGAAGCCGCAATGCGTGGGTCCATTTTGCATTCTGGAGATGCGGTCCGCTGTCACTTACAGGCTGGAGCTGCCAGCTCACTACACCATCCATCTAGTTTTTCACATCTCCCTGCTTCGTGCATATCGTGACCCCAACATCTTCTTTGAGGGTTGCGGGACAGGTCCACCTCGTACTGTCCAGGTTGAAGGAAGTGAGGAGTTTGAAGTGGAGAAGATTCTAGGAGACCGTCAAAGGGGACATCGGCGTGAGTTTCTGGTGTGGTGGAAGGGGTACCCAGCGGAGCACAACTCTTGGGAGCCTGAGGCCAACTTCCATGCTGGGGGTACCAACACTATTCTCCAAGAGTATCTTCGGCGCTACGGGACGTCGTGCCTCCGACGCGGGGGGGGGGGGTGAATGTAATGAGGTTGAGGGGCATCTGGGCCATTTTCCGTTTTTCAAAATGTGGCTCGCGGTCGAGCTTGACTCCGCTCGACCGCATCTGTGGGATACAAGGAGGAAGAGTGGGAGAGAGCGCGTGAGCGAGCGCCGGTGTGGAGTTCACGCCGGCGCTTGGGGGCTGTTTTGTGCGAAGTCCCACGTGGCGTTCTGAATACGCCACGTGAGGGTGGCTGTCGTCCCCTTGGCAAATAGCATGTGGGACATGCTATCCGCCGAGGGGTTCTCTCCGGCGGGAGCTCCCGACATCGTGCACGTTCAACAGGAGAGGCCGGAATGGTGACTGCAAACATGTGACGGTTGCAGTAAAACCAGCGGTGTGTCCAACGCGGTGACCACACCCACCGCCATGAGGCATACGAGACCAATGAGGCGGCTCGCCGAGAGATAAGATGGACCGTCGATCGGGACGATCGACGGCCGGGGACTTCTTGCACAGGGCACTAGGTGCAAGTAGGGCACCGGGTTCAGGTGCAAGTAGGGCACCAAGTACAAGTGCGAGTAGCTTGTTGTAGCAAGCTAGGAAAGGAGTAGGCTGATGCCAGGGCTAGCCGGCCGAACAATATAAATACGTTGTACTCTGATCATTGTAGTTAAACTATGTTTTCCAGCTTTGGCTTCTAGACTTCTCCAAGTCTGTTTTTCCGTTGCGAATGTGCTCCCCACACACTAAGGATTAATCTTCAAAGAGTACACATTCTCACAGCCGTAGTCGGTGGTCTCAGATTACAATCCACGCTTCACTTTGTGATTTTGGAGAGATGTCATGGGGAAGCAGGGTACGAGGGTGCATTTAACCATAGCATACCACCCACAGCGCGATGAGCAGACGGACCGCACAAACCAGACATTGGAGCAGTCGTTGTGAAGCATGGTTCCACCGGATGGAGAGGGTTGGGAAGAGAAGCTCGGAATGGCAGAGTTTGCTTACAACTCAGTGGTGTCAACATCGACAGAAAAGTCACCATTTGAGGTGGTCTATAGCCACCAGCCACTGAGCCCAACCGCCCTTGTTACGGCAACATCTCTTCTGGTTGTGCAGCAGATTGCTGATGGATATGCCACCACTTGGGATGTGATGTGGCAATGGCTGTTGAAAGCATAGAAGCAGCAGAAGTAGCAGGCTGTTCTTTATTGATCTGCGGAGGAGTTCCAAGTGGGAGATCAGGTGATGGTGAACTCCGCTAACCTGCAGCTGATGGGAGTTAGGAGTCCCAAGCTGAAGCCGCAATGGGTGGGTCCGTTTTGCATTCTAGAGAAGCAATCAACCGTATCTTACATGTTGGAGCTGCTAACTCACTACACCATCCATCCGGTGTTCCACATATCCCTACTTTGTGCCTATCATGACCCTAAAACCTTCTTCTAGGCTAGCGGGACTACTCCGCCTCCTACTGTCTAGGTTGAAGGAAATGAGGAGTTTGAGGTGGAGAAGATTTTGGCGGACCGCAATAGGGGACGTTGGCATTAGTTTCTGGTACAGTGGAAGGAGTACCCGGCAGAGCATAACTCTTGGGAGCCAGAGGCCAACTTCCATGTTGCAAGTACCAACACTGTTCTCTAGGAGTACCTCAGGGGTGCCGAGACGTCACGCCTCCAACGGGGGGGGGGGGTGAATGTAACGAGGTGCCCATCTTCTTGTGGCACACTCAAGGCCTTGTCTGGGTTTTTGGGGTATCTAAGAGATTTTTCTAGTTTTTGGAAATTGTGCGAGCGGTTGAGCTCACCTCCGCTCAAGCGCCGATGCGAGGAGGAGGAGGAGGAGGAGGAGGAGGAGGAGGAGGAGGAGCGAGCAAATTCGTGTTGGCGTGTGGAGTACGCCGGCAAAGGAGGGCGTTTCGCTTGCACTTGCGATCGTGCGTTCCAAACACATAACACGAGGTTGGGTGTCTCCCTCTGAGAGAACCCGCCGAGGGGTTCTCTCAGAGGCGAGCCCTTGACAACGTGCACGGTAAGCGGTGACAGCAGGACCGCTGACTGCAACCTTGTGCGGTCACAGTATTCCGGTGGTGTACGCAACACGGTGACAGGACTCACCGTCGGGAGGCATGTGGGACCAACGAGGCGGCTCGCCGGAGCAGCGCGCCCACCGCGCAGGAGGATTGGATTCAAGACAGATCGTTGATCTAGATAGATTGACGGCCGGGAACTTCTTACACTAAGCATTAGGTGCAAGTAGGGCATTGAGTACATGTGCAAGTAGCTTGTGAAAGCAAGCTAGGAAAACACTAGACTAGGGCCAAGACACATGTATGACCAATGGCCTTGCCCGTGAAACTGGGTATCAACAAGTGTATTAGGAAGAGAACAAACTAGTGAACATGGACTGTTTGCACAAAGTGTTACACATCACACAGAGCCCATTAAATCTTTGATTCTATAGAAGGACTGTTCATCTGGGTTTGCTGACATGAAGTCATGTGGATGTTTTGTGAAAAATGTTTGTGGTGCAGGATCATACTTTTTTATTCACTTATCATCAAGTGTGTGAATTTGAGGTGATTAACGATAAATCCCAAGACAGGCCGGCCGAACAGCACAAGTTTCTTGTACTCTGTTCATTGTAATGAACCTGATAACATGAGTTATTCCAGCTCTGGCTTCCAGACATGTCTAAGTCTATCTTCCCGCTGCGACTGTGCTCTCCACACACCAAGGATAAATCTCCAGAGAGCACATGCTCTCACAACAAAGGTGGTGTCGCACTTTTGTAATGACGTTTCGAGCAACGGTGGTGCTTTTGACGACAACATGATAGCAGTTTGCCTGAAGGAAAAGGAAGCACTATTGAAAGGGAGAGGACAAGTGAAACTCACCCACCCGATGCAGATAACGTTTTGCAAAGATGCGCAAAAAACATGAGTTGAGTGAAGAATCAATTTTGAAATTTTTTTGGCCTTTGGTGATAACCTAAGCTTCACTTTTGAATGTTTTCTTTTGCCCACATCATTCCTCACTTACGCCTTATAAAAAAGGAAATTCTGACTTCACCTCGAAGGGAAGCCCAGGTATGGGAAAGCATTTACGGCATACATGTTACTAAGAACTCGTGTTATCTAAACAAGCAGGTATATATATGGATTTAGATGTGGACATGGCTGTAGCTATAAATACGAATGTTGATGTACATGTATGTGTGGATGATGTCAGTGTGGGTTTAGATGTATATGTAAAGGTATATAATGATTTAGATGTAGATATAAATGTGGATGTAGATGTAGATGTAGATGTAGATGTAGATGTAGATGTTGATCTACATGTATGTGTACATGTAGATGGAGATGTACACGTCGATTTCTATGAAGATGTGGATGTAGATGTATGTGTAAGTGTATGTTTACATTTAGGTTCATGTTTTCATGTAGTAGTAGATTTTGATGTACATGAATGTCTAGATGTATATAAACTTGTAAGGGTATATGTTGGGACTACCCACAAATTTTGATTGTGTGTATGTCCTACCCGGCGTTCAGAAGAATAAAAGCACTCTATCCGACGTTCGGAAGAATAAGACTCCCCTATCCAATAATGTGAGTGCAACGGCTATATCTCCAGCTCCTACACTTAGGTCATCATCGAAGTTTGTAGAATGGCATCCAGTGCTCGCTCAAAGGGTTTTCCCCTCTGCGTCACTCTGGGGGCAACCGTCATCGACAACTTGTGCAGGGAGACTTGAATAGTTCAAGTCTCTGGAGGCCCATTTCCATTTTTACCTCACCCCCTTGTTCTGGGTATGAAACGAGGGGGCGTATCATCCTGAACTCATGAGTTTGCACAAGTTTTCTGGTTTTGAAACTCGTAGCTTGTCCTAAACAAACTCAAATTTCAGTTTTGATGCATCGGCACAAAATTGTCGCGTACGAGGCACGATCATTAACTTTAAGCTCACTTTTCTTATGCGCTCCTTGCTCCTTTCTCTCACGCTTGCTCCCCCTATCCCTCATCCTTGCTCGCTCGCATGTGAGGAGGGCAAGTGGGGGCGAAGGCACAAGGCCACGAGACCTCGCCCTTGAGGCCCTTGCGGCTCCTTAGCAACCGATCGGGCTGAGGCTGCGATTGGCAATTGGCGGCTGGCCGGTTGATGGCCGGTCGGTCACATGGCCGGCCGTCATCTCCAGTTGACCGGCAACCAGCTAGCCAGCTGCCAGGGAAGTGCCAGCCATCAGCCAGCCCTCGCTGACGTGAGGGGTGGTGCGCAACAACCCCTCGCTTCAGCGAGGAGGGAGGCCAAACGGCCCTTCCGCTACATTCCTCTCCACTTATCATGAACCGTCTCGGCCCATGAACAACAAGCAGGATTGTCAGATAGTGAATCATCAAAACTGTGAAAGAAAATCTTTTATTTCAATCACTAGCTCAACATGAAACCTAAGGTGCAGCTTGTCGGTCAGAATGGCTAGCGGCCTCCCCCCATTAGGCTGCACCGTCAGCGCGACAACCATGTTGGACGTCCCCAACCTCCGATAGTCGCAATTCATGAATGCCACCCTACAGAATTGTTGTTCATTTATCGTGTTTAGATGGTGCCCCCTGAAACGCATCAATCTGTGTTAGCTGCTAGCTTGCTCCAACACTAGTTGACCACCTTTGTGACCAACCGAGATTCGAGCTCCCATGAGTTATGTTCAGGTCCACACCCGGCCAAATGAATGAGGTATTCCCGGACAACCCACGACCAGATTGCATGCTCTCGGTGCTGGAGTAGACAAAGAACCTCGTATTAGTCATCGGCAGCAAGGATTGTCGATGGTGGCTGAACGGTTCCCTCTGTCATGTATGGGGCTAACACGCTCACATGAAACACGTCATGTATCTTCCTACTCAGTAGAAGCAATAATCGGTATGCCAGTGGCGCGATGCGTGTAACGATAGGAAACGCCCCAATCCACTTCGACATAAGTTTTTATGCCCCTGAAGACTTCAGCCACCAAGGGCACAAAAACACGCAAAGTTTTAAGCAACACTTTGTCACCGATGCCAAACAAGACCTCACGGCGACTTTTGTCGACATATGCCTTTTGTCATTGACGAGCAGCTTGAAGGTGACCCTTCACCTCCTGTAACAATGAGTCTATGCGCTCGGCAAAGGATTCAGCAGAATGAACCTATCCTCTTGTACTCCCACTCTTCACTATTGAAGATGGCACAACAGGATGTCAGCCATTGTTCAACACAAATGGTATGAACCGTGTAGACTCGTTCACCACTTTATTCACCGCAAACTTTGCCGGATCTAGGAATTCGTTCCAAACATTCATGGCAAGGTCCACGTATATGTGGAGCATTTGTTCCAGAGTACGGTTCATACGCTCTATTTGTACGTTTGTTTGAGGGTAAAGGCTGACAACACTTGCGACTCATTGCCAAAGTATCATGCATCTTTTTCCATATCTTACTAGAAAATTTTCTATCTTGATCGAAAGTAATGCACAACGGCAGACCGTGGTGCTTTTCGACGCCGTCAAAGAAGAGACAAGCGGTCTCCTCTGCGTTCACATAAGCGACTGTAGGAATGAAGTGTGTCATCTTCGTTACAAGATCCACAACCACAAGTATTGCATCATGGCCACGGGCCGTGTTCGAAAGACCAGTAATCAAGTCCATGCAGATGCACTCCCATGGAGTCCCAGGTATGGGAAATGTTTGGAGGAGTCTAGCAAGCTTCTTGTTACTAGCCTTACTTTGAAGACATGGGTGGCATGTCATGCAATGCTTACGGACCTTGACACTCCATCCTGGCCACCAATTGTGGTCTGAGAGTGCTTGTCTGGTCTTTTGAGGTCCTACATGACCTGCGACCGACAGGTCATAGAACTGAGAGATAATCTTCGCTCGAAGGTCTCCCGAGAGTGGGACAACAACTTGTTCTCCATGTCAAAAGAATCCTGTGACCACCACTTATCCGTACTCGTCTAAATTTCAAGAGTCTTGAAACCAAGAATCCACACAGTATACCATCCGAATTCTGTTGACAAATCAATTGTAATGGATAATCTCTTGAGGTGGTTGTTGCAGAGGTGCAGGGGGTTGTGCTACTTGTACGATTGTTGTCGCAATGCCCATAAAACACCCACCGACCTCAGTGGTTACTTTTACTTCCACAGGCTATCGGCTTAGTGGATTGGCCACATTGATGCGTCCTGGTCGATATTCCCATGTGAACGAGAATCGGCTTAGGTATTTGCTCCCATGCGCCTTTTATCTTGACAGGTTTGGTTACATTTGGAAAACCACAAATGGGTCATGGTCGGTCACGATCGTCACATCCCCTTCAGCACACTTGAGGTAGCAACGCCACAACTTGAAAGTGTGTGCTACTGCATGGAGCTCTTCATCCCCAGTTGTGTACTGCATTTCTGTGGGGATGAGCTTCCGGCTCTCATACGCCACTGGGTGACCGTTCTGCATGAGGACGGCTCTGAGTCTTACTACCGACACATCACATCGAACCTCCCACGGTTGCGATTGATTCGAAAGAGCTAGGACGGGCGCTATGGATAGAAGCTCTTTGACTTTGAGAAAGACGTTCTTACTATCAGATGTCCATTCCCAAAGCATGGCTTTTCGCATGAGTCTGGTTAGAGGTGCTACCAGGATCAAATACCCTTGCATAAATCGTCGCAAGTAGTTTGCAAGGCCGAGGAAAGACCAAACATGCCCAATTTTTTTTGGGCGTGGCGAGTCTACCACGACTTGGACCTTTCGTAGATTGACACGGATGTCGTCCTTGTCAACGATGTGTCCAAGGTATTCAAGCTCATCTTGTGCAAACTTGCACTTGCTCACTTTCACGTATAACCATTTTTCCCGAAGGATTGCGAGGACTTCGCGCAAAAGTTCTACGTGCTCTTCCATGGATTTGGAAAAAACCATGATGTCGTTCAAGTAAACCAAGACAAACTGAATGAGTTTCTTGGCAAACGTTCATTTCATTTCTCCGTGGAAGGTTAGCGAGGCATTTGTAAGCCCGAAGCATAACACTCAAAACTGATAGTGTCCCATGTGTGCTCCAAACGCGGTTTTGGGCACATCATCTTTCGTGATGCGGATTCGATGGTACCCTAAAGACAAATACAAGGACAAAAACACTTTTTCCCATTGGAGTTGGTCAAACAATTCCTCAGTTTGCGAAAAGGGGAATCGATTTTTTTGTTGTGAGCTTGTTTAACGCCCTTTTGTCCATGCACATGCATAAACCACCATCTTTTTTGTTCACAAAAAGGATTGGCGCACCATACGGCAAGCTACTTGGCTCGATCCATCATTATGCAAGGTACTCTTTGATTTGGCATTTTGCCTCTTGCCTTTAACCTAGACTAAGGTGATAAATGTGTCTAAACCGAGGAGTTCCCTCTGGTTGCACCGGAAACGTGTGGCCCATGAATAGTTCTGGCAGAAGCCCAGTTGGTGGTTCTTGGAATACATATGAGAACTTTGCCAATACATAGTTGATCTCTTATGGCGTGTCTTCCTTCATGTCTTCCTCCACATTTTATAGCTGAGCCAAGAAGTATCAACAACCTTATCAAACACGTCTATTGACCTCCATCAGGGACAAGCCGGCATGGACTTTGAGTCGGGTCGGTGACAATTCCGTAATCAAAATCAACGTAAAGCGATGCTGTCCTTTTCTAAGGATCAAACGCTGTGATTCAAAGCACATTAGAGCCTTCTATTCGCGGAGCCAGGAATGGCCTAGCACCATGTCAAGGGGGTCAAGAAGGTTAAGTTACTTCAACGTGACAATCTCTGTGTACTCTTGAATAAAAAAAATGGATTTGCAGGTACCGATCACGGGTACCGTATGCTTGTCACTGAGGACAACTGCGATGTTTGATGGTTCGTACTTCAGGCCAACCTATCGGGTAAATCCAAGGCCAACAAAGGAGTCATCTCCTCCAATGTCAGTAAGTACGATCAAAGGAGCACCAGCTAGGTATCCTTTGAGCTGCATCGTCATGTTACCTCATCTCTTTCGAGTGAGCAGGCTTGACGACGGCAAGCCGAGTTTGTGATAAACACGGGAATCGGTATGGCGGGCGCCGCAACTCCCATGATTCACCCACTCCAGTCCACATCTTCTGGGAACGTGTGAATTTGGCTAGGACCTTCAAGCCCTTAAATCTGACAAGGTCAAAACCGTCGACCAAAGGTACCGCGAATGTGATTGAACTCACTGCTTTGAGGGTGTTTGCTTCAATCACTGCATTACACAATTCTTACACAATGGTTGTTGTTGCCACCACGAAGCATGTTCAATCATGCATCTCGTCCGAAGATGCATGGTTTAGTGGGAAATGGCGGTCAGCAGGCAAAAAATTAGGTTCAACAAGAGGGGAGAAAACAACAGAGAAGCTGAACTCGTCAAAAACTCAAATTGTTCAACATCCTCATAAAAAATGAACCCACACTTTTGATCCAGTTTCAGCCCTGAGTGGTTCCCACTAACGTCACTCAAGGGTGGAGAAAACCTGTACCACGGTCCTAACCGTTCCCACGGCCGGGTCCATTGTCACGACCACGACCCTGTCCATGGCCTTGTCTGTGGCCTCCTGCTACAACATCCCCACGAGGTGCTGCTGCTGCGGCTAATACCGCAGCCTCTTGTCTACCACAAGTAGTCTCAGGGCATTGAGTCCTAAAGTCGCCCGGTTGCATGCAGTTGTGGCAGAGTCCATCATGGAAGGTTGTGTTGTGACGCTCACGCGCCACCTGTAGCACGTCACTGGCAAGGTTGTGCTTGTGGTTTGGGGTCTTATACCCTCCGGTCTTCTTGACAAGAGGATTTGCAAACTGCTTTCCCTTGGCCCCACCCCGCTACCTGGCTGCCCTTTTGGCCCCCGTAGAGTCCATGCGCATGTCGCGACCTTGCTGTGCAAGCGCGTTCAGATGTGCATCCGAGTAGTTCTTCGGGTTCGCCAAATACACTTCACACATGTAGTCCCGCAATGCCCTCCAGCTTGTCCAAGCCTAAGTGGTTGCCATTGTGGTGGTCTTGTCCTTGAGCTTCTTGTTGGCATGACCCTAATGCAATTACTCAAACAGCAAGAAATCTGGGTACTTGAAGCTCTGCGGCCCATCGCCCTCGATGAAGCTTTCGGCTTCCTCCACAAGTAGGATGAACTCGCCCAAGTGGACTTCAAGCAAGCTATGCTGCAGCTTGAAGTCCTTGATCTTGTGGAAGGCATGTTGTGCCTCCTCACGTTCGATGCACTTCTTATGCATGATCACGGAGAAGGCCTCTCACAGCACAGGTTGTCACTCGAGATGCGGGTGCTGCGTACTCCACTCCTTGACCACATACTTGAAGAGTTGTTTTTCAAGTTGTGTCGTGGTAAGGTCGTCCCACTAACTGAGAAGAGCTTTGTGGACACGTGGAACGTCCTCCAACTGATTTAGCCGATCGGTCTACTTCACGCCCTTTCAAAAGATCTGTGCAATATGGAGAAAGGAAGTGTTCATGATCAGTCCCAAAGGCGTCGAGGCAGGCAAGTCGTCACTGCCACCGGCGGTGGCATCAGCAGTTGCTACGAGTTGCGATTGCTGCTGCACCCGCAGCTGAGTCACGCCCTACAACGCCTTGTCGAGGTCGTCCCATCGGCAGCTTCTCTCGAGAGCGACGCGACGCTGCAACAAGCTATCACGGTCGACGTCTGTGATGCTCTGCCTGACGTGGGCCGGCAGTTTGGCCAATGTGAAATTTAGCTCCGATACCACTGTAATGGCTATATCTCCAGCTCCTGCACTTAAGTCATCGTCAAAGTTTGAGAAATGTCATCTAGAGCTCGCTCAAGGGGTTTTCCCCTCTGCGTGACTCTGAGGGCAATCGTCATCAACGACCAGTGCAGTGAGACTTGAATAATTCAAGTCTCCGGAGGTCTATTTCCAGTTGGCCGGTGGCCAGCAAAGTGCTAGCAGTCGACCAGCCCTCGCGGACGCGAGGGGTGGTGTGCAACCACCCCTTGCTTCAATGAGGAGGGAGGGTCGAACTGGCCCTCCCGCTGACATTGTACCCACGAATATCTAGGATTCACAACATGTCGACACTGCATGCAATGCAGCGCCAACATACTTACGTCATCAACATCTTTGAATATTCACAAACCCCTCATTCCAGGGATTTGTTAATGTTCTTAGTAGAGGTTTGCGCATGGTTAGTATTGGGGGTCCGAGACTCCCCATGGGTTGAAAGGGAATCCGCAGGGCCTTGCTACGGTGTGGCCCAGCGGAGGGCTGAACTGGCCCTCCCGGTGACATTTTACCCATGAATAGCTAGGAATAACGACATGTCGACGCTGCATGCGATGCATCGCCAACATACTTACGACATCAAAATCTGTGAACATTCACAAACCCCTCATTCCAAGGGTTTGTGAATGTTCTAAGTAGAATTTTGCGTATGTTTCGTATTGGGGGTCCAAGACTCCCAATGGGTTGAAGGGAATCCGTTGGGCCTTGCTACCGCGGGGCCGAGCAGGAGCCCGCACAAAAACAAAACCCTAAACCCCTAATGTAGTTTGGGTTGTAGTTTGATTACGGTTTGAATCCTAAAACTAGAAGGGTTGGGTATGAGGGAAAACAAAATAGAACGAGTGTTTGCGCCGGATTTTGAAAACGGACGTTTTCTCTCAATCGGGATCAAGCGATGACTTGTTTGGTTTTCTCTTACACGCAAACCCGCTGGTTTGATGTAGGGTTTTCTGTTTTGCGTGTGCGAAGCTCACGCAAAACAAAGAAAACCCTGAATAAAACGAGGGGGATTGCGTGTTAAAAAAAACAAAGGGGTCATCGCTTGATCGTGATTTCTGCTCCCACGCAAGAATCGCGAATGAAATGGACATGCCCTAACTTGCTTCGCTCGATCAGGGGCGCATGCCGCTCATCGAGCATTGTGAAGCGACTGGGAAGGGCAGTCCTGTTTTTTAAGTTGCTAGGCAGGGCGCAAATATATTTTGTTTGTTGGGTAAAGCGTTGCCAACCCCCTCGGGGATTGGATAAAAGGGTTCTTATGCTAACGTTGTAAATGCAAATTTACAGGCATGTATACATGTATATGTAAACGTAGGTAAAGATTTCGAGGGATATATCTTATGTTTACAAAGATTGGAATTAGATATCAATGGTTGGGAAACACCTAGTAGGGAGTATATTGTTCCGTATCGGCAGAAATGATTGGTTAACCTCCTCGTATCCATCGGTCACATAATGAAACCATTATTTTGAAAATTTTGAGTAAAAAACATTCAATCGGAGAACATTTCCAATAATTTTCAACTTCAAATTCGGCGGGGAAATGAAAACATAGTAGATGAGGGAGATTTTGTACAACTCCATTATGACGATGTGTAATTGCCCAAATGCATGGAAGAAAAATTTAAGTAACAGCTTCTTGTGGTTACGGTGACTTTACATTCAATGGGTCAATATTTCATTACATGCACACACCCATGCTTCTTTGGGTTAGTTCTTTGTTAGTGTTAACGGCCACTTACATCAGGAAGGAAAAAACCGTTTTGTACGATAGTCTGGCTCGAACTCTGTACCCTGATCGGGCTTACTCGCCGGCCTGAGTTGAGTGAACAGTCGTTGGTCGTTAGAAACTTTTTGTCCGAGCCCTCGGGGCCGTTCCCAAATTATTAATCGCTTGGCGTAGACTTTCTTTTTCTGACTGATCACGGACTAGCCACGATTCAGTGTTCGACATAACCAACCAACAGTTTCAATCCTTTTGAAGAGCATCGACTTTCACTGTTTGGCTAGTTTTTCCTTCCCAATATAATACATAAACCATTAATCAAGAGTAAAATAATGTAAATTATTTATTAAAATTCAGATGTTAGGCAATTGCTTTATTTTAAATGCGCGACAAGAGGGGAAACATTGAAATAGAAGATTCCGCTATGGGGTTGGGTTTGCGGGTGATCATGCTTGATGAGGATCACCCGTTGGGAAGTATTGAAAATCTTACATATATAGGATAACTCAATCAACAACAACCTTCTGTATGGCATCGTCAAGTTCCTCCCAACTGTAGTCGTTCCACTCTTCTCGTCCGCGTAATAATCACCGTGGATTGCGGACGGTGATGTTGCAAACAAAGATCGCTAAATGATTCCAGCTCTTGACAAACCATAGGGTTTTTATTTCTGCAGACAAGGGGAGCAACTCGCAACTCCCAGTTAATTCTCGCATTTATGGTAAAGATTTAACATCTCAAACAACAGAGGTGACTTGCATGCGTCTAGGCAAGGTGCTGTACAGGAAACAAAACCCATGCTTAATTTTATTCTATTAAGATAAGTGCTTCATTGGTGAGACTTGTAGGATTCCAAGGAGCGACGCTCTGCAACGATAAAAATAAGATGAGAGAATTCAAGAAATGACAACAAAAAACCTAAAACCAAGAAATGAAGTTAGACATGCATTGAATAGTTAACAAGAAATACAACCAAACATCAATTCATCTCACCACCGTTACAAACAAAGGATGTGCCGAATGAGACCTTTGGATGTGATGACGTCTTCAAATCAAGAAAAAGACGTGTCCACCACCGTAATGAAAAATCTCTCCTATTGCCATATTCACGAAGAATCATGTATCAATCACCATCTCCCAAAACTAGATGATATCTTTAAAAGATTATGAATGAAGGGCAACATCAAGAAATAATACTGTAAAACTCCTAAGAATGAAGTATATACTCGTCACATCTATTGGACAAGCAAAAAAAAGCTTGCTTTGATAATTCAAAGCTTGAAAAAGAGATCACGTAAGCCTTAAATTGACCAATTTACACATCCCATTGCAGTTTTATGGAAATTCATTCATTAATCTCTTCATTTTTTGGAAACCTCTGCCATAACAATCAATTTTATGAAAAACAAATCAATTCATGGTAATAAAAAATACATTTCTTAAATTTGATGAAAGTTTGAATAGTTTGAGAATGTATTCCGTAACATTTGTTAGAAATGTGAAAATTGAATCAGAAAAAAAGATGAACCAATATTTTTTTCATTATATGTTGGAATTCTGTTTCATGTGTAATGGCTTTAATAATTCAGATAAGAAAATTATCTAACCTGAAAAACGTTTAGAAACTTGCAAATTTGGGTAAAAATATAATGAAATAATTATGAAAGGCATAAGGAGATGAAGATATGTTTTTGATTTCACAAAAACACTATGAAATATATTTTTAAGGCTTTACATCTCTTAAATATATATCCTACGTCCTTGTTTCCTTACAAACCCTAAAACAAAAAGAAGCAAGATACTGTTCATTTTCCATCATGTTAGTTTGATTCATTTCCTTGTTAAGATAGAAAGAATGCTAAAATGAATACTAAGTCTCACCAATCAAAATCAAATCAATAATAATAACCATACAAATGTGATGATGTACACAAAGTGGAGCACATGAACAATTTTAGTGAATGGTAAAACATTTAAGTATTCCACATTCCATTCATAAGGTTTTGAAAAAACGTTTCATGCTTGATCCACTATATTTTACACGATCTTACGTTCCTCACACCTTTTTCTCTTAAAAAACAATATCAATTTTTTTTTTAATACATGTAAAGAATACTTCTCCTTTAATTTTGGCCTTTTCTCATTACGTGTTTGAGTGGCCTTCATTCACCAAGTGTTGCTTCTTGTTGAGTTTGATACTAAAATGTTACTTGGTTTGGGTTAAAAGCTACATCTTGTTCTTAAAACCTCCTTATAAAGACACTTTTTTAATTAATTTATTCTATCAATACATCAATGTGTGATGCTACCCCAATCAATATCATTTACAATTTACCATTATGTTATCCGGTTTTTCTAGGTATAGCAATGAACGTGTGAAGAGTTTCATTTTGTTTTTGAATAGTTTATGGGGAATGTTGAGTAATAAATTACCTTTGCATTAAAAACATTTGGTAACTATCCAAAACATGTTGTCTTCATTACATGAATATGAATCACCTTCTATAATATTTTATCTCACAAAATAACTTAACTGATGTTAAAGCTAATGATGGTTTTTAGATCCCTTTGACAGGTTATAACTCATATGGATTCATAGAAGTATCAACATAAACATCCATAGGAAACTTGGCCATTGTAATGGATCAATTAAACTACCCACTTCACTAATGAAAATGTACTTGGCCGTAGGGTAGGGCATGTATTGTATGTTGTTTTCCCAAGGAAATCTACATAAACATAAGTTTTGTTGTAAGTGAGATGACTCTTTCATGGTAAAAAATCTTGAAAAAGACTCAAATGTCACAAAGGTTTTTTTTCTTAGATTTTTATTGAAATCTTGTTTAAACAAGTTCATTAAATTATGTTTTTATGATTCAAACGAAGAGAATTTGGTTATTGTCAAATTTCATGTGGAATAACTTTTTAGAAATGTTTGATTCTAATGGATTAGATGGAATCCTTGGCCAAGTAGTCCAAAACCGCGATGCTTGAGGGTCTCCGACCCTCAAGCCATCTCGTCTAAATGCCCACAGTCCGAAGTGACCTCGCTCGAGCCCCGTGGCTCCTTTGACCGGTCGGCGTGGCAATGCACGTTACACTCCCCCCCGCTAGGAGGGAGAGCCGCCTCGGCATTTCCGTTAATCCTGATGTGGGATTCGAGCCCTGGAGCTTTGATTCCAATATAACCGATTAGACGGAATCCTTGGCCAACTAGGCCAAAATTGCGGTGCTTGAGGGTCTCCGAACCTCAAGCCACCCCATCCAACTGCCCACCGTCCTAGGTGACCCCGCTCGAGCCACGTGGCTCTTTCAACCAGTCCCCGCGTCATTGCCATGCTATAATCATGTTTCATGAACTTTCATGAACAAATGAGGATGTCCTTTTGTCAACAATGCTTGAAAACGCAAAATTTCCATCTTACTTCTTTTATTGATTTTCCAATGAAAAACGCGTATAACATTAATCAAATTGAAATTTAGTTTATAATGTTCTTTAGATGTGGATATTGAGAAATATGATGTTACCTTTTGAATTGAATACGGTTTATATTTGGGATTTTTTCGAAAATGTATGTTTTGCATTCAATTAACAGCATAATTGTTAGCAAATGTTTTCAAAAGAATCATGATGTTATAGTAATTGTTTGATATCATCAACCATTATCGGAAAACTTAACCAATCTTTCTTTATTTTTCATATTTACTCTGGTATCACTAAATCTTCATGTTTTAAATGTCACATGGATATTAAATGTATATATAGGATAAACTAATCCTTTTTATATTTTGTTTTAATTAATTTGACTATTTCGAGAATTTCTACATTTTGAGTCATGTTTTTATGACAAAGCAGACGAAAATTGTTCTCATTTCATTAAATGCATGCTTTTACGAGTCACTTTGTTTTCATTTTGTACATTTATCTGATTTTTAATGCTTCATTTTTCAATTGAATTGTTTTGTTTCTCATGAGATATGTTGCTTTTGTTATTAAATCCACGTATCATTGTCTTATCATGAAATGTTTTTTAGCTGGTTTCCTCTTTTTTTTTAAAGGAAAGCTTGATATATGGGTTTGTCCCTTACTAGAATGTATTCTTTGTAATTTTATTCTTGAATAGTTTTCATGATTATTTCAACCCTAAAATTGAGAATGCGTAGATTTTATGTAGATGAAACATTCTGATTAGGTTTTGGTTTAAACTAAGGTTGGGAATATTATTCTAATTTCATAATAGCTCTTCACCATTGGATGTTTTGAAAATCTATAGATAAAATTGTTGACCAAGTGTCATTCTTAACTTCATTCAGTCAAGTGTGAGGATGAGCTTGTTCATGAAGGGAATTTGCATATACAAAAATTGTTCTATATCTGAAATTCAACTCTTACATACATTCAAGGAATTTTTCTTGAATTTCTAGGGTTGACTCCTTGTAAACCTAGGCTAACATGGGTCACTTCATTCCATGACGAGAGAATTCGTTACATTATTGACGCCATACCTCTTAAAAGGTGTTGAACACGCTTTTGTATTGTATTTTTCCATATTTTGGAACCGGGAAATTTGTTGGAAAAGTGCTTTCAACCTTCATTCTAGTTTTTGGAAATGAAGAGCTTTTAACTTTCTTTAGAAATACAAGGGGCTATTGTTCATACATCATGATGGTCTCACTATGAGCAAAAGGGTTCGCTTATTGGGTCTGTCAAGCTTTATCTGTAGAAAAACTTGATGGTTTTTTTGTAAGAGAAAAATTTGAGATGATCATAACGTTGGAGTCTACCTTATTGAAACTTTCATGAATTTAAAAGACATGAAAACCATGAATGTCAGAAGAAACTCAAGATACAAAGATGTAACATCGTTAATGGTGATGTTCATC
Source organism: Penium margaritaceum (assembly GCA_023375785.1). NCBI lineage: Eukaryota > Viridiplantae > Streptophyta > Zygnematophyceae > Desmidiales > Peniaceae > Penium > Penium margaritaceum. Next base: position 189,854 of record SZWC01000990.1, read on the forward strand.
ATAGTTTTTGGTAAATTCTGTATGTTTTTTTACGTGAAATGTTTTTAGAGATTCATGATGCTTTTTTAAGAAAGAAAACATCTATGGTTGCCATTGCAAGACTTTGGAGATGTTAGAATGCCCTTGAATGTAACTAGAACCCCGGAATTTCCAAGGAGTCCCTAAAAAATTACTACATTAGAATTTTTTTTACTTATCTTTTGTTTCCCCTGATTGGTACATGGGGTCGTGTATTACCATGTTGGTATGGCATTTCATCCTGGTTTTCATCAAGGGGTTTTGTGGATTATTATATTGAGCTGTCATATGCGTGTGAAGAATGGATATCTTTGCACCGCGATGCACAAAAATCCCTTTTTCTCCCGCATCTTGCCGACCCACCTCCTCCATGGCGGACGTTCCAATCGGGTGAAAGAAACCTCCGTCATGGAAGCCGCCTCAAGCACAGTCGCGACCTCTAGGAGGACACACGGCATCCCGACGGGCAAGCTCGCCTGCAGTCTTTGGGCCATCACCACTGCACGAGCATGGAAGTGCGCCAAACGGGGAACATTGCGAATGCCAACCCGACAGGTGGGCGTCGCTGATGTTGCACATAAGCTGGCCCGCATTCGGCAGCCAGGCGCTACTGCAGCAGACGGCACCATGAGTGGCGCTTGCGCACTGTAAGAATGCGGCTGCGGCAGCAGCAGCAGCTACTCTGGTAGCAGCAGAAGCAGCAGCAGCAGCAGCAGCAGCAAGAGGAGGAGGAGGAGGAGGAGGAGGAGGAGGAGGGGGAGGAGGAGGAGGAAGGCAAGGAATAGGGGAGGGAGGAAGAGCACATGGCCACACTTCAGCGGTGGACAATGCACTCACAGTCGCTTGACACGTCAGGGATGGCGGGTGGGCTGAAGGGGGAAGGCCGGGGCCGAGGTGGCGGAGGGGAGGCCTCAAGCTCCCGGCCAAGTTCGGAGGCCTCCTGCTGTTCGCTGACCGGAGGCACCGGGGACGAGGTCTGCGGCGCAGGGGGCCTGAGTTGCGCTCAGGAGCACGAAGAGCAGGAGCAGCAGCATCAGCAGCAGCATCAGCATCAGCATCATCAGCAGCAGCAGCAGCAGCAGCAGCAGCAGCAGCAGCACCATCATCATCATCATCATCATCAGCAGCAGCAGCAGCAGCAGCTACAGCAGCAGCAGCAGCAGCAGCAGCAGCAGCAGCAGTGGCAGCGTCAGGAAGAAGAAACACAGCAGCATGGGCAGCTTCCATCTGAATCCACCGTCCAAGGCAGTGCTTTTGGAGCTTTGTCCGTCTCAGTCTCAACCATGGCGATGAATGGGGACGCCAGCTACATCGGCACATGCTCCGACAACTACCTGCTTCCGCCGGAGATCGCACCACTGGGGGAGATATCATCACTCAGGCACGAGGGCAGCCCTTCTTCTGCTCTCTTGTGGGTAGCTTGTCCTTCAGACAGTGGCATTTCTCCCTCGACCCTCTCAGCGAGCCACATTGGCGTGGGGCTTGCCGCAGAAGAGGGCAAGCCCCTCGCCTCCCCAGTTGGTGCTGCCACAAACCTCGTCACCAGCGCAGGCTTCGGCAGCACCGGCGGAGATCGCAGCTGCAGCACTGCCACTGAGGCGGAAGGTGCCGGTGGCAGTGGCGGTGGCAGTGGCGGTGGCGGCGGTGGCGGCATGAGCAGAGTGGAGCTGCGCGCCCTGCGTCGCAGGGAGCGCGCCAGGTCGTTCAAGGAGACGGGCGTGCGCGACTGGGGTGTGCGGGGCCGTGCCATGTCGGAGGTGGCGACTGCTGCGGACAACGCGATCGCCGCTGTGGCTGCGGCCTCAATGGCTGCTGCGGCAGCAGGTCTGCCTGCTGCAGCAGATGGTGCCACCAGCAGCAGCCCCGGTGCTGCTGCGAGGTCCACAGGTGCTGCCGGCTGGCCCGGCGCAGCTGCGGATGGGTGGGACGGTTCCGGAGGGCGGGTTGCACCGCACCATGCTGCCTCTCCGCTGCAGGCCATGGGCCAGAGGCTGCGGCGGCACACCAGTTTGACTGCTGGCGCGTCAGTTAGTGCGATGGCAGCAGCACACATGGGAAACCAAGGAAGCAGGGGGACAGGAGGAGGAGGAGGAGGAGGAGGAGGAGGAGGCAGGGGCGGAGGAGGAGGCAGGGGCGGAGGAGGAACTGCTCTTGCAGCAGATGCAGGTGCCTCAGTTACCAGAGCAGGTGAGCGACAACGTTCCACAGATGTGCTCGGTGAAGGGTTCAAAGTTGATGTGCATGGCCATGCACCCCCGCGGCCGGTGCCACGTGCGAGGGGAAACAGGCAGTTGAAGAGAGTGGTAAGCCTGGGGGGGGATGCCGATAGGAGTACGAGGGCAGACAGCAGAAGCAGCAGCTACGGCGGCAGCAGCAGCAGCAGCCCGGGCAAGGCAGGCAGCCTGGGCAGCAGTGGCAGGGTGAGCGGTGCAGATGGGCGGATGCAGCATCTTTCACAGACACTGGCTGTGACCTTCAGTCCTGATGCAGATGCAACCAGTAGTGGTGGTGCTTCAGCAGCAGCAACGGCAGCAGTAGGAGCAGTGATAGCAGCGGCAGCAGCAGCAGCAGGAGGAGAGGGAGGAGGAGGAGGAGGAGGAGGAGGAGGAGGAGGA
>SZWC01000990.1:204869-215943 GCA_023375785.1 Penium margaritaceum
CCCCCCCCCCCCCCCCCAACCCGGCCTGCACCACCTGTGTATTTGTTGGACATGGAGCTTACGGCTGACGTCATGTGTAGATTTTGGAACTCATCTTGTTGGAGTACAGGGACATCAACAACCGTTGAGGCACAAGAGGCGATAAGCTTGTACATTCTTTTGCTGGCGGACGGGCTAGGATCTGGACGAACCAATGCATTTTCTGGCAGGAGACAGTGTTCCCTGTACAGGTGACGAGAAAACCAGGTTGCAAGCTGGTGCTACGCTTTCCGCGCTATGGTGTGGGGTGGCAAAGACGGTCACTATATCTGTGATCAGCTGATGGGAAGAAGATTTCTATTTAGTCAACTCAAAAGATAGATCACAGTAGTCATTGTCAATCACACAGTGTGACAATGAAAGCGGTTCAGGAGGGGTAGAGGGCGAGTTGAATGTTGATGGGCACACTTTACAACTATCCGAGCACCTTGTTGAACATGGGTAACTGAGTATTCTGCGGCTTATGGTGGCATCACGGCTCATCCATGATTGTGGTGGTGCTTGACATGGGCCTGGCAAGGTGTGAGAAGATGCATGGAAGCTTCCTAGTGGTACAGCCGCTGACTAGGCGTCAGTGCCTGGTCAGACAGTGACGACAGTCACAACTGGTACACACAATGGCAAGGGTCTAGCTAGAAGACATAAGTGTCGGAATGCTTCAATAGCATTTGCAAAGAGAAATGACAAATGACAGGCCCATGACATAAGTACCTACCGTGGCGCACGGCGGGTGTCGCACGCGGCAGCACAACGTCTGTCGTTAAACCAGCTCTAAACCATTCTTTTGGTCGTAACTTAGCATAGACATGCCAGAACGCTACGTCGTCTAAACTTAGAAGTGCATAATATCAAGCCGGATGCAACGACTGGTCACATGCATGTATCCGGCATCAAACGGTGGACACACAATGCAAAAACATGCAAATCGGGCCCACGGGCAGTCCACCGATAAACTCCAGCGTGCCGCAAAAAAACTAGAGGTCCCAGTCAGCGTCCAGAGCTCTGGGACAGTCGTCGGTCAGCTCCAAGCTGGCAGTCCAGGACCAGACGACGCACCGGTACCACCTGGGTTCGCATCAGGTGTGTGCACGGGCATGGACACGGCCGAGTGGTCACAGTAAACTGTACAGGTCGACAGGAACGTCACAAATCACAACACTCCCCCATGACCCGATGGTACGCATGTCCATACATATGGAGCACTGAAACGAGTACAATAATGAGTGCAGACACAGTCATGACACAGACATAGACACATCCCACACTCAACCACTCTCAGGCAAGGGGTGAAGCCCAACAGAACGAATGGCCACCAGAAACTTCCTGCGTGCTGGTGCCTTCGTCAAGAAGTCAGCACGCTGCATGTCAGTGCCAACCCACATGACGGAGATCACGTGTCGCCCCACCAGATCACGCACAAAGTGATGCTCAACCGCAATGTGCTTCGTGCGAGCGTGAAAGACACCAGAGTTCTCCGCAATGGCAAGGGCACTATGTTGTCGCAACAAAGCACAATGGCGGGTACTGACTATCCCAGCTCAAGGAACAGGCGCTGCAGCCACACTGCCTCAGCAGCCCCTGCACCCAAAGCAGCATACTCTACCTCTGACAAGCTACGTGCAATGCAGTCCTGCTTCCCGCTGCGCCAGGACACAGTGGTACCACCGAGTTGGAACACGTAACTGGTGCGACTGCGTCCATCTGGACTTCAAGCCCAGTCGCTGGCGGTGTAGCCGTCAAGAACTACTGAACACTGCCGGTGAAAACAGAGTCCGAGGTACGGTGTGGAGACCACATACCACACCACTCCCAAAGCCGCATGAAAAGCTCTAGCGCATGGAGCCTGCGAAAATTGTGCAAGGAGGTTGATGGCGAAGGCGATGTCGGGGCGTGTGGTAATGGCCAGGTACATGAGAGATCCGATGAGACGGAGGTACAAGGTCACATTCAGTCTCCTCCAGCTATGTGGAGTCGTCCACCTTTAGGGCATCCCGCCCGTTAGGTGTGAGAGGTGTGGAGGCCGTGGGCACTGCGCTAGGGAGGTCACTGAAGCGCTCCCCTACAACACGTGCATATCATGCGTGATGCAGTAGTAGTATCCGACGTTTTCGGTCTCACACGATCTACATGCCAATAAACATTGCTGCAGGACCAAGGTCCTTCATCCTACAGGCAGTCTTGAGGACCGCCTTGGCCTCCTTCACGGCCTTCATGGAAGGAGATACGATCAGAAGGTCATCCACATAGACTAAGATGGCGGTGAACCACTCAGGCGTCCGTCGGATAAAGAGAGAGGGATGTGCCTCGCTCTGTACATATCCCGCACGAGTCAGGGTGCAAGTGACCTCTTGGTTCCAGTACTGAGGAGACTGTTTGAGGACGTACAAGGACTTGCGCAAGCGCCAGACCTTGTCACCGTCCTCAAAGCAAGGTGGCTGAACCACATAAATCTCGTCATCCAGAGAGCCATGGAGGAACGCATTGTTCACGTCCATCTGGTGCAGTTCCCAGTCATGCTGAGCCATTACACCGAACAGAGCGCGAGCTCAGGTCATGCGGCCAACAGGGACAAAGGTGTCAGTGTAATCGATGCCCTCGATCTGAGGGTACCCCTTGAGGACTAGGCGAGCCTTGTGGTGTTCCAGTGAACCATCCAGCTTCATTTTCTTGCAAAAGATCGACTTGACCTGAATAGCCTTCCTCCCAGGTAGAAGATCGACTAGCTTGTAAACTCTGTGCTCTTAGATGGCGCGAAGCTCATCCTCGCAGACAGCACGCCAGGCCTCAGCATCCTCTGATGAGAAAGTTTTCCTCAGTGTGCCCGGATCAGGTGCCATAGAGGGAGAGCTCTAAGTGGTAAGTGCACACGCCTCAGAGCTAGGTCTGACGACCACAAGGTCAGCTGCTGCATCACAAGTGTCATGAAACTCGTGAGTGACGAGATCGTTACCCTACGGGGCACGCTGGATGTACCTCAGTGTGCTCAGTGCATACAGTCAGGCTTAGGACCTTTGTGCCCGGATCACCACTCGCGATGCTACAAGTGGAGCGCCTGGGTGCGGGACCTGACACTAGCTGGACATCGGAGACCAATGGTCAAAGACGATCGCCGGGCTCACGTGAGTAACCTGGGCTCGAGGGGCTCACCTCTGCCTCAGGGACAAGCACGACCACAGCTGGTGAGGGTTGAGGGAAAGGAGCAGGTGATACAGTGCGAGGAGATGCGTATGTGGGAGACACGAGACTGGGTGTGACAATAGGAGCAGGAGCTGAGGCATGACCACGCACAGGGGCAGGGGTACTGGCGGACACAGGTACAGGATCATGGGTACCTGTGGGGTGCGAGGGAACAGGGGTAGAAGCCTGCTGTGCTGGAGAGGTCTCTGGGCCGACAACGATGACCATTGGGTCATCAAGAGCCGGATATCAAGAAGTGGAGGGGGCTCGAACGGACACATCAGTCGGGCGAGAGGCGCCCGCAGACTCAGACTCCCCCATCCGTCAAGAAGCCTCACACGTAGGAACTTGCGTGACGGGCAGCGACGTGATCGAGGTCATATCACGGTAGGTGAGAGACTCAAAGAAGAGCGCGTCGCGGGACTCAACGATGCGACGACAGTCGAGGCCCCAAAAACGCCAGGCATTCGACAGCGGGAAGATGTCAACGAAGGCACACAAGCGACCTCGAGGCGAGACCTTGGAGCCCTACAGGTCCTCAGTATACCATACAGAAGCCAAGGATCCCCAGACACGAGCGAGACGCAGGTGAGCACGGTGGCCAAACCAAAGCTCGTACGATGTAACGTGGTTCGGAAGGGGACCGTGCGGGAGGAGGTTCCAGACCCACGTCATGTAGGAAAATCCTCTTAAGGCGAAGGACTTCGGGAGACCGCACTCAGACTGCATAGCGCGAACCGCATCCTCCATGGTGCGGTTCCAGCGCTCGGAGACACCGTTCTGCTGAGGAGTAGCGGGAGCGGAGACCTGGTGAAAAACCTCATGCTCGGCGAAGAAACTGTCCATCTCACCAAGAGACTCACCGCCGCGATCTGAGCGGAAGGTATGCAGCGTATAGCGAGACCGACGCTCAGCCATCACTAGCCAGAGGCAAACCGCGAGAGCGGCATCACTCTTCTCGCGCAGGCTGTAGACCCACTACATCTGGGTGAAGTCATCAGTCAAGGTCAGGACGTATCCGTCCCGATCGGAGAGAGACTCGAGAGGAAGAGGACAGAGAAGGTCCGAATGGAGCAATACGAGAGGCTAAAGTGTGCGAGAACGGGAGTCAAGGTAGGTGCAACGATGCATCTTACCCTGAGCGTAGAACAAGCAATCGGTCTTGGGCGGCTTCTCGGAAGAAATTACGTCAAGACCGAGTGCTGGCTGTGTACGAATGAGCTTCAACACAGTATCGGAGCCCACATGACACATGCGACAATGAAGCAGTCGTTGGTGCGCGCCAGACAGAACTTCAGTGACAAACACTCAAGCAGGAGGGGAGGGGGAGCAAGAGGAGAAATCCGAGAGACACAATACAGATCATCCACAACAGAGGCACAAAGAACAACGACACGAGTATCAATAGCCATTACAGTCGCGAAGTCTGTTGTGTGCTCCACAGAGAGTCCCATCAGTGTGTAGGTACGCATAGAAAGCAAGCTGAGCTCAAGGTGAGGCACAAAAAGCACCTCGGAAAGATACAGAGGGCCAAACAGACCATCAAAGCACACGACCCCAACAACTTGGACCGGTAAGGACTGACCAGAGCCTGTGCGAACATTGCGAACAGACGCAACAGGACCGAAAACAACAAAGTCATTACGACGACAGGCCATGTGATGAGTGGTACCATAATCGATGATCCAAGTGCAACCGGGATCACGACTGGAGGACGTCAGTGTACAACGGGCAATGGAGAACTCAGCCTCAGACGGGCGCTGAGCAAGAGGTGAGGAGGAACGACGAAGGGCACAGAGGTGGGACTCATGTATCCAATCGGTACTGTCAGGCCCATCGTCATCACATGCCAGCTGTTCTCCCCCACACGAGTCATCATGGGCAACGAGAACAAACAAATAGTCTTCTCAATGAAGCGTCCTGAAGCAGCCACTCATGGTGTTACGTCCCTGATGTACACAAGTCTCTAAACTCCACGAGTGGGTGGTTCCATCATTATATTCATGGCCCACTGCACGTCAACCTCACGACCATTTGTGTTCCCTTCGAAAAGTTTGTGACAGCTTCGACCATCCTCCAGATTGGTTGTCGGAAGTATCATCTTACATTATCGATGTTTTAATGTCGTTTGGTCTACTTCTCGACGGTGCTTGATCTTTATAAAACCGTGCTTGATATCATCGAAGTACCCCAACTTCTCTGTGGAGATTCTCAAAGCATCCACTCACTACGCGACCTCACACATATCACTTGGACCGAGAGCCAAGGACCCAACATATGCATTGTTCTCATTCTCGGTGTGTGACACTTCTCATCAAAGTGCACTCACTACGTAATACAAGTTATCCATTTGTCCCAAGTCATCGAAGTTTTCTTTACACCGCACCTCATCCTTGTGAACCACCTACATTCTTCTTGGTGTAACACTTGGTATCATAGCCCAATGGCATTAGATGGACAACCGACGTATTCACTACCTCATCATAACCTCACACGAGTCCCTAAGTACATGTCCATTGTTCAGAAGATTTCAGAATTTGCGACGCCAATTGTGAACGGTGCAAGTACAACCAACGACGAGTAGCAGTCCCCGTGAGTACTCAAGCGCTGCAGGATCAGTAGCACGTGAAAACCGACGCACTCCTGACAAGCCAGAAAGCAATGGCAACCTTTGTGGTGACAAACCCGACAGCCAACCCAGTGACGGATTCCTCAATGAACATTTTTTCTCCGCTGCTCCTCGACGGGTCGTTACCTGGCATGATGGGAGGCAATAGCTGAAAAGCTCAAATTGATGAAGACATGTACCAGAAGCTGATGTAAGAGATGAGCCTGAACAACCATATGCTCCAACAACCCAACCTGGAAATGGAGGAGCTTCAGATTTCCTTGTGTGTGCAAAACAGTGGTCACCGAGAAAGGATTACAACTCTCGAGTAAACCCCACAATCGACCAGCAATCCTTAGGCCGTTCAATCCCGCAAACTCCAAAGGACTGACAGTTAGGATGTGGCTAACGTGTTTGGAGGTGTACTTCACCGCTGGTGGGGTCGAAAACAACAAGAAGAAAATTGACGTCGCGGCCTTGCTTTTGCGTGGAACAGCTTTGAGTTGATAGGCCGATCTAAAGACCATCCAACGGCAGCAGGAGACCAGCTGAGCCAAATCAATGGCTCATGCGACCACTCTCACATCGTTGGCCAAAGACGTACTACCTCTCAAGCAGATTAATCTGATGTGGCACGACTCTCTCATGCCACCAAAAATGTGGAGTGACTTTGTGCAGACTACCATTACTCGTTTTGGAAAGCTAAACAAGAAGTCTGAAGCATAGTACAGACTCCAACGTCTGCATCAACAGTCAAGTGTAGCGGAGTGTACTCAATGTTTTTGCAAAATCATCATAGGTAGTGACCTCGCCCCTTAAAAAGTTTGTTTCTACTAGAAACATGTCCTCAAATGAGACATTTGGCAAGCAATCGCCATTTCTAGAACATAGGACAACCTTACGTGAATGATTGCAATAGCCAATCGCATTGACTGTGCCAACTACAATGCTGAGATGCAAGAATCTAACGGCGGGCAACCCCAAAGCTACAATTCTTTTCATGGCAAAGAAAAATCTTGGAAAAACCTCGTCCTTGATGGAGATTGACGCTGTAGAACAACGTGATCAATAGCTCTGCTTGACTTGTGGCAAGCTGGGTCATACATCGCGCAGCTGTCGGAAGTAGCATCAGCAAACCAAAAAGTGGAGGAAGTCATAGAGAAAAATGAGGATTTAGGAAACGGCAAAGGACAATTAGTAAACGGCAAGGCTCCTATCCGGTCATAAAGTTTTGCGCCGACCGATCGTCTAAGCGGCTTACGTCATCGTTGACGAGGGTTCCTAAGATCGTAAAGTTTGACAAAGGATATGAGGATGACCAACCAGTGATACTATTACGGGTATAACTGAGGGGTTGTATGAGTCGGGGAACACTACCGGCAATACTCAATGGAGTAGCTTCTCACAATTTCATCAACAAAGGCATGAATCTGACGCTATGTTTGCAGACCTAACTGGGAGAATTTGAGGGAATAATTGTCCAAGGACATTGACAAATCCATCGACTTTGTGAACCACTCAAACCACAAATTGAACATCTACACGACGTAACAGTTTAGAGAACATGTCCAATGAGCGACCAAAAAACATCCTTGGATGAGATTTCCTGTACCGGCACAATTTGTAGGTGGACTATAGCATTACATCGGTCTATGTCAACATTGCTGGCAGAAAACGACGGTTGCCTCTGGTCCAGCGACCCATAATGCAACCCCCGGTTACGGGAAGCTGCATATGTGGAAGTAGTAGAGGAAGTTTCGAAAACCACAAAATGACTACTGTATCTGTGGACATGGCCAAGAGGTACCTGAAGTGTCAAGCTTAGGTGTGGCTACTCCACGTGGAAACAGTGGAAGCAAAAGAAACTGCAGTTGCCGAGGCGACGGCAACAGCCTCGACATTTGAGAATTTTGGAGCAGTATTGGGGGAGTTTCCAACACTCATCGAGGAGTTCAAAGGGGTTTTTCCCGACAAACTGTCCCGAGAGCTACCTCCGTTGTGTAACACCGATCATCAAATAGTGCTCAAGTGGGGTAGCATAAAAACGGTGAAGGGACCTGTCGGATGAGCGATCACAAGCTAACAGAACTCAAGAGAAAGCTGGACAAGATGCTCCATCAGGGGATCATCAAATCTTCCACATCACCCTATGCGGTAGCTACACTTATCATGGAAAAGGAAGCATGAGAGATGTGGGTGTGCATGGACTACCGAGTGTTGAACAACATCAAGAACCGCTATCCTTTTCTGCGAGCAGATGAAGTTTTTGGCCAGCTCCGTGGGGCCCGAATCTTCAATAAAGACAACCTATGCTTCGGCTGTCATCAGATCCGCATATCAGATAGAGATTTCGAGAAGACGGCATTCCCCACTAGATATGTGCACTATGAGTTCATGGTCATGCCATATGGAATCACAAAAAACCCACATCATTTATGGCAAAGAAAACATGTTCCACATGTATCTTGACCACTTTGTCGTCCTGGTGCTCAAAGTCATCCTAGTGTGCAGCCGCACTCTTGAGGAGCATAATGGACATCTCCAAAGAGTTCTCAAGATTTCAGAAAGAGAGAATTATCTCGGAAAATTCTTGAAATGCAACTTTGATCATGGTTTGATAAAGTTTCTGGGCCACATCATCGACGCGGGCGAATCACCATGGATCCGATAAATCTTGAGGCAGTCGCTGATTGGACAATACCTATGAATACTCGGAATGTCCATGTATTTCTGGGCTTTTGTAACTACTACTGTCGATTCGTAAAGGACTACGCCCGAGTGTGAGTGCCTTTGTGGTCGCACTTGAAAAACCAGTGAGTGGATCTAGAGGGAGAGCAAGCAAGAAGCATTAGAGATGCTCTGACCTCGACGTTAACCTAACAATTGGTGGATCAGACAATGGACTACATCATGGCCAGTGGCACGTCCAATCAATCCACTGGAGTCATTCCACTTCAATACAACGACAGTGTAGAACAAAAAGTTGCATACATTTCAAGGAAGTTATGCGGGCCAGAGCTCAATGTAATGCGGAAGCTTGGACTTAGCGTTGAAAAGACTTCGATGAGCTCTAAAAAGTTGGCGTTGTTAAGCTGAATGACCGTCCTCCTCGTCAGAGTGGTTTTTTTTTGCCCGAGTTTTCATGGCTCACCGTGCCTTTCGAAGCTTCGTTGTTGTTTTGCTTAGAAGTAATGACGTATTTTACTCTTCTAATCATTTCCATTATGTGTTAAGTAAAAATGGTGGAGATATCCACGACGCGTTTAATACTATGTCTTTGTCAATATGTTCATCATGGGATGAGCTTAATGCTTCTTTATGCATTTTTGTCAAGAATCACGCAACCTCCCAGCTTTGGTAGCGAAACAGGTCAGCCAGCCGGTCTTGACTGCACATTTATCGTGCAATCATTGCAACAGGCTATCGTTTTGTTACATCCCCCCCCCCCCTTCAGCTATGAACCGTCCTCGGTTCAATTTAAACACTTGTAAAAGATAGGGTAGAAGTTACTCTTCCATCTCTCAACGGTAGCGCCAGTCCATGGAGAGAACGAAATCATGATTCAGCACAATCAGGCTTGTAGGTTGTTCAGCTTCTATAGTCAAACAGGATGGTCACGCTTGCTTCCCCTTTTCAAGAATCGTCCCCGCGATAGGTGCCCAGGCGTCCTTGTGACAATCTATCCAAAGCAAGACAATGACGAGCCCAAGGGCCTGTGCCATGATCCTCTTAACAGGGTCTGCACCGGGGTGGTACCCCCAAGGGCACGTCGGGTTTGGCGGGAGGCCAGTTCCTCCTAATCTTCAGTGATTGCTACAGATGACACTCGCGACTCTGGCTCCCAAGTGTTGTGGTAAGGTCCACAATCGGCCCAGTGAATGAGGTACTCCTTGGCAACACGTGTATGCAGATTGTGTTCACGGTGTTGGAGGGTGTGGTGCACCCCACTGTGACCTTCCATAGGAAGGAAGAGAGGGTGGCTAAACAAACCCCTGTGTTGTATTGGGTGCAAGCAAGCTCACATGGAATGTGTCATGGATCCACATCACTTGTGGAAGGCCCAATCGATAGGCCACCGTTCCAATTTTGTGGGTTACTGTGAAGGGCTGCAGCCATTTGGGCAACATCTTTCGTGTACCTGGAGTTTTCAGCCGCAAGTTCTGTGTGCTCGGTAACACACAATCTTGAATGGAAAACGTCACATCACAACGTTTGTGGTTAGCATATGCCTTCTGGCTCTGCCGAGAATCATGTAGGTGAGCCGTGGCATCTCGCCAGAGGAACCATTAGTGTCGAACCAACATCCACGAGGTGGACATTTACCGGAGGGACTTCACAAGCGCGCAAAGGTAATGTGGCAAACCATCGCAAAAAACTCAATCAACTGTGAAGCAAGCAACCGATTGACATTGTAGCAATGATGTGTTCAAAGGTGGCAATCGCGGCCTCCTCAGCTCAACAAACGGCAAACTCTGAGGACACGACTTTGAGAAGCTCAAACCCCGCTGGTTCGGACCTTTCGAGTCCAAGCGAATGTGAACGCTTGTCATGGCTCCACATCGCTTGCGTGACAATGTGGCGACCCACCCTGACTTCCACGTCAGCAAGCTGAAGCATTGTCCGGGTCTTAGAACAACTTCCATGGCACAGACGTCGCACCTCACCTCCTCCATAAGTGGACGAGGATACGGAGTACGTGATTGAAGATGCTATCAGACATCGATGTCGTGAAAAAATGACCCAGTATGTTATCAAGTGGCATGGCGCTGCGCACAACAGTTGGGAGCCCTACGACAACCTCTAGGACGTCGATCATCAGATTGAAGGCAACTACAGCTAGAAAACCTAGGCAGCAAGTTGGGGCAGCAACATTGTTGATGCAGTGTGTGGGCTTCGACGCTCGTTGCTTAAGTTAGCTGCCCCCTCAGTCTGCTGCTCTAGAGTCTAAGTCTGGAAGCTCTGGGTTTGTTACTCAGAAACGCGCGCGCCAGAGTTAGCGCCAGAAAACAGCTGAAAACTGAAAGTAACTGGTTAGGAATGAAGAATGAGCAACAATGGGAGACCCCTCCAAGTTCTAGCTCCCCCCCACTAGTGTAGAACTTGTTACTCAGCTAACCAGCCAATCAGAAAATAGTCCTAGACCTATTTTCTGGCAGGCAGGGTTTTCTCGGTGAGCCCTGCCAGACGCCCGACAGCCCAAAACCCGGGCGTCGTCCGTTTTGCCTGAAAACTGGACCATACCATAATACC